>CM017568.1:45920791-46282273 GCA_007844125.1 Sinonovacula constricta | reverse complement strand
ACTGGAGGCTGCAGAGGGCATAAACTATGAGTGAAAAGGATATAAACTGGCGAGTGAAGAGGACATAATATTGTGGTGAAAAGTGCATAAAATGGGAAGTGAAGAGGACATACATAAACTGCGGAGTAAAGAGGGCATAAACTGGGGGCTTAAGAGGACATAAACCGGGGGCTAAAGAGGACATAACCTGGAAGTGAAGAGGACATCAACTGGTAGTGACGTTAAATTCGGAATAAAGGTGTTTAAACAACTGACAAGCCATTCTGCTTTTTTGCGTGTTGTGACTCTGGATAATAATTCACATTTACAACAGCTTGAACTTTTCAAAATAAAGTTGATGGCTAATGTATCCAGGCAGCTTTTAAAGTTAATTGTATCAGAGGTTAATGGAACATTATTTAGACCACTGTAAAGTCCATGAAACCTTTTAAATGTGGTATGCGGCAGTTTTGACAAAAAATATTGTCAACAGTCAAATAAATTATTGTTACCTAAACTCACGAAATGTTGTTAATGAATGTCCTACACCTGTGTGAAAAGGGAACCATAATGCCAGAATGGTTATGACAAAAATGCATTTCCTATTTGGGTCATGCTGCACAGTTAGCTATTTTAAACTATTAAAACCACGTGACCACTATGTTTTAGTTCAACCACGCCATCCAATCTGACACTTAGGTCTATTTTAGCAGGAATCCTAATCGTTCTTATTTATAGATTGTTCTTATTTATAGATTGTTCTTATTTATAGATTTGAAAATAGTGAATATTTACAATGTTGATTAACGAGTTTTAATACCCTTGAATTGAGAGTGTTGAAAATGAAGTAAGCTTAGGCTAAAGTTAGATATTTCTGCAGAAATTATGAAACAAATACCCCAAAGGTTTGATACTGTTACATATATCTGACATTGTCAAACTGTCGGTTACTACCTTTAATAAGGTAAGTGTCATTATCTGTCACTGAAATTATATATATTACTAAAGATACATCCAGGTGCATATATTGTTATATTTTAACCCTTTATAAATTGACACAATCAATTAACTGTTATGTGGTCATTTTGTCAGTATCCCTAAGACGCTGTGAGATGGCATGAAGAAATGGGGGATTAAAGTTTAAACACAGCCTCAAGTCTACCACAAACAAGTCTAAAATAAGTACATTCAAACAATCAGTACGTCCATACAATCATTATATGCAAATGAAATGCATTATGAGAGTCAATATTGGAACAACAAAAAAACAGAAATACCTGTGCTAAATTTAAAATCCCACAATCTTGATCAATGATTTCCTTACCGAGTTACTGCTCAAACTGTGTAGGGAAAGCACAACTTTTCTACCCAAGCCCTTACAGAAATAACATAGCTCTAGTAGACTGTACTCCTAATTTATATGTGACCCACACACACCTCTACAAGCTCGGGTAGTGTTACCTCTCGCCAGCTGTTGATGATGCACCAGTCCAGACTGAACCCACAAGAGAGCAAGTCTACATTCTCACGATGGTCCGCATAGACTACATCTGGCATGGCTGGTCTGGCATGCGAGTGAGAGCGTTATTGATCACTGTCCATCCGACGCTGGTGGATTTGTAACTGTGTGTTTACACTTCAGCCAACTACCAGCCAATCAAATCACGGTACTGACACATATACTGACACATTGACACGTGTCAACAAATGCAGTCACATTTCTTACAGAAAAAGCAACTGACTTTATGAGAGTTCTTTTTTAAATAAATTATTGGCTTTAAGTTGATCGAGCTAGGTGTTTAATATCACATACCTTAAAAGTGGTATCCGAAAGATTGCCTATATCTTATACATGTAACATCGTACGTAGGCCCTACCATTGTTCTGTGGATCTCTTGCTGCAAAGACTAACAGTCTAATAGTGATACTTAAGTTTAAGTAAAGGCTGTTGATAGCATTACATCAATTGCTTTTGAGCAGAAATTGATACCAGATACTCCGTGAGGCATCGGGTCCGAATCCGGGCCGCCGCATGTCAAAGTCGTGAAAATGGTAGTAGTATATTCCCTTTGCTATCGCTCAAGCAGATATAAAGGTAGAACTTCCACGATTGGTTGGTCCGCTGTCAGGATAATGTCCACAATTTCCAAGTCTCTCTCTCTCTCTCTCTCTCTCTCTCTCTCTCTCTCTCTCTCTCTCTCTCTCTCTCTCTCTCTCTCTCTCTGTCTGTCTGTCTGTCTGTCTGTCTGTCTCTCTCTCTCTCTCTCTCTCTCTCTCTCTCATTATGTGCGTCTGTCTCTGTCTGTCTCTGTCTGTCTGTTTCAATGTCTGTCTGTCACTTTGTCTATCTATCTCACTCTCTGTCTGTTTTCTTCTATGTCTGTCTGTCTCTGTTTCACTCCTTGTCTGTCCGTCCGTCCGTCCACCCCGCCCCCACCCCTCTCTCTCTCTCTCTCTCTCTCTCTCTCTCTCTCTCTCTCTCTCTCTCTCATTATGTGCGTCTGTCTCTGACTCTGTCTGTCTGTTTCACTGTCTGTCTGTCTGTCTGTCTGTCACTTTGTCTATCTTTCTCACTCTCTGTCTGTTTTCCTTTATACGTATGTCCGTCCGTCCGTCCACCCCCTCCCTCCCTCCCCTCTCTCTCTCTCTCTCTCTCTCTCTCTCATTATGTGCGTCTGTCTCTGTCTGTCTGTTTCAATGTCTGTCTGTCACTTTGTCTATCTATCTCACTCTCTGTCTGTTTTCTTCTATGCCTGTCTGTCTCTGTTTCACTCCTTGTCTGTCCGTCCGTCCGTCCACCCCGCCCCCCCCTCTCTCTCTCTCTCTCTCTCTCTCTCAGTATGTGCGTCTGTCTCTGTCTCTGTCTGTCTGTTTCACTGTCTGTCTGTCTGTCTGTCTGTCTGTCACTTTGTCTATCTTTCTCACTCTCTGTCTGTTTTCCTTTATACGTATGTCCGTCCGTCCGTCCGTCCGTCCGTCCACCCCCTCCCTCCCTCCCTCTCTCTCTCTCTCTCTCTCTCTCTCTCTCTCTCTCCTCTCTCTCTCTCCTCCGCACCTCTCTATATATCTCCTCTCTCTCTCTCTTCTCTCCCTCCCTCCCTCTCTCTCTTCCCCCTCTCTCTCCCTCTCTCTCTCTCTCTCTCTCTCTCTCTCTTCTCTCTCTCTCTCTCATATTCAGGTTTGTGAATGTTGTGCTGACTCAACATTCGGCGTGACGTTCAACTCATCAGATCGTTATGTGTGGATATCGCGCTGGCATAACATAATAAACAAAGTCTTAAGGCAAGACATTCAGCTCAAAAGTCAAAATCACTAAGTTTGAATGGCGTGCTGCACCATTCGTCACGGCATTCAGATTTAAATTGAAAATGAGACCATACATGACAGGTTCCCATTTATGCTTATAGAAAATGAACGATATCGGAAAGTATTGACCTCTTTCTTCGAAGGAACTGCATTTTTGATAGAAAAAGACTTAAAGCATTATACTGAGAAATTTAAACGAAAGTGAAACGGGACGAAAGGCATCTTTAACAGTGTATCGGAATTATGCGATATTGTGTCGCTAAATGAGGATTAAAGTTGTGCAATTCCTTAGACTGAGATTTGTATAAACAATATATCGATAGAATAATATAGAGTTTTATTATGTATACATAGGAAAAATGGTTTTGTTTGTGTATGTTTGCATAGTTACGAGGCAACATTATGCGACGAATATTGGGCATTTTTGCTCTCTGATATCCATTTTGAACCATTTTACTAGCGACGTTTGAGGCTCGAAATGTTTCAAGCGAAACTCACCACCCTTTGTTCAGTTATACAGAAAATAGAATAAAAATATTTCAAGGAGATCGCATATATTCTAATAATGCTTTAAAAGTTTTATCTGACAGTTTGGACCAATTTTTTCTCTCAAATAACCAAATAAGTCATTGTTATCTGAACAGTTCCTGCAAAATGTTGTGTGAACAGTCAGTCAAGCATAAATCAGTGCTGGTAATTGCAAACAGGTATTTCCTATCCGAGCCACGCTGCAGATATAGCTATTTTTTAAAACTTAGAAAACAACATGACCACTTACTTTTGATATCACATTATATAGTATTCCGGGTAATCCGCTCTGACGTCGATATCTTTATTTTAGCAGAGACCACTATTGCGCTTTTTATACACGTGAAAAAAATATATAAAGGGATATTTTTCCTGGTTAGTTCTGTCAAACAATTCAGTTAGGGTTCAAAATCGTATTTATCAAGACTAAGGTGTGTGTATATACAAAAATGATGCCCATATTCCCTAAAGCAGTGGTTCGTACCATTAAAGCACGCACTTAGTTAACAATTTGAATGTCATAGAGAGACGACCAATGCACAATCACTAAACTATTATCACTTAGGTGTGTTGGCGAGCGGATGTTTCACCCACGCACTTCTTCTTTTTTTCAACTTAGTAAGAAACACACCTTGACATTTAGTACTAAATTAAAAAAAGAACCTGGTAGCGCAATCGGTAGAGCGTCGGCTCCAGGTACGGGAGGTGTTCACAGCATGCTAGACACAGTGAAGGCAGCACTATATCTGCTTCAAGTGGACACCGTCTCCAGATAACTGAAATACGGTTGGTGGGACGATAAACCCAATAAACAAATAAACAAAAACAAAAAAAAAGAAAGAAGTGTCGCTTTTTGTCTTACGTCATTCGAAGACAAGAACTTCAGACAATGAAAATCTTTTGTCGTGTTATAGTGGTTGTTTAGCTGTCCTAAGCACGTTTCCTGTCAGCAAATGCCTTCACACATATCTGTGCATAAGTCTTTTGCTGTTAGGCTCATATTCTTAACCAATCAAAGTGATGCGCGTGTCATATGCCACCTCTTACTGACCAGACCTCCCACTCGTTACATCATGTCCACTCCATAACAGTAACCACGACGGACCTAATGAAAAACGTGACAACGTGCCAGCAGAATTATATGTTTGTATTATTTGTAGACAAACAAAGAAAATAGGACTGTTTTACCGACTTTTTAGTGGCATACAATGTATTTTTACACGGGGCATTTGTTTACACCAATGTTTATACTTATTTATTCTATTTTCTCCGATAAAGCTGAAGAAAGCAACCAAAGTGATGATGTCCTTTTGGGTTATACTAATCGTTACGATGAATGAATTTTGTTGAATAATATAGATCACGTCACTAAGTACATAAATTGATGACGTTATCCACAAAAACATTAAAAGCGCGAAAAATGTGAAAACCAACGGCAGCATGGTTTGCTAAAGCGATGAAAAGATGAAGATAGACTAGCTGGTAAATATGTCGTTTGATGCGTACAGTTAAAAAATCTCAACTTCGTTCATACATTTGTATTGAATCGATTTATGATTTGTAAAAGACAATGAATTACTTATGAAACAGATTAGCCTACTACACGAAATGCTTAGTGCCTGATGTTTACAGTTAAAAGCTCATTCATAATGGCGCTCTATACATAACTATGATTACAATGTCAAGTCCATTACGATCAGCTCCGTTACGCAAATATTTTAAACGGACATGACAAACTCGTAACGGAAGTGACTTTTAAGATGACAATGTAAAACTATTTAACATTGTGTGTGTGTGCGAGCGCGCGTGTGCGCTCTTGCAAGCAACAGCAACAAGTGAGGTCTTACTGGAAGAGTGAGGATGTCCCCAGTCGTCATCATATAAAAAATAGTTTAAACGCAGATTTTCTTATAAAACGTTAAATAAATGTTTATGGAAGGTATGTCCCACTCGCGGTTGGAAACCTCGCAAGTGTACAGTGAGTGTATCGGTTTTTCATTTTTCGCAATATTTTGCCAGTTCGGTCTTCACACTCCCGCATGCGCATTAAAATTAAGAAAAAATGGCGACCAATGGAAGTGGAACAAAGTAATGAACTTTTGTTAATCTAATTTCCAGGTATTCTAGATGTAAATTATAGCAAATCAATGTATCGTTATCTGAGTTTAACCTAGTTGCATATGTTAATTTACTTTTTATTTTAACCTGTAGGCCTACCAGTGTTGCTGCCATCTTCAAATGAATGGTGATTATTTGTGACCTACATCATGGAAGTTTTTGGTGTCGTCCAGAAAATTGAACTGGCTTACTATCTTTTGATGTATATATTGATATGGGCGGCGTGGTGGTGGTGGTGGTGTGTGTGTGGGGGGGGGGGGGGGGGGGTGTCGCTGCGCTATATAACTCTACAATGTGGGAGGAGTAAATTGATAAAATGACCAAGTTGCATTTGCACTTGTTAAAAGTTTTCTAGGTTTTTCAGTCTGCAAAAAAGAAATCATGCATGTGTTTTTTAATGTTAAACAGTTAATAAGGAAAGCCACATAGCCTCTCAGGTCTTGTAGCACAGATACATCTTTTAATTAAAAAGAAAGAATGTGAATATTGCAAAAAGTAGAAAATTTACAGGAGGTCATTTACAGGCAATGAAAAATAAATGGAGGGGTCCACCTTTGCTAAAAGTAACAGAAGGAATTTTGGTCTATAAGGATTTTGTCCGTACACCGTACACCGTTTTTAGCAATAACCAAGACTTTGCAGACGTATGTATCTAGTTGCAAAAAGACAACAGTTAAGATATATTTCTAAGTTGATGATAATTTTATAATCTAGTGATTTGCAGCTATAAGAAGCACCATTTGCAATGTGCAATTTTCGTTGGCTCAAAAAATGTTGCTGTTTAATCACATATTTAATATGCTAACAGAAGTGTGCACTTATTTGGAAATATTTAATTATGTTTTGTGTTGCCTAAAGTACAAAGTTTATATGTACACTGGAAAAATGTTGCTTATTTGTTAATATTTATCGTAGTTATATTTTCCTAAGATAATACTGTACTGGAACATGACGGTAGTTTGAAGATGCATGTTTGGTTCATGTACCGTAAATGCATCGTTAAGTTTTAAGAAAATATCTTGAAAATGCTTAGTTTTTTGTTCTACAATATTTACTTATAGTATTATATTTCGACTGGTCAAACATCTATTAAAGCCGTCTTAGCAAATCTATACTGTTTTATTTGTAACACCATTTGTTGAAAGCTCCAGTTGAAATTCTGGTATTTTTATAAGACGAGTTTTAGATGTAACTTCAATAAATACTTTACATCGAAATTATGCACAGCACATTCTCGAACACCAAACTGAAATCTCGATGCAGGTAATATTAATGTTTATTTGTTAAGCATAAAAACCGACGATACTGCAATGATTGTTTTCTGTTTCTGACAGACTAAGATAGCAATACTGTTATTATTAATTTTATTATTATTATTATCATTTTTATTATTATTATTATTATTATTATTATTATTATTATATTTATATTTATTATTATTATTATTATTATCATTTTTCCTTCCTATTATAACGACGATCGATGGGTAAACAAAGGTACAAATGTAATATATATCTGCATTTTATAATCCAACTCGATGGGAAGTATGTGTTTGCCTGTTCCGGCATATTTTTGTGAAGAACCCGAACCGGTTTCCAACAACAGTTATATCGCTGAAGGTTTACGTCTTCGCATTTTTCAGACTTAAAGAGTTCATTTAATAAATTCATTCAAACAGTTAACCGTTGTCCAGAGACACTTCAGAACGCATCTTAGAACGCATCTTCTATTGTTACAACAACTCTTTCTAGTACAACCATAGCTGCTAGGGCTGTGTAGCAACCACTTTTGTAATAACGCCCAGAATTGTAATAAAATTGTAACAAAAGTATTACAAAACTGGTTGCGCTAGTCTAACCACTTTTGTAATAACGCCCAGAATTGTAATAAAATTGTAACAAAAGTATTACAAAACTGGTTGCGCTAGTCTAACCACTTTTGTAACACAAACCAGAACTGTAATAAACTTTTTCAATGTCTCCAAAAATGGGGTTAAAGCATATATATGAACCAGAATCATGTTAAATATATGTTTTCATGCTTATTTTACTGAAATAAAATGTTATTTTGAAAAAAAAAATGTTGTTCAATTCAGCTGAGTTAACCTACTACCATAAAGTCTATTAAACTAAGTTTTTAAACTACGAGGTATACAAATATTTATTCCATTTTGTGTTTAACTGGTGCAGCAGACCATTTTGTTGAAGTTTCTGTCTATTGCTGTTAAGTTACTGATCTTGGTAGGAATCCAGATGTAGATGTAAGTTTTTTTTCCTTTTCTCGGCCTGGCATCTTTCTTGAAGCTTAAACGCAGCAAATCATTTTTTCTTTTGCTATTAGTTATGTTGAAATAAATAAAGTAGTAGTTCTTTACGATACCCAACGCTAACAACACATGTTATCAGATCATCTGGCACTTAAGATAGTAATATCAAGGTAGGAAATCAATCACCTTCCATAATTCCATGAGGTAAGGATTAGAAGAAAAATAACTTTGTCTGAATTGATATGTATCATATATTTTACCATTAATTCAGAACCACTCAGGGTTTTGATAAAAGAATTTACTCAAAATAAAAAGAAAAAAAAGAGAGATGACAAATTTAAGAGATGGCATAGATTAGGCAATCATTTACTAACGTCCACCTCTTCAATTGTTATTTAGTAAATCTAAACAATATTACCCACATTATGTACTTTTAACAAGACATATCCATTTATGGTGGTACAAATTAAGTCTAGCAACCCATAAAGGCACTTTGTAATATATCACTTAGAAATATGTGAGTGATAGTTTCATGCATAGACATATAGTAACGGGACCGCCGACTCTGCAAGGTGCGCGAATATCTTCCAATTTCGCAGCGCCACCACCGGGCGCCATAGAAAGACATCCGGTCGGGGTTTCCCATGCAGAACAATAGCATAAAACGGGCAAATAAAACAGAGATTTGAAGAAAAACGGCCACGGAAAATGAATCAACTTGAAAATGGATTGAAGGTAAATATCTTCTTTGTATGTGTATTCATTGTCTGCTTTTAGTTTTCCATGAATCGGCAGTAAACATATCGTAACCCATGTAAACATAGAACCTGAATTCTAAATGAATCATAGACAACGTCCCGTTCAGGCCCAATTTTTGCTGCCCTTTTTCCCATAAATACTTCCAAAACTAATACTGTGTAACTGGTGGTATTTATTATGGCTTGTATTTGCCAAAACTGCACGAAGAAAGACATAATATTTAATTTTAATAAATAAGTCGTTGCTTGTAGACACAGGACGATGACTGCGCAAAGAATGATGGTGGAAAGGATAAAACGTGGGATCTCAAAGTGGAAAGAATAAAGAACCACGATCAACTTTTAATAATTGAACAAAAGTATGATTAGATTATACTGTTTCCTAAAGAGTATGCACTTAATTGTCTTTTGATACTGATTTTAGGAATAAGACAACCGTGATGAATCCTCTGAACCAGAGACGTCTCTGCTTGACCTGTACCTGTTGCTCTGAGACGTTCAACTAGTACAAAGGAACTTAAACACATCTTGGAGCCGGAATTCTTCCAAATATAAAAAATACTATTGAGTTGTTAGATGTAAACAATTTTCTTTATTGTAACAGAACATTTTGAGAAATAGATCACATAAAACAACTTACAACATTGAAGGTGTGGTCTTCTTGGTTTGTGTTTAATTTTGATAAATATCCTACATTATTGACAGAGCTTATTACCTACTGCTGACATGTAGTTTTTAACATTTCATATCAGGGGAACCCTGGTTTACATATTTTAGTACACTAATTTTAAATTGAGTAAATGTAGCAAATCCATTATCTGAATTGTTTATGTATGTTTGATGCAGTAATTTAAGTTAATTTTATTGACAGAACGTTTCTCTATAGTTGTATGTCATTTTGACAATATAAACATGCCAAAGTTCAGAGTAAAACTAGTCGCAACAAAACATGTATGTTTTAAGTATTATCAAATAAAAATATATAGTTTTTAGTTATATAGTTGTATTGACTAGGAATAAGCTTTATTTGTTTTTTTCTGATTCAGTGTGCATTTTTTAAAACATTAAGCAATTAGCTACAAATTAGCTAAAATAACAAACATGCCAATTTAACAAATAATATATGTTTGAGTTGCAGTAGGGTTATTCATCAACTTCACTGAATAAGTTAAGAGCCATTGGATAAGTAACAATACTGAACCAAGGCCTAACCCAAACACTATTTACTACTTAATATAAGAAATAATTGGGTCCATGATTTTAACCTGACAAAGTGTCTGTAATATCATAACATTTCTTCTTACAGTGTGAAAACTTTCAACACGGCTCAAAATTTCAAAACTTATTTATTCTTGCATCCAGAGATGACACTCTTACTTGCACTGGCTTTTAGAATTCTTTTTAATTAATGTTGTCAGAACAAACAATAATAAATATGTATTACTATTGATTTTATTCTTTTTCCATTTTGTTCATGTTAAGGTAATTAAGCAATAACACATCTTTATATTTAATGTGCAGTGAATATTTTAATGTGGAATGAAAAATGCATTTATGACAGATAAATACAAGTACATATGAATTTAAATATGCAGACAATGATTATGCAACACCATTGTCTTTTTAATAGAAATAAAAGTCAAATAATTTATTAAAGTTGTTTCTCATGAAATCTTAATAATTATATGTATAATAATAGCTTATGTTTCATTCTCCCTATACCATTTGATATAAATTGACTTTGTGCAAGTACTCGATAAATGTGCCATAAAGTGGTTCTTTTAAAGTTTTAAAAATGTGATATGGTACGTAAATTAGATTCTTCTGCTATGCTGATGTTTGTTAACTGTCTAATTATTTTGTAGATTATATGGAGAAATAAACAATATTTAACATAATTCTAAAAATATTCATGATGTTGACGATTACTGATGTCCTCTAGCCAAGTGAAAAGTGAAGGACAACACCCCACTCATCATTTTAAACAGGCATTTCCTACCCGAGAGACTACATTTACTTATTATTAAGGCAGTTTCAAAATTTGTCCTTACTTGGACTAAATAGTGAGTTTATGCAAAAAATTGCACCAAATTTCCCAAAACAGTGGGTGAAATATATGTATTTTATTTAGACAAAGTCAGATACCACCTTTAATATATAAACATCTGATATTTTTATCAATATAATATATAAACATATTATATAATTGAAATCTAGAAAGTAGATTTTGAAAAAAAAAGTTATTCTGTGCCATTCAAAAGTTGTATCAAAATTTTATTAACTACTGACTAACTTTGAATACAAGTATAATTGTCTTATCTGACAGTATATACATATTTTTTTAGTAAAATGGTATTAATTTTACTAAGAAATTTCCAGTTGGTGTGTTGATGTTTAAAGTATATCAGATTTTTACATTCAGATGAACCTCTTGGTAGTAGGTTTAATCTGTCAAAACAAAATGCCTTTATGTGGACTGAAAACATGTTTCACAAGATTTGGCCAAAGGTCTGAAAGTAGAGGAGTGAGACAGAAGACTGTGAAGGCTTCAACTATGATAAAAAATATGCATTCATAACATTATTTTATACCCTTTCTCTTCTTATAGTTTTTTTACATGCCAAGATTGAAAAATAATGCTTATATTTAATGTCAGAAATTAGGAAGACAAAATTGAAAGAGACACAGCACATGACATCAAAATACATGTACACTGTAGTGTTTTAAGTTAACCATATTACCTCTAATAGCACTTCAATGCATATATTTGGGTTCTGGTCAGGACAAGAACTATCGGGTGGGAAGATTTTCCAGCTAACCTGCTGTTTGCTGGTGGTTCTTCCCAAACATAAATCTAGGGGTTTCCTTCATCAATAATAAGCTGGACATAACCAGTCTAACCATAACTATTTCAGTGCAATGTAACAAAAACAACAACCAAAAAAATCATAAAAAACATATGCACAGGGTTCAGCAAAATACAGATTAGCTGTCTCAAAATAAATGAGGTAAATCATTTAAGGTATAGATTTGTCTGAATTACCTTCCAAATGCCTTGGGTGGCTTGGCACCCTCTAACCATGTGTTCAAGTGTGGAAGGAATTCATTTTTCAGGCACTGTAAATAAAATTGCATACTATGTAAAAGGTCACATAAATAAGGCACATATATACTACAATTACAACCTGAAACTGAATGTTGTAAGTAAAAAAGGTATTGTCATATTTGTGTCTAGCACATCCATCCCAGAAAGAGGCCTCTCAAAGTTAAAAGCTTGATCGTAAGATGTGACCAGTTACCATTTATCGCAATGGAAACCGACAGTAGAACAAGGTTTTCTGGCAGCTGCTATTGGCGCGCTGATTTTCGATTTAGCCATCTATTTAGCAGGAAAATAAACGTAAAACGACTGATTATATATAACGATGAACCATAATATTCATATTAAAAACAACAACAACAACAAACGAATAAAGAAATAACATACAATGACAGAAGGTTCGAGGTGGTCGGGGCAGATGTGCGTCGTGTCTCGATTAACACTAAATTCTGAACGACTATAAACATGAAATAGTGTCCCCACCACTCTTGTTTGGCAAAACCCTTTGGAAGTTATAATTTCACATCCTAGTACCCACATTAACACGAGATTTACGCGTTTTTCACTAATGTCAACACAGCTTTCAGCTTTCCATCTATTGTTTTAGTTTACACCGAAGTTTTCTACGACTCCCGGTGATGGCGCTGCGACGGATTCAACTTATTTATTTAGAGTATATAGCGAGACGTCACGAGTCAGCGGTCCCGTTACCATATGTCTGTGTTTCATGTGGATGTTTCTCAGACGCAGTAACTATAAATAATAATTTCAAGTAAAACAATTTGGTGAAGTCCACAAAAATGTAACAGTGATTTGTTTTAAGCTCTGCATATCCCTTCTTGACCGTGTGTTGTGTCCAAATAGGATTTTGTGGTGGTATTCAGTATCCATCATCAGTTCATGAGAGCAACTGCCACACTTTGCCATGTAACGGAAGATTGTTTATGTAGCTAGATTACAAAACCAACAAGATCTTAAAGTTGATAAGTCGAAAATTTTATGTAATCAAATATCCTGTTGTTATCTAAAATCGATGTTTTAAGACCATTTTCTGCGTTTTTCAAAAATATCATGAACTATTGTAATAACGCGCATTCAGTTCTGACCAACTTAATTGGAAACGTCTTAAAACTGTAGAAATGTAGCTCAAAAACAACAATAAAAATACCTAATATAGCAAAACGTCGAAATGTGATATCGTGTCGGTTATTTGTTTGAGAAAACACATGACGTACCTTTCCAAATGAAGCTTGACCAGTTTCTTCAGTAAAAGCGTCGTAGTAAAAAATCACTCCTTGTGAACGCTAGCAGCATACATTCATTCACTTCTTTCTATTTTCAACTCCGGAAATGTTAGTCTTCTTGCACTGCTCGCCATGTTGGATTTTTCGGCCAATGAGATGCAAGAAAATAGTACCCACAATTCATTACGCGTGTTACGTAGTGTTATGTTTAAATATTGTCGAGGTGTTTGAGTTACGAACTTTTCAAATGTAAACACCACTTTGTCGGCTTATCATTAATAAACCCCTGAACTTTAGGGTCGACTCGATAGATAATAGAGGATATATTAATGACTTCTAGCAGTTGATAATCATATTATTTGGATCTATAACTCGAATTGAGCCTATTCTACCATCAGGTGTGTCCCCTTAAAAAAGATCCCTTTTAAAGAAACAAACAAACCTTTTGAAGGCAAAATTTAATCATTACACATACAGCAAATGTTTTAAAGACAAGTGCAATCATGACACATACAAAGGGGACGCGCTCAAATGCGTGGTAACAAAAAAACAATACACAACAGGATGGCATCAAAGAACAATCAAATCGAAGATCTTTGCAAATTTTTAAAATTATCAGTGCGTGAACTTAAAGACCTTCTTAGAGAAAGAGAAGCGCACGTTTCAGGGAATCGTCCCGAACTAATAATACGCGAGTGCTAGAAAAGCTTGGTATACGGACATAAATGAAATTAAATTGGACAACGAAGAAGACAGCATCAAACGCAAAGGAGACTTGTTTGTAACGCCATTTGGAAAGTCTTCCAGTCTTAGCAATCTAGGACTATTTTTAGTATTCTACAACCAAAATAAACCATGTAATTTAGTATATTTTGACAACAGTCTATGATAATTAGCTACTTTTCTATGACTTTAACCAAGTAAAATGAATGTCAAGGATAATTTTTTATTAAATAAATATTCAAGCACTGCAAGCACAATTCTCCTGTATCAGCAGCTGCAACAGTATATTTTTACACAAAACTCTTCAAACTCCAGATAAGAGTTATAGTTACTTTGGTAATAACTTTCTGCGACAATAAAAATCAAGTAAAGGAATGCTAATGTTTTGTTAAATATAATTGTATAAAAATAATTGTGTATTTTTAACCTTTATTTTTTCAAACTTCTCGAATAGGGTCTAGTACATTTACAAAGTGAAGAGAGTGGGTTGTTTGGCTTTAACTCTGGTTAAATACAGTATCCAATCAAGGCTGTCATTTCATTGTACTACTGAATCAGCCATTTAAGATAACCGGTTATATTTGTAAGAAAATAGATTATCACATAGGTTACACACAACGTTCAAAAGTTATGTAAATAAGATTTTCTTGGTGTATCTACTACGTCTAGAAATGAAATATTTTTAGTTTTCTTTTGTCTTTTTAAACGAGTCAAATACATAGATGCGCCCCTTATCTGGAGTCCTGTGATAACAGTGTATGATAAATACATTTATTAAGTAAATTGTGTCACTATCTAGCCAAAAATGTATGATAATGGCTGACATATTAAACCACAGGCATAGTTTGGAGATATTTAGATATATTGGTACATTGAGTTGTTGAAGAAAATGGTCTCAAAATAGAAAGTGTTGCAATACTATGATTTTTCCTCCCAACACATTTTTAAATATAGCATTGTTTCATACAACAACGGGATCATACTACAGTCTTAGTTTTGCAGTTAAACCAAAACTACACCTAAACAAAACAGTCAGTCGTTCTCCATGTCACTAAAATATTGCAAGTTTTAATTTTAGAATAGGAAAAAACGGCTGAATATGATCTTTTTTTAACATTATTTCTTTTTGTTCTAATATACAAATACATATATACAGATATAACATGTCAATACATAGTTGACAATCTTGTTTTGGGAATATCATCATGATGGTTACATGTATCACATAATATACACATTGAATTTGGGAGCATGCTCTTAAATATGTCAGGTGCGGCAACAGTCGTACCACTACAATCTCGTACAGGCAGGTAATAGTCGTACTGAATTGGGAATAGTCGTACTATATATGAATTGCATATTTCCATATTAGTGACAAAAATGCTGTCAGGCGTCGCATCTATCGCACTGGTCAACGTGTATTCTTGCTGTAACAAAACGGGTGTTGTAGCGCCGGGAAATGTCGCATCGCCGGGAAACGTCATAATCTACCGGAAAATGTCGCACCGTCGCCGGGAAATGTCGCAATCTGCTGAAAACGTCGTAAACCCCACTGCCGGTATATGTCGCATTGTTGACGGGAAATGTCGCAAAAAAATTCGCTGCCGGTATATGTCGCAACACGACGGGAAATGTCGCAATTATTATTAACATTGCGTTTTGATGATTTTGAATTTATATGCGATTATGACGATTTTTATTGAATTAAAATTGTAAACTCATTGGTTTAAATGTTTGTAATTTTTTTTTATTGATTGTGTGATTTGGATTTTTTGTTTGATTGAATTTGGGAAATCATAAGTAGCGGATCAAGGATCTCAGATTAGAGGTGGTGTGGCTTTCTGGTTAGAGGGACGTGAACAATAACCTTTTTTCAACCAGAGACACTAGTATGCTTGCAAAGTCAAAGATTGTTCTACTTGAAATAGATGTTGTGCTTTAATTTTATGTAAAAATAGGGTTTTAAATGGAAATTATTATATAAAACGTTATAAGTGTTTGTATTCAAGGTTGAAAAGTCCGGCACTTTTAGAGGTGAAGGTGGGGGGGGGGGGGGGGTGGTGGGGGTGGGGGGGGGGCGTGCGCCGGGTGCGCCCATTGGCCTTTGAATTCGCTAGTGATCATCCGCACTTTTATAAGATATAAATCAATATTATACCTCTTGTTGCCCATATCTCCATATGCAGAAATTCAAATTTTCTTTGGTGTCTTTTCCTCTTTTACGGGCTTCGTGGACAAGGCATACATATAATGTCATGGCTTTCCTCGATATTTTTAAGTTTACTTAAATTTAACATAATAGAATTTCACCATATACACCAATATATTGACCAATGTATAACAAACATAAAATAAAAACGAAAAGGGTAGGTTACCATGTTAATTTGTTCGAAATTTCGATTAAAAAAAAAAGGTTGGGGGTAATCATGTATAAACAAAAGTCTTAAAAGTATTTAGTGTACATCATTAATAATTACTGCGGTATCATTTTATTTAGCGATGGCTTAATTTTCGCGTATTTTGCGCTCGGACTAATTCGCGAATTCAAAACCTAAGCCAAAATTTAACCAATAATCCATATACGTATCCGAAACAAGCTATGTCCGAATAAGTCATGTCTTGGACCGTTAACTGTGTTTTATACATCGATAAAACCCAGATTGAACCGTGAAGGTCAGAGACCACTAAATAGTTTCCCATAGACTTACATTATAAGATTTGGTCCTCCTGTGATTTAGTTTACCCGACTATTTCCTAAACTACCCCAGATTTGCATAGTGGCACTCTTTGGAAATGCAAAAATGAACAAGAATTGGTGCCTTCACCAACTCATTCTCTCTGCATTTTAAACCCCCAGAATGTAAACAAATCTTCAATCCAACATAAGGAAAGTACCAACTTCTTTAAAGGGACACAAATCACCTTTCAAACAGTGTTTTCAATAATCATTTTTATTTTTAAGTATATAATTTAAGTCATTTTACATTTTTGAAAACAAAAAAAATATTTTTATTCTCTATAGTTTTGGCCAATGAATCTTTGAAAATAAATTAAGCCCGAAACGTCCCTAGACAAAATTTTCCAATCCGTGACAGGCTTTTCTATTTAGTGTCCTCTGACCTGAACTGTGTTTAATATATTGCATTTAGACGGTGATATAGTAGTTTAATACTCGTTAAAATAAACTGTAGCAAACGCCTTTAATAGTCCAAACGGCTACCGGTAGCTTTAATTCTAGTACAATACAATACAATACTTGTAAATATACTTGTATTTTTTATTTTATCGAAAATACAATAATATGAACAATTTGTGAACAGTTTTAGTTTAGCACTTTGATTTTATAAAATTTTGAAAGGTTCATCAAATACAAGTGTGGACAGAAATGAAGTAAGGTGATTTTCCCGCTAATAATTGACTGAACATTCGTTAAATGAGGGTGAAACCCCCTTTTTTGTACGCAGTATTCAGGCTTGTCTTAGGCCGTACGCAGTACGCGAAGGTTCGGTACACAGTACGAAAAAACTTCTGTCTTTTAGTAGGCAGAACTTGAACAGCAATATTTTTGCATAAATTCGTGTAATATCTGAAGGTTTTTAAAATAGTAGGGAAACAAGCAAGTTTTTTATTTTGTGCAGTACTCGGGATCAAAATAAGAGAGCACGCAGTACAAAATGGGGAAAGGGGTTACACCCTCTTAAATTCCGCCACAGCAAAAAATTCATCGGGACCTTGATATAATAAATAATATAGTCAACCGTTACAACTTGCGTATAAGAAACAAATCAAGTAACCTGTTAGTTGGGGTGGAGTTCAAATAAACTTTATATTTGACATCGATAAAAGGTACATGTACTTAAATAAAAAAAATGAGGTTCACAGGGAGTTTAGTTAAAACTTATAGCGTAAACGATGAATATATTTAGGTGTCATTTAAGACCTACGTTACCCCTATGCCTAAACGTCAATGACATGTTTTTGACACCTGTCATATTTCTTCGAAATTGATTTAATTGGTCAATTCGCACCCGGTGATTTCCCCGACGGATTGTTAAAACTGCATTCGAGTTTGAATCATCTACAAGGAAACATGTTGAACTCAAAAGTGTTCCTGGTATTAAGGTAATAATTTTATGTAAGCCTCAGGTCTTAGATAACTCTTATTATTTACTGAATTATTATACCACTTCAAGTAGTACATGTATAAAAATCTGTACCCATGTTAAACGGTACCAAGATTGGTTAACATGAACATTTTCATTGGTGCTATCTATATTCTATTAAGGTATGGATATCTCGTTAGAATTTAGTTAAAAGGCTTTTTTTCTATTTGAACATAATAGTCGTAAGTGTTGAAAATAGCCTCGTCTTTTTAAAATCGCTTTTAGATCTAAAAAATATATACCGTATAGCGGGTTATTTCTGCGGACATAAATTTCTGCGTTTTGCCCACAAAATTGGATGCAAAAATTTCTGCGTTTCTTATTTCTGCGTTTTCGGTTCCCGTGAAGGATAAAATTATTATTTCTGCGGTTCAAATTGGGTAAGGTGTCGTAAGAATATATCTTATATAATATACACTAAGAACATACTGTTACTCATTTTTAGTAAAAATAAGAAATATATTATTTATCAATTGCGAATAACAATTCTCAAACAACCTTTAATTGAATTGAATGTTTGAGAAATGTTTGAGCAAATGTCGCGTTTATACTATGCGTAAACGATAACAATTAACGGTATTTGTTCGTAATTATTTTACCCTGTCTGTACCATGAAACCGATTATTTCGGACATGGCGACTCCGTTGATTTTAGTTTGAAAATGATATAATATTTTGCAATTAAATTTTTTGCTGATTTTTTTCTGCTGGATATTCATCCAAAGACCACAGAAACGCCGAAATATTGCACCCGCAGAAATAACCCGCTACACGGTATGGATCTGGAATATTAATTTTAATGCTATTTTATATATGAAACGTAAAATGTGCCTTTTTATTGTGTATCAAAAAATAAACTTTACTGACAAAATGTGACGTATTTAACTGTCTATCTGGAAATGAAAATAAGTAACGATAAGTATCTTTTCTTGTACGATGTACACGAATAGGATTTAAATAACATGTGTCGAGAATTTGAGTATTTTTGAACACTGCAGCATGTTGGTTGTCAGGAATTGTAATATGCGAAATTGTATCTGTCTATCGAGAAATGCATTATATGAACTTCCAGAGAACATAATGACTTGTAGAATGTGAATTCGGCCTTAATTATGCTCTAGATCATAATTATCGACTAAATGGTTTTAAAAATGATGAATATATTTTAATTTCTAATAGGCATGTATTTGTTCTTTAAAAAGCGAAATAGCGACGAGTAAATGTCTATTCAGAGATGTACAAGGCGTTGATTCCTGCGATAAAACCTTATTAATTTTTTTCTTTATGTCTTTTCTTGTACAACAATTTTTTTTGTAAAATATGTATAGATAACTCGTGAATTTAAGTAACTTTAAAACACTGCACTATCTTAGTTTTCTAAAAAAATATAAACAATACAAACTGTGAATGCAAACTTATTTTTGCCTTGTTACATGTACTTGAATTTTACAATAAATTCTGGATTGTGGTTAGCAAAGATATTATTATTTTAAATGTATAAATGTAATTTATTGTAGTGAACTTAATGTCTCTTGTAGTTCTATATTAGAACGGCCGTTTACAAGTTATTTTTATGTAATGTTTTATGTAATGTTTTAATATGTAATGTTTTATGTAATGTTTCATGTAAATGGATGAGACTATAATAATCTATTAAACTACGAAGACCATAAACGTTGACTTAATGGAGACAAAACATCTTTCTTCTTTAAAGTCATATAGCGACATTAAAGTGAATATTCAAAAATGAACAAGGCGTTAATTCTAGCGATTAGGCCAAATTATATATTTCATGTCTCTTTTTCTACTATACATGTTTAAAATTCGATCAAGTTGTTACATGTACCCTTGCATACGATCACCACAAACGTTGAATTGATTATTTACAAAAAACATGTCATAGGTCATTTAAGTCAACAAAATAATGTAGAAATTATTAATTCCTTTTTTATATCTTATAGGTCGTTATGCTTAGTGTTGTCCTGCGTGGCGATTCAAGCAACAGACAAGGCATGCGGCTCAATATCAGACCCGGAGTATAATATCATTTTGAAAACGATTTTGAAAGGCACGTATGATGTTCCTGTAGTGGAAAGAACGCTTTTAGAAAGAACTGCTTTGCGCCGATATCAAAGAAATAAGCAATTTTATTCAGTTAAAAAAAAAAATCGATTATATTATAAAGGGAAAGAGATTGTGTCTAACTCAAAGTGTAACAAGCTGATTATAGCTAGTTATCATAAAAATAAAGGTATAGGCGTTAGAAGAATGTACCATTTGTTAAAACGGAGGTACGTGGGGGTCTCTGAAGATCGTATTAAAGATGTTCTGTCAAAATTACCTGAATACCAAAAGGAGCATGCTAAATTCCTGAATAGAGCACCTCTGAAACATGTGTGCAGCAACTCAGTACATGAAATACTTCAAATCGATCTGGTTGATATGCAGAGGGAAGCAGTTTCATATAAAAGGGAAAAACAAAAATTCATTTTGAGCGTGATGGACATCTTTAGTAGATTCGTGTGGTTACGTGCACTGCCTAGGAAATCAGCAGATATTGTCGCCAAACATCTAAGCATGATATTCGCAGAGTTTGGTAAACCGAAAATTATTCAACACGATAGAGGCCGCGAGTTTGATGGAAAGGTGAAACGCCTTTTGAATGAGCTAGATATTAAGAACATTAAAAGTCGCCCTTACCACCCACAAAGCCAAGGAAAAGTTGAAAGAATGCACAAGAGTCTTAAAAGAAAAATTGCATATGATTTGACACACGCGAACCCATGTGGCATCAACTGGGCAAAGCAATTACCAGAGTATCAACGCGTATTAAACAATACTCCGAAAGAATGCCTGGGTTGGAGCACACCGTGTGAGATTTATTATGGGAGGGATGTATTTGAAAAAGACTCGACATTAAAGCGTAAACAAAAAGCCCAAAAAATACGAGATGCTGCGAAGGCCGCGACAATAAAATGTAATAAACGCAATGACAGAGCACATGAAAAAGCGCGCAAACCACCTGTGTATAGTTTAAATGAAACAGTGCTGCTTCGTTACAAGAAAAGGGGTCTGTTAAACAGGAGGCGTTGGGTTGTTGAAGGAATTATTCAGAAGCGATCCCTGGCTACCAACATGTATAAAATTAAGTATGTTGTTCCGAACTCTGCGAAGACCGGGCGAAAACGTAAAGAGACAAAATGGTATAATGTTAGCGATATTTCACGATACTCACCGGTTGATATGTCTATCAAAAAACGTTTACATCGCAAACAATTTTATATACCTACAACAAAAGCATCCCATCTAGAAAACTTGAGGTCGGAATTCGGACTCCCAATTATAATGAATCCTATTGGAAACGGGAACTGTCAGTTTTCGGCGGTGTTATATCAATTACGACAACATGGAATTTATAGATCAGAGGAGACAATGCGACAAGAAGTTGTCACTTTTTTAAGTGAAACCCCAAGACTTGGCAGCAGTGATTTCGGTGGATGCTGGTGGGACTCTATTCTGGAACAACCAGAGATGTACTTGGCCCGTATGTCAAGGGAGTTCGAGTTTGGGGATCAGATAACACTACAGGCTATGTCACAGCTATACAACGTACAAATCATCGTAGTATCTACGATGAATAGTGCAACAACATTAATTAGCCCGAGTGGCAGTTCAGTTCTGTCTAACGACATCCCTGTTATAATATTGGGGCATTACCCAGAAGGTGCTGGTGAGCATTACGTAGCCCTTGGATATGAACAAGAAACCTTAGAAGCAATCATAGACAGATCTCCCCAGATAACATTGGAAACTAGAGACGCAGTCAACGGAGACGTCGCACAAACTAGCTATGTGAATTCGACCTCGGACAACGCAGAATTAAGCAATGAAAATACCCCCAATGCAGAAGACAATTTCAATACTCAAGAAGTGGGTATTAGAAATAATCACTCTTTAGAGTGCGATGGTAACATCGAACAGTTCCGCGACATGGTACGCTATATGAGGGAAAAGAAACAAAAGAAACAGAAACTTTACGTTGAACTCCCACCAGAGATTTGGCATTTGATAGTCAACCTTGTTTTGAAAGTGAGTCCAATGTCACGATTTACACTCGAACGGGTTAATAGAATGTTTAAAGAAATTGTTATGCAGACACCTCCACCGAGATTTTATCTTAACCCTGTGCGATTTAGAGATGTGTCGGTTTGGCCAATTAGTGTTCGTAAAATCATTTCCGTAGCTGGTCCGGGAAGTGGACTTGTGCAAGAAATCCGAGATGTAATTAATCATTCCTCATGGTCAAACGCCTGGCTATTTCTTCGAATGGCAACTATTTGCGGGTGGTACATAGTAAAAGGGATTTGGTTCAGACGTCACAGTTACTACAATAAGAAATAAACATTTCAATAAAATTAATCATGTTTTATTAGTACATTATGATTGTGCCACATTTCTTTTAATTAAGGTTGTGTTGTCTCGAGAGACAATTTGTTGCATTAATAATTTGACTTTTTTGCAGTTGATATTGTTTTGAAACAGTTCGTAGTTATTGTGTAGTATCGACATAATTTTTTTTCAGTATTTTACATGAAGCCAGATTTGACAGTGTATGTTACCTTTTTTTGAGTCGCTGAATGACGTACAATCGTAATCGTCATTTAAACGTTCACAGTTATACAGTTTTTGATACTTGTGCTTATTCATAAGCTTGTTTGAAGTATGTTTTGTTTTTATTATGGTTGATTTTGTTTATACCTAACAAAGTAGATTTGTAAATTTGATAACGCTTGTAACATGCAATGTCTCCATTTGTTTTGTCTTATATTGAATATGTTTTCTTGCATACCGATACATAATGATGTATAATTTGAACAGTTCTTAAAAATAAAAATCTCAACACACACGTCTTTTTCAATGCCATAGTCACTAGTAGTTTCACAAAAGGGCAACACTGATGTTAGAGCGTCAGATCCTTGACAAGAGTTGTTATTTTTCCCAAACCAACACAGTTCAAATACACCATCCTAACGATACACGGACAAAGCAAGCACGTATTTCCTGTATGTATATTATTTCTAATAAATGTGCATGCTAATATCATATTACTTAAATTACTGTTATCATAACAAAAGATTTAAAAAGCCATAAACATGATTTTATATGCATCAAACATTTCCAGAAGACACATGCTTGTTTTGTAAGTCAGTAATTTTATGAAAACAGGCGTAGCTTAACTAAGGTGTAGCTCTCAGTAAAGTTTGATTTACTGAAGAGATTAGACATTACGGTAATTCAGATTTCAATTCATTGGTACAAAACTAATAGAAAAATGTATGCATGACAGAACACTGCTAAAAATATATAACAATACAAGGGTATAAGTTCTCATATACATGGCGAATCAAGCATTGATTAAACCGATTGAATCATTGAAACGATCATGTGTCGACAGATGCGTTAAGGTGGTAGGTATCATTTGTCACAATATAGTTAAAGTTGGGGGGGTGGGGAGTGTGGTTTCCTATTTTTATAAAACTTCATGTTATTTAATAATTAAAAATATTCCTATTACATAAGATATCATTTATAGGGCAAATAAATGTAACAGGTCAATCAGGAATTATAAAAAATAGAAATATGAAACAATTTCTCTCACTGAGTGTAGCCTTATTGCCGGGAGTCCAAACTTCCAAATTATCAGCTACTAGTATAGTATTAAACTACAGTCACAGGAAGGTTGTCTATATCAAAGTTAACAATGTCTTAGAATTTAGTTTAATAAACTTTACTAGAACAATAGCAAAACATGTTTCTCCTTGTGGCTACAAAAGGAAATTTTGACATTCATGTTTGCATTGTTTATAACTATTGTTCTAGTAAAGTTTATTGAACTAAATTCAAAGACATTGTTAACCTTGATATCCTTTCCGCACCCGACCCTGTTTTCCGGACGGACGTCCGTAACGTATTTAAACATGACACAATTTTGACTTCACAAAACCCGACCCTGTTTTACTGGAGGTCGCCTGAAACGTATTTAAACGTGTGCTTTTTCACGATTTTAAAAATATAACGTAAATCTGCGTAAATTTAATTTTAATGCCCGTTGAAAAGTTTATGTTTGAATAAAGCATATACGCTTTTGTTCGTTACCGGTATTCTATCTTTTAAAGAAATTCGGAATTTTCAACATGGTAAGAAACCCGTGTTATCTAACGTTATGGTCTTTCTTCTGTAAAAAGGGTGGAAAATGCACCAAGAATGGTGCGTTAAAATCCCGAATTTCAGCGCTCTTTTACGTCATTGGTGAAAAATTCAGTTTAATATTGCAGGAAGACTGTAACGTAAAATTCCGTAAATTATTTAATCTAACATGTCCAAAATAAGCGTGTTAGGAGCGTAGTAACATAAAACTTTATTTCTAAAATGCATTTAGGTTATCCCTAATATTGAATGTTATTCCTTAGCTCGGTTTTTGTTTTAATTTAATTGTTTCTTAATGTACGGTCAACTGTTGATTATGTGAAATCCCTAAAATTTCGATAATTTATCTGCCTCGGACAATATCACCATGATAACTTAAAGGGATATCTCCATCTTATCGGAAATGAAATCACAACCACTTACAGATTTATAGAATTATAGATGATCAATCATTAAACTAAGTATCAATATTAATATTGAGAATAAAGAAGACCTCACCACCAACCTCCCCTGCTTCTGGTACAATTGTGCTGCGTCTACCACGCTCCTTGTACGCTTCTACCCTGATTCTTGTTTGCTACGATCCTACTACATTTGTTTTGAACATGTCCAAAATAAGCGTGTTAGGAGCGTAGTGCTCCCCGATCATAAAGACCCTAACACGCCTTTGAAGACCCAACAAAGATTCTACTACGATTCGTCATGATCGGGGGTGGGGTGGGGGTGGTGTTAAACAATACCAGAAACATGTATCTGGTATTGTTTAACACCACCCCCACCCCACCCCCGATCATGACGAATCGTAGTAGAATATATTCAAAGCTCATTATAAAAATATTTTGTAATCATATTTATCTGCATATGTTCTTTGAACAATTGAATAAAACGTTGAAAGTATTCAAAAATAGCCATTTACATTAATTTTGTACATGTTAATTATAGCTGTGATATTTGTATGGCAACCAGACATCAATTACATGTATATGCTATAATAACACTATCAATTTAATATACGCTATTCAAATACATGTATAGTAAATGACTTGTTGCTTTCTCTTTAGAAGATTATCAAGATGCAATATTAATAATAATTGCGACATTTCCCGTCGATGTTGCGACATATACCGGCAGCGAATTTTTTTGCGACATTTCCCGTCAACAATGCGACATATACCGGCAGTGGGGTTTACGACGTTTTCAGCAGATTGCGACATTTCCCGGCGACGGTGCGACATTTTCCGGTAGATTATGACGTTTCCCGGCGATGCGACATTTCCCGGCGCTACATCTACACCAATTTACGCATTGGAAACCCATTATAGTTCGGCTTGTTTGGATACCGCTATACCGCGACAGTCCTAATAGCTGCTACTACTACTACTTATACTACTAATTTCTATGACAACAACTACCACTAGTTTAGTCTAGACTAGTATTACTACTAACTAATACATCTACTACAACTTCTATATCTGATACTGCTACTATTGCTGATACTGAGTACTAGCAACAATAACGACCACTACTGATTGATAACGATGAACGATGTATATATATATATATGTAACGTTTAAAGGTGGTATCCGACAGTTTGCTTGTATAAATTAAATTTCTTTTAACAAAGCCTTACTCCTGTTTGGCCGCAATAGCTCAATTGGTAGAGCGTCGGCTTGCGAATCGGGAGGTCGCGGGTTCAAACCCCGGCCGGGTCAAACCAAAGTCTTGGCAGTAGTGGCTTCCCTCCTAACGCTTGGGGCTAAAGGGACCGCACTACGCCTGACTAAGTTGGACAGTATTATTTTAACCGGTGGTTTTAACGAATCGGGGTCAAAAAGGCCTCAAACCGAAAAGGCCCAATACCAAAACGGCCCGGACCAGAAAGGCCCATACCACATGCAAACACTACCATAAGGCTATTACATAATGAAACGCGCACTATTCCTATCATCTATTACTATTACTATCGTTCAATTACTTGTTTCTGACAGTAATTAAGAGATAAGGGGATTTGCGAAACAATAATACATTTAATAATCTACGGTAACGATCAATATGCTACTTGAATAAATCAATAACATAATGTACAAAACAAACATATGGGCCTTTATGTCCCCCTATTTGTGTGCCGTTCCGGTACCCTTAAAACGTGGGCCTTTCTGGTCCGGGTCGTTTTGGACCGGGTCGTTATAGATTTGGACCTTTATAACCGACACCGTTTTAACCGACCGAAACCATAATAAAATCAAGATAAAAGCAAATAGACTGGTTCAATCGGAACTTCTCGGGTAATTCCGCCCTCGGCACAATCATCTCGGATGAATCTGGTGCAATGATACTGGCTCAAATCACGATCGTTTTGTTCGCCGGAAGTCGGCAGAAGATGCTTGAAATGTAGTTTGCACAAACCATAGACAATGGCGTCGTTTGACAGCTGTCTTTGCTGCGCCGGGTAAAATAACCTTGGATGATTTAAATTTAAAGCAACCATAAAGCGAAGTTTTACAGGCATCGTACTATAGTGAGTGTCACAAAAGAAGGCCCATTTAGGGAAATGGCAGAGGTAATCCGACTACCTACATACATCCGAGAGAGGATTCGTGAATTAAACAAGGTGTTCCGATTGAGGCTGGTTCGCATTTCAAGCAAGCAGCAAGTAATTTAGCAGGCATCTAGGGTAGCAAAACAAATTTCATGTCTTAATCTATACACTTATATCCGAAGGCGACATGTTATAAAGCAAGGGCGAACTGTTACCGATCAAGGGCGAACTGTTACCAGTTAAGGGAGGGCGAAGTGTGAAGAGGGCGAAGTGTTATAATACCGCAAGGAATAAGTCCAGATTCTGGATGAAATAAATAACACTTTTATGATAGTTTTTTTTTCTTTCTTTTTTTTATTTACTAATTGAATAGTTAAAGTATAACTATGTTTGTTCTATATAATTTTGCCGTGTGATTGTTGTTTTAATGTTGATCATATTTGACTTAAATACAAAAAATAATAATTGAGTCTTAAAATATTTGTAATACCGTAGATGACTGGGTATTGCATTCTTACACCAGGAATGAAGTATTCACAATTTAATGGTTGTGACGCATTTTTGTTCACGAATTTGGTATAAAATTAAGCCAGAATTCAAAAGCCGAAAAGCTTTTAGCTCTTTCTTAGATTGAATTTGTTTGCGATCACAGTTATTAAAAACACAGATTATTTTATTGCAACACTTACTTTAAGTCCGGTATCTCCTACATATAAGTGTAGTGACGAAATCGTTTTGTATCTATTAATTGGTAAAAAAGGTGTTTTGTGTTTTTTGTTGGTTTTTGTTTGTTTTTCTGTTGTTGTTTTTTTTTTGTTTTTTTTTCTTAATATTCCTAAATATAAGAAAGTTTACGCAACATTTCATATGCATTTGGTAAAAGAAATTAAAGCTTCCAATTTACTGGAAAATATTTTATACATGATCAAATGCTACCTTTATATGCGTACCTGGCTGTTGAATAAATCTTTCAGAAATGATCCTATTATTGTTGGCGGCGCGCTGGAGCCTATATATGGAATGCTGAAAATTTTTGTATATGCGAGCGGATGTCCTCGGACAATTTCGTTCTAGCTAGAGAATGGTCGGGAGGAAAATGGACAAGGCGTTCCGAATTCCGGAAGTTCCACGATTTACACATACCTAACGTACGGTACCTATTTCGGTAAATGAAATTCTTTTTATATAAAACTATTGCGAGTATGCAGAATTATTGTTATATGTAAAGTTGTTCTTTGTATAAAAGATAACGGACTCTGAAAATTCGTAATTTCCCGTGTAATTTCGTAGACCCCCGGAACACGATGTTACCGACCATGTGACCATAGTAAAATACCACGTGATCGCGACATCCGGTTTGCAAAAATGGAGTCGAAAAGACGTGATCGCCGCGGTCGATTGAGCAAATCATGTCCCAAAAGCACTGTCAAAAAGGAAATTAATGAAAAACAAGATCATACTTATGTTGTGAGTGACCGTGTTTGTGATTATGTGGACATTGAAAGTTCGCCTAAGGAGAATGAAAGATGGAAAATTGGACTCAGAATGGTGGAATGGTGGAATTCTCCGTGCTGGTTGAAGGACTTAAAATTTTGTACTTTATGTAGACTCAGGCCGATTCCACTGTGTCATTGGGGAACTTAAGAACGGATTGGTGGTTATTTATAAATTAAATGTTTAAATAGGGACTGTGGACATGTGAACACTGTGGCATATGGAAAGATGGTCAGATAAGTTTTGCCTTGAACACAAAGCTTGGAACAGGTAAGAATTGATGTGCATAACAGATGCATAGAGCATCTGCAATCCAATAGATTGATTTATTTTGTTACCTTGCCATTGAAATAAAACTCCAGTTTCGTACCCAAAACATTTCGTACCAATATGTGAGTTAGTATTTTTCTCAGTTTTTTTTTTGTTAAAACAAAATAAACATGTTTGTATTGGTATACAATATTTTTTGACATGTATACATTGAATTCACTTGTACAACTGGGCTTCAGTGGTGAGTAGGTTCTCTTACTTCTTTCACAATCTTCTGGACCAGCCAAACACTATTGTGCCAATTAATTTAACAATAAATTATTGTTTTAGAGGTGTACAGCATCCACCACCCAGTCTTTTTTACTGTTATGCTTACACAAATAAAACAGAATTGTTAGTCCCCGATACTAAGCGTATCAGTTCTTTTCTTTTACAACTATGATTGACAGTCTGGGAGGTCCACAAAAAGTAAACCACATGTTAGCGGCACTTAACATTCCAACTATTAGAAACGCCAATCTGAAAAAGATGGAGAGACGGACAAAGAAGTCCATTGGCATTGAGAAAATCAGATCTCAGTAAGTTTATTAGCATAAATTGAGTTTTTAAATCAAAGGCATGGTTTATTGGCTTTTTACAACAATTATGAACATCTCTTCAATATACATTGTAGGACTTTGATTAATATGGTTCAATAAAAAAAGAATTCATCTCATTATTTTCTACCAGCATCTGTAAATAAAGACAACTTGTGTGACTGAGATGACAATTATGATTTTTTGTGTGTGTGTTATTTAAGATATGAATTTTATTTATGCTTTCAGTTCATAATGGAAGAAAGCCACATACTCGTATAACACAGATGGCTGCCAGAGAGGAAGATAGTGGTAGTGAGTTTTCCACGTATGTGCTGCTAAAGGAACCTACTTTGCATGGAGTGCAACAGACAACTGGATTAAGTGTGGCAGATGGTGTTACGTATGTAAATGGGGCTACAGTAGAAATTGTTAGTAGACAATTTGCTGCTGACAAGTTTGTTAAGTGGCTGAAAAGGTTTGATCAAGTTGCGTTAGTGGCACACAATCTCAGGAAGTTTGACTTCTCTATCCTTCTGTCAGCAGTGTCAAATATTAACAAGTTGGACGACTTTTTTGCCAGTGTTGCTGATTGTGTGGATTCATTATCCTTGTTTCCTAAGACATATGCTTACAGAGGTAGCTACAAACAGGAAGGTCTGGCACGTGATATTTTGTGCATTCAGTACAATGCACATGATGCTGTGGAAGATGTGCACACTTTGGTGAAACTCTTCCAGCATTCATGCACATTATTTCCAGATGTTCTCAAATTCTCTTGTTCTGTAAAAGCATTGTACCATCATCTTCTGTCGTCTTAGTAAAGGCATAAAATCATTAATCATTGACATGTCTGGTAGCCAGTAGTGTCTGTTAACTGCCAACAGAAGAACATATAGCATCATCTGGACTCAACCTGGAACATCTCAGGATAATATACACACAAGATGTAGAAGATGGACTGCATTCTACCTTTACATCGAAAAATAGTGAAAGACAACCTCGTGTTACAAACACCAAACGAACACTTGATACTTTAGTGCCTAACCTAGCTTATTTCTTTCAGAAAAAAAGTACACATTAATTTACTTCATGCAGTGCACAGGAACCCTTGATTGGATGACTTTTTTGAGTTATATCCAATTATCCAGCATCAAAGCTGCAGCAGGGACCATTTGTCACATTCTCTGACAATACTCCAGTTATTGTTAGCATTTAAAGCTTGAGAGGAAATAAGTTTCTAGCTTTTTTTTCAAATAATTTCATTGTTTAAGTTTTAAAAAAGGCGTAAGTTTATGTTTGTGAAGAAATATTTTCTACATATTTGTGTTTGATTAACTCCCCTGAAACTTGACACCATAGTCATAAACCAGTATGTTGTGAAATAACTATGTTGTAAAAGTTATTCTTTTTTTATATTTTGTCACTTATACAGTGTAGATAATTTATATTTAGGTTTCTTAGGATAATTGTTTATAAAAATTTTTAGCTGGAAAATCACACATTTAAAAATAAACAGAAAAAATCACTTGTGTTTTATGATGTTGTTCATAAAAATCCATTTAGCCTATTTTCTTATAAAATAAATCCAAGTAATTTATTTATTCATTTGGCAAAATTATAGAGGATTTTGTGTCGTCAGTTGTTGTAATTCTTCAGGTAATATCCGAAACGAGGGGTACAATCTTAAAATTTGCATATCTCATGTTTAAGCTGGTAAAAGTTGTCTAAATTTTATTTTTATATGTCTTATAGAATGCTTTACAAAAAATAGTAAAGACGATTACCAATTTTTAACATGCATTTCAGTCCGTAATCCTTAATATGTTTATAAAACTTATGAAAACTATAGGTTATTTGTTTAAAATTTATTATTTTCTCTATTTCTGAAAAATAGATCGATAGGGTCTGTAGTGACACGTTATGAAAAATATCAATTTTATTCACACACAGAAGACAATCGTGGAATAGTGCAGTGGTTATGGACTTGTCCTGATGTTAACTATCTCCAGAGATCGAATCCCATTGCAATCAATTTTTTCCGTGACTTTTTTCTTCTTTGTTTTTACATTAAATATAACAAACAAAACATTTAAACAGACAAAAAGTATTGATCAATAACAAATGTTCACGCAGAGGAGGTATTTTTACTTTTTAAATTTCTAAACACTAATGTACATCTGACGGTTATACTTGTTAATGAAGACATGTTTGTCCCTTTTTCAGGATTGTAGTTGTTTATATAAGTAGCATTATATACCAGAATTAAATTATTACAGTGATTTTAATGTTTAATTAATAATTTAAATCAGTCATATCTAAATTTCTCATAAATATTATTTTTCACTGTTGCGTCGCCCTTTGATGCTTCGCATCAATGCTTTTCTTGTTATAATAATATTCACTGACAGAGTCCATTTAGCAGTATCCGGACAGTTAAACATATTGAGCTCCTCGGCCCCAGTTTGCCCTCTCCACACCGTAACCCTCTCACCACTAACTAATTTATGGCCCTCTTATCAAGTCCACAGGGAATCTTGTGATTATGTTATTAGATAAGAAATTCTGAGATTAGGAATAGATTTTATTTTGGTTTCTTGCAATGCGGTTCGGACGTGCTCGTTATTCATTATGCTAGTTGCTATTTAGTGATGTTTTTGTTTTGCTGCTGTTACTGTTGCTGCTGCTTCGACTTTTACTGCTGCTGATGTTTATGCAAGACCAGTCTCTAGAGAAAACTTTTTTATTCTTAAAATCAGCGACATTCGATAATTAGAATAAAGAGCATGTTTTATTTTTCATGGCATACTTTATCAACAATATTGTTGGGGCATTTTAGTGTCCGTCTATATAGAATATTCGTATTGTTTGATGGAATATGTTAGCAGCACAAAGTACAAAACCGTTTATAATTGTCGTCTTTTGCTTACATTTAAGTTACAATTGTCTCGAATATAACACTTGTGCTATCGAAATAAACGTTTCCTTGATAAACGTTGTGCAAAAGGAATAAACAAATATGGTGTATAACATAAAAGAAGCTACCATCATAATATACACAAGCGGTTGTATATGCTATAGGCGGATATGGCTTATCTAAAATTATTTAGTGCAAGTCCACAGCAATAATCACCGTAAGGTTTGTTTGAAATACTAGAGTCATCAGCTTATCGGTTTATAGGATACAAAAGCACTACACAATATTTAACAATATAACATTTACAAATATACATTTTACATAACATTGTAGGTTCGCCTCATGTTATTTTTATTTTTCAAATAGGTAAACTGTCTATTGTAAAAATACATGTATATAAAAACTCTACACCATTCAAATTTGTGTTTGTATCTTTGTTTTGTTCTTTATATAATCTGCACTAATAGATATAAATACATAAATACATGCAGGGAATGACCAATGTACGTTTTTAAAGTAAATATATTGACATAATAGGAAAATGCAACAACTATACCATAGCGTGGGTGTGACATATAGAAATGTGCATTCGAAAACAGAAGTCAGATAAAGAAAAAAATCGGGAACATATTCACCTAATGAAAATTTTCAATAACTAAACACCAGCTTGTGTTCGAGATAAAACAATCTGCGATCAATTATAGACGTCTAAAAAGTAAAACGTCTAAAAAGTAAAAGCGCACAGACCGCCAAGTATTATGTACAATGTATATCTGACGGAGCGCGGTGCCTCTCACAGGAAATGTGACACTCTAAACTATATATGTTTGTAGAAAACATATTTATATGTAAAAGAAAATTGTAACAACAATACCCTAGCCCGGGAATGACATGATAAAATATGCGATTTAATACAAAGGTCAAATACATAAACAATGAATTTAAAAGTTATATTGTTTTGGACAGGTCTCTGTGCCTCTCTCACAGGGAATGTGACGGAATGAAGTAAAAATGTTGTGACAACATAGATATACAATTTAAGTCAAAGACAGGTAAATTAACGGAAAACTAAGCTAACATGTGTAGAGTTGACCGAACGCTGTGGATTAAAAAGGGAATGTGAAACAGCACACAATATATATTCATCAACACTACATGTTGCTGGAAAAGAAAAGGACAACAACAACACCCTAGCTTGAGGATGAAATAAGCATATCTTTGATAGAATACGGACTTAAAATATAATGAAGATACTGAAAGTCACCGTAAAAGTCCGGTATATATTTGAATGGTCCATGTGTCACTGTACATGTTTACAAACAATATTAAAAATAGGTTATTACAAAACGCAGCAACAATACCCAAGTTAGGTGTGGACATTGGGTAAAAGTCTGTCAATACATGCTTATCGACACGACAAGTTGCCATAATGGAAAAGGGCAATAACAACACTCTAGCTTGGGAATGATATAAGCATATCTCTGATCGAAAACTGACATCGATTTAAATATAGAAACAGAAAGTTGCCATAAAAGTCTGGTATCGTACAATGGCCACTGTGTCAATCACAAGGAATGTGACGCAACTAACTATACATGCTTGCAAATAGCATTAAAATAGGTAATGAAAGAATGCAGCAACACTATTCTAGCTAGGGGTTGGCATAGGGTAATAGCCGGTCAACAACAGACGTCAGTTAGAGTAAAATCACAGAAAAATACACTAAAAACGGAATATAATGGACAAAACCCTTGTGCCTTGTACAGGGAATATGACGCAATGAACTATGCATATTTGTAAAAAAAAATCATAGTCCTTATGAAAATATGCAACAAGGGATAGCCTAGCTTGGGGAGAACATAACAAAATAACAGACGTCAAAGTTAATCATTTCACATCAAATTAGCCTGGAAGTAGAGTAAGTTTATATTGTCGGGATGAAAAGCCTCTTACAGGGAATGTGACGCAATGAACGATATGTATTTATTCATAAGATGAATTGAACTATTAGAAAAATGCAACATCAACATTCTAGCTAGGCGATGACATAAAGAAATATACAATCGAAAAGTGGCGTCATAGACAGCTAAAATAACGGAAAACTAAGCTTACATGTGTAGCTTTGACTGAATTCTGTGGATTAAAAAGGAAATGTGACACGACAAACAATACATGTTCTTCAACATTAAATGCTGCCATAATGGAAAATGGCAACAATAATACTCTTGCATGGGGATGACATAAGCAGGTGACTGTGTGAAACAGACGTAGTGTAAATTGAAGATACAGAACTTTACCGTAAAAGTATGGTATATTTGAATGGTCCCTGTGTCACTTACGATAAATGTGACGCAATTAACTATATATGTTTGCAAACAACATTAAAATAGCTAATGAAAAATACAACAGCACGAAGCAACAATGCTTAAGCTAGGGGTTGGCTTAGGGTAATAGCAAATCAACAACGGAAGTCAGAGACAGTAAAATCACAAAAATTACACTAAAACATGTAATTGGCAGACCTTTGTGCCCTGCAAAGGGAATGTGACGCAATAGACTATACATGTTTGTTTTGGATGCTGAATCCACGCTCAACTGTTTCTGTCTGAAAGGAAACTAGTATAGCAATCTGATTGGATTTGGAAACGAGTCAGGCTGGTTGAATCCTAGCAGTTTCTGTGTTAATATTGCGACATGGTACCTGCTGTTGAGCTGCAACTTGCCATCTATAGACTGGTCAAAATGTTGAATCAAAGTCTGATTTTGTGATTTTACATAGAACGTTCTCTTGGAATCTGTTAGAAGGGGCTGCCGTGTTTGACACCGCAACTGCTGCCATATCAGGAAATCTGCGTTTTATTCCACGTACGACATTTCCAAAAAAATGACTCTCTCGTCATCTCCTTCTGTTGTCGCAGTACTTTGGAGTTAACAACCTTCACGCCCTTAAAGTCTGTGCTACCGCTTCTTTTCATTCATTCTAGCTGTCGGAAATCATTGTCTGAAATGGGTCGAAACATGGCAGGGTTACTGTCTTCTTTCTGAATTCTACCTGATTTTAAAACTCAGCTGGTTTACCCTGAGTATGACGCCCATAAGAAGATGTGTTGTTGATATAAAGGAATAGATGGTAATATTCTTGAAGAAACCCATCATTGCGGTACTGTCATTGGAAGATTCCATTTTACTTTGCTTATATTTGGCTGTTGCGTTTTACATGTTAGGAATAAATGATCAACAACGAAGTTGACATTTGGTTAATCTAATTTAGTTTCCGAATATATTACAGGCATATGTTGTAGTCATCATTATGCCTCATACCATTCCACTGAAAAGAATACTTCATTTAAGTATTATTGAGACTAGACAGTTTATTTTAACATATTGTATCACTAAAATTGCTAGAAATATTTATTTAAAACTGTCATTATCACGCTTCGCAAAATAGTTCTCATGATATCAATTATATTTTACTTTGTATTTTCACAATAATTACACTTTTTTTCCTTAACAGCTGAGCTTAATTTTTGTGTAACTAACCCTTTAACAATGTATGCTTATGAGTAATTATAATGCCTTAATAAACTAGTAAGTAAGTAATTAAATGTTTATTATTGCGACATGTGTACAAAGCAGTATATAACAATACATGCAAGTAAACCATTAAATAAAATGCAGTGTATAACAATACGTGCAAACAAAACATTAAATATAGTACACCCGGCCCAATGGATCTATATATCACCAATTATTTAAGTTCATTTTAAATAGTGTAAATCAGCCGTGTAAAATGTTCAGTAGTAAATACATAGTACACAATGGGATAATCTTAGAGGCTACACATGTAGTAGAAAGTCACTGTGTGTATTACACCGATGTTCTGCTAGTTTCTCTCTGAAATATATCTGTCTCTTAACGCTGTATTGTGTGCACTCTAGTAAAAATGGTGTTCGTCTTCTATAGGACGTGCATCGCAAAGCGTGCACGTTCTCTCTTCTACTTTCTCGCCGACATAGCGTCCTGTCTCTATGTGCAACGGTAATACGCTTTATGTTTTCTATTCATTTCATTTCTTTACAAACTTAAAATATTGATTATATAACCTTATTGTATAATAAAACACAAAACGCATATAGGAATGCCACAGAATGGGATACTTTAAACGACAGAAAAAGAACGTGGCCAAAATGCTGGATAAAAAAATAAAGAACAATTTAAATTTCCAACTCTTTGAATGCACTGTGCCAATTAAAACATGTATATTCTAAAACAAAACAACAACAACAACAACAAATCATATGTCCGGCTGTAGTCATGGAATATAATAAACCAATTTTCTTTGACACACTCATTTTCAAATCCAGCGAATCTCTAATATCTATCTTTAGCCCAATCTGACTTCCACCTTCCGTGGCTATTTTAAAAAACCTTTCAGGTACATCATTAACAACAGCAGCTGTTGCTCCACCTGAACGGAATGAATGCCATCCATAGTTTCAAGTCCTATCTCAGTAAGACTTCTATACAAAATCTCTCTAGCTCTCGTGTAAGAGATCGGTTTACCTGGGCATTCTTATTCGGTTTGCTCAAGAAACGAATATTTCTTAAAAATATAACAGTCTGAATCTTAATCAATATCAGCCAATTCTAAATATTTAGCTAATAAACCCACTGGACACGAACTTTTTTCCAATTTAGAAATCACAATAGTTTCACCCAAGCTCTGTTGATCAGTTTTGCTTCTAGGAACAAAAATGTTTACACAATTATTCAAAAATGTAATATCTGAGCGTCTAATATGGGAAAGTTCACTAAATCTAAGAAAACCCGCAAAACTGATGGTACACATGCAAATAAATCTTAAATCTAAAAGACTCTAAAGGTTTCAACTAATTTTAACATATTAGACACAGATATTTCAGTTTTCTGCAAAACTTGTTTACCACACAAACGTAAATTCCACTTTTCGCAGACTGTACTAAATCAGAAGCACATGTATCAGGTAATCCAGCTATCTTATGGGCTCATGAAATGCTATAAATTACTGAATTTACTTGGATGTTGAAGAAGACGATTTTTAAAGGAGAAATATACAAAGCTTCATTGTAATCTAATTCGGGCAAGGATGAAAAAGAATTACGGTTTCACCAAATGCAAAACGACTTGAAATAACAATTATATTGCTTAAAAGTGTTATCTGACTTAGAATGTTTTACAAGACAATGTAAACTGTCGTGGAGTAGAGACTCTTTGCTATTCTGTTTATACAATATAAAGACTTCAACCATGCAAGGGAAGGAACTGGATTTAATCATGCGTAATCTTATAGCCAGATTTTATTCCTTATAAATTGTAAGCAGTATACAATTTAACTTTATATCAGATACGTACATGTAATTTGCAATGAGTCAAATCTTTCTAGATATAATATTTACAGATTCGATTCATAATGTCCTCGACACTACAACAAACATACGCGTGTACAGTACACGAATAATTATGTACAAAATACATCGTTCAAATCACACATATTTACAACATAATATCACAGTGTCCTGGACACAAAACCAAAACATAATCGTGTACAGGAAACGATCTCGCATGTACCTGGTACATACGGCACGACATGTAAATAAACTAACTAAAACATGTGTCCTTGATACAATACCCCGTAACTACACGGGTCCATTATGAGTCACAAGTGTACAGTACACTTTAATTTGTAGAAGGTACAAGAAAATTGCTCAGCAAGTATATATTTTCTGAGAACAAACAAATAACATTCCGTTCAATTACAAACGCAAAGCCAACTTTGCTGTGAAAACGTCTGCTATTGAAAACACTGTCACATTTACTTTCAAAAATGCGCTGACCCTTGTCAAACTCAATAACTTCTAACACGAAATCCTTTTTCTCGAAATCCTTGCCAAATAACACAGGCCAGAACACAGAACTAGTCCATCTGGGAACTATCAAAGTGCCGTGTGCTGCACACGCGTGAAATGAAAAACAGCTCTGTTCACTAAATAAATAGATGGAACAAGCCAATTGTTTTCTCCAACCCAATTCTGTGTGAAATAATCTACTGCCTAAGTCTTAGAATCGTAAAACTTAGAATTGTAACAGGCTATTCTCGTAATTCGCAAACCTGTCAACAGTAAAGGCAGGGGCGTGCCTAGGCGACCTTTGAGTATACGCACTATTCCTCTATTCCTGGGGGGGGGGGGGGGGGGGGGGGGGGGGGGACGAGGCAGGAAGGGACAGAAATACGTCAGGTAGGATTGCAGAAGTATTTGTAGAATTTGGAAAAGAGTTAAAGAACTCTAATTTAAAAAAATGAAACAGCTAACAACAAGTGCCAAACACAGGTTATGTACGATTTTTATTTGCTTTTTAACGTTTTTATTTTTTCAATTTTTGGAAGCAACTGTACGCACGTGCGTAAGTGCGTAAGCCCAGGCACGCCCCTGAAAGGGACCCCATAAAAAATCCAAGTGGTTGAAGAATTCTCGAGTTACCTCCCATTCATTAGTATTTCTATATTTGCTTATCTCATCAATAAACACGTTCATCTCTCTAAGGACCCACTGAATACCCAAATTAATTTTAAAATCCAAGCAAATTCAAAACACTTTTAAGGCAAATTCGTGAAAATCTAATTTTGAACCCCCAACTGTACACAGACTTGTGAATCCGAAAACTACTTAACTCGACGATAAGCTAACACATGACCGTAAGCTCTTAGGGCAAGATAGACTGCCTTAAGTTCACGAAAAGTGGAACTTTTGTCCTTGTCTCCTGCAGATCAGGTATCATGAAATACAAAACCTGGCATGTTAACGATGTGAGCTCCACAAGCAAAACTTCTAGCATCTGAATAAACCTGCAAAGTATCAGCACAAGAACTTGCACTGATTTGTCTGTTATTAAAAGAATCAACATTTTCAAGTCAAAATCGCATCTCTGATAAACACAAACTGTCACTCTCTATAAGGAAAGGTATATCCCAACTACTCCTAGAACATATTTGGATATACAAAAATCTTGTTATCTTGAGACGTGCAATGTTTCCAATAACAGGCATCATGGAAATTACTCTACCGGCACACTGAGCCAATTTACGTAACGTAACAAAGGGCAGCGAATTTAAAATCTCCAAAAAGTGAGGTTTTCATCAATCCTTCGTGACGGTATACTGACAGAAAGATTTGAACTATTCCATACTGGAACCAAAACTGATTTTTCCATTTTGACAATGAACCCGGCTTGATTAAAACTGTCCCTAACAAAATTTGCATTTTGAATTGCACTATCAAAGCCCCAGCCATCATCCAAACACATCACAATTTTCATTCCTTTAAATCCCCAAAACTTAACAATCTCACGCATAAGTTTACTGAAAATGAAGGGTGCGCTGGAAATACCGAATGCTAACACTTTATATGTGTACAATTTTCCATCGAAACAGAACCCTAAGAATTTCTGATGTTCTGGGAAAATGTCCAAATGATAAAAACCTTTTGATAGGTCAAACTTGTAGAAAAAAGAATCTTCACAAAATATTTCTAAACCAACTTTCCAATCTTCAAAAGACAATTTTTCTTTCCATATATGCTTATTAACAATTCTTAAGTCCAGAATTAGTCTCTTCTTGTTGGATTTGTTAATAGAATCACTAAGTGAATTGACTACATAAGTAGCACTCTAATGCTGCTTTATTAAACCCTGCTTTAACATATCTGTAATCGATTCCGAAACAAAATTACTATTGTCTAAAGCAGACTTGTTGTTTTTTGAAAATGTGTGTTCAGGCGTAGTAATGAAAGGAATTTTGTAACCATATTCAATTACATCAATAATATCGGGATTTGCACCTATGGACTTCCAATAATCAACATGGCTTTTTAAACTACCTTTAACACAGGGGGCAGTAGTGGAATTCTGGATTCTATTTGTCAGAAACTTCATCAAAATCATAAAAATACTCATCATTTAGAAAAGGCCGTGCTGTTTACAGATTTATCTTCACGTTTGAACGGTTGCTGCAGCCTTGTGAGCCAATCACATTCCCGCCAGAAGTGACCCTTGCGTCCACGCATGAAGCAGATGGCATTTTCCCGTTGTTGAAAGGGACGAAATACTCGCGCACGCGTTATGCCAGGGGCCGAATAGGGAAGACAGGTCCCAAAGATGACGTGTCTCCGGGGTACGGAAAAGGAAACGTAGCCGCAGGAGGTGGTCTCTTGGTTATATATATATATATATATATATATATATATATATATATATATATATATATATATATATATATACTTCTTGCAGACATGACATGTTGCATCTTTGAATCTACAGTTTTCATGTATGTGATTGGTTCTTTTAATCTTCGTTGCCAAATATTACGTTTTACATGATATGAATTCGTGATAGACAACGAGTTGCCATTGGGTTTTTTTTCCGAAAATGTTACAGGCATATTTTGTAGTCGTCAATATACCACAGTAAAAATTGAAGGTCATGTCCAGAAGATGGTCTTGGTACATGGAAAACTACTTGGCAGTAAAGATGATAAACAAGTTGAACTTCACTATTACAAATTTTGGAATAAAAAAAAATTTAGAATAAAATCTGTTGAACTTCACTATTACAAATTTTGGAATAAAAAAATTTTTAGGATAAAATCTGTTATAAAATCAGAATTTGTGCCACAAAGCCATTCCCGGGACTTGTATGCTATATCAGAGCCTACCAAGTAAAAACAAAGCATCTTTTACTGATGCATACATTGTCTTAACCTTTCCATCTTTGTTGTGTATGTTGTTCACAAAATGCGTATCTGGCTCATAAATTTGCATGACAGTTCTGGCATTCAGTCGAAGTTTCTTAGTAATTGATATTTCCCAAATCTCACCCACAAGGATAGAACGAAATGGGTTTGATGCTAGTTTTTGTCAGCTGTCTCAGTTCATACAGTACTGATAGCATTCTGCATCTGTTTTGCTGGTGTATGCCAACTCTATGTAGCTGTTCATACCTGTAGATCATTAAATAAAGTATCGCTTTGCAACCTTTGTAAATACAGCAGAGACTTGTGTAATGGTGTGGGCATTTGCTTCTCAGCTAGCCAGCATAGAGACTTTAAAGTCCTTTCATAACAATGATTGTGACTGCATAGTTTTTCCAAGTACTGCTCTTCCACAGCAGACTTATGAGAACGGATGATAATATACCTTGTCAATGTGGAATGACGAAAATTTTAACACACTTAGGTAAATGAATTGTCTTTTGATTCAGTAGTGCATGTCGTTTTACCAGTGTCAAACTTCAGACACTGGTATTTGGTGTGAGCCTACTGCCTTTAGTGGCTGTATACAGAGTTTGCAATTGGGATTAATTTAAGTTAAGATATCTGGTGTGGAGTGTAATGCATTTACACTAGACCTTATTTTATTAATCGTATTTAAAGTATTGTATATTTAATATAATAGTTTCTATGATCGAATGTTAGTGAATGTGTACTAGCTTTTGTCTCGATTAACGATCTATATTTATGAGAGTTGTTGTTTCGCAGCTGAAGACTTGCCTTCCAGCCTATGTTTGGCGCAATCGATTTAACACGAAAAATTGAAAGTGATCCTTATTTGCATACCTTTTATTGGTTACAATGTTAAACATACAGCCTCCAAACAGCGCTTTGATTACTTCACTGATTCAATCTGATATTAAAAGTGGTAACCAAAAGTTTTGTTTTCTCTTCAGCAACCAACTTAATGATTGTTATCTAAAAACATCCCGCGAAATGCTGTGTATTGGTGTCGTATATCCATGTGAAAAATAAAGCATTACACCTCATTTCCAATATACAAAAAGATATTTGCTATCCCACCCACGCTGCACCGTTAGCTATTTTTTAAACTGAGAAAACCACGTGAGAGCTTACTTTTGCAAGTTATCAGCTCAGACGACGATATCTATTTAAGCTTATTTATAGATATAGAAAGAATGAACATTTAAAGCGATTTACATCTGTACTGGCGTATAATTGAGACAGTGCAATGACAGCCTTTAATTAAAGAATGCATTTATACAGTAATTATGTCCTTATTTCCAAGAACAGGGGTAAGATGTTTGTAACATGTATTAGATATAGGCTAACTTTCGGTTGCCATCTCTAAACTGCTTGACATAAAATTGCAATGGGCGGGGATTGTTGAGCGGTTTTTAAACAAATACATGTATATGTAATAGATTTCTTTCTTACAAAAATGTGTGAAACAATTTTCGAAATTTTGTTCATCCTTAAAACTTAGATAAAATTGTCTTTAGTAATTATTATTCATTTGACCATCTTCCTTAAGCCGATATATGTAGGTTTGACACCACCGACACTCTAATATACATGTCAGTTGCTTAATAAAGCTTCGTACACATATATATTTGGTAGTGTTGTATATCATTATAGTTGTTCACAGTCCAAAGGGCAATAAGAATTGTTGTCATTTGACCGGCTCTAACAGGCTAGACCGTGACGTACACAGTGTGTTTATATCATCCTAAAAAAAAAGAGAAAATGTTTGTCAAATAAATTCAGGAACCGCTGTAAATCTAACGAAACTTGAACAGTAAGAGAGGTAAACGATTAACAAAAAGTTACATGTTTGTACATAACCTACACCAGACAGTGCTAATGGGTCACTGTCGCGATGACAGTTTAGAAGTTCTGATTTACAATATAATAGTACAAAACTAGTCCTACACCAAATAAGATGAATAACAGAACAGAAAAGTTACTAAATCAATTTAGGGGTTATATTTGATTGATTGTATACACACTGAATTATATATTGTATAGTGCAATTGTTAATGTTATCAAGTCTCCGCGATGTGTACGCTACTGCGTATGCTTCGTGCAGGCAGTTAAGTGCTTGTATGTCGTTGGTTTAGTGCTGCGTTTAGGTCAAGACGTGTTTAGTGATGCAATCCGTAATTTCCGGTCTCCTTTATATTTACCCGGGCTTGCCTTACCTCCGCATCTCTTAAATAGGTCAAACGTGAGGTAAGAGAGCTACGCCGAAATATATATGCGGTGTTGGTATCTTTAATTAATTAATGTTTTTTCTGTTTCCCAGATAATCAGAAAATAGGCTACTAAGAACCTGAACACCATACATACGAGATTCACCCACAAATGTACATTACACTGTTAACCAAAATGCAGTTCTTAGGAATTGATCTACTCACCATATATTTGTGATAGTTGTGGATTTCGTTTAAAGTGAAGTGAATACAGGATCAAGTGATGTTTTGCTGCATTATGGCCTTATAACAGTCTATGTCTTATGTTGTAAATATCCCCAAATCCTCTTTGAAAAAGCTGCCCGCGATGTTTAATAGGAACAATACGTTAGCTGGAGTGATTTGGAATTTTTACCAATGGAAGTCGATTTGATCATCCGGGCTGACCTTGCTTTAGCATTTTGTTAAGGTCAATAGTGATGCTAGACAGTTGCGCGGGAAAAAAAATATATGAGCTTTCAGAAGCAAACAAAAATGGTTCTTTGTAATCGGGCTTAACTAGTTGAAAATAACAACAAGTGCATGATTTAAAACTTTTATTAATCACATCGTTTGACACTGACTTCGGTGTGTAGACGATCCTGTCTACTGTCAAGTGACTATTTCCCATTCTGCTCATGCGTGGATCGGATCCAAGCGTCGAATGAAGAAACTCGGGTGTAAACGTTGGGCAAGTCCAATCGACACGTGCTTGAACCCCAGGATGTGACCCCGACTAGAACATTCTCATTGCCAATGTGACAGACTAGCGGGCCGCCTGAGTCTCCCTGTGTACAAGTAAAACACACTGCCAGTTTAGTGTATACATACAATATAGTTATAAAAAGTTCCTTTTCACAGTACATTTTCTGAGATTCAATGTGTAAGGTTCCAATCAAGAAATAAGGAAATTACGCAATTGTCAGATATCTTGTACAGCCCGTGTGGTCTATATATTGTTTATTGTTTTCGCCCTATATTTTTAAGCGTCATTCTCAGAAAAAGATAATGCTATTGTTGGAAACTATGTCAAACGTCTGAAACAGTGCGCTGGGTTTAATGTCTCACCAGCTGCCTTTAAGGATAGGTTGTTTAATTGAATCAGTTATATGCTGCCAGTATACTGTAAACACATGACCCACCACAGTCAGTTATTTTCAATCTACATGTGCAAGTAGAGACCTCTCTAACGGACCAGGTCTATTAAAAATTTTCATTGCGGGGCGTTGGCCTTGATAGCTCAATTGCAAAATCCAACTCAGGATGCAAATAAAAAAAAATTAAAAAAACGTTTCAATAAAATATACAAAAGTAAAAGATAAGGATAGGGATAAATCGAATCCTAAAACGATATTCGAATATTCGTTAAGTGTATTCGAATCATATTTGAATATTCGGAACGCATTTATATCATACATACACATCAAAAGATACTTTTTCATTACGTTTAGTGTGTTATTTCACTATAAAATATTTTTATTTGTTGCCATTATTGACATTGGTAGCATTACTTAATGCAAAAGTGGCGGTAGAATTATGATTATATATATATAATATTGTGATCTACTATTGACAGTATATTCTTATTGTAAACTCACTTTATAAACGTAAAAAGATAAACTGTGCCTTAATTGATTTTGAAAAGTGTTTTGATAAGCTATATTTACTCTGCAAAAACTTCTAAAAGAACAAGTGAGTACTAAATTTGCGAAGATGGTACAGAGCATGTACTATTCCGTTAAAGCTGCGGTAAAATACAATAATACGATATCAGACTTTTTTAAATCGATTATTGTGGCAAAACAATGGGATTCCAGTTCCAGCCTACTCTTTATTTTTCGTTAACGATATCTTAAATAATATAATAAATAATATTGACGGTCTATAGAATATATCAAAATGTATCTCATATTTTTTGCAGATGATATGATTCTCTTTGCGCATGAACCGGCAGCGCAATAGTCAATGCTTAACAATCACCAAAGTTAATGTACAATTTGGGGATTGACGGTGAACACTAATAAAACAAAAAATATGATTTTGAACTAGGGCGGCATATTACACATGACTTTTTATTTAACAATATAGTGCTAGAAAATGTAAACTGTTTGATTCCTTATTTGGGTCAATTCTGAACTACAGTGCGGAAGTATTTGGTTATAACGAAGGGACGAATTAAGAAATTGTACATAATCAACTTTTGAGAAAAATTTCTTTGTGTCAAAAAATCAACAAATCTAGATAGATTATACGGCGAATTAGGATAACATCCCATGAAAGTCCAACGACATATTATTCCCATTAAATATGGGTTTAAAATATTAAAACTTAACAATACTAGTTTGATAAAAACGAAAGTACAATATAAAAAATGACGCCGAAAACGGCATTACATATAACGGAAATAATTGGGCGCACCAAGTAAAAAAAGATTTTAAGTAATATTGGAATGTTAAATATCTGGATTAAACAAGATAACAACTACTATCAATTCCATTTTTGTATGATAAGAAACAGAATATAAGATATTTATAAACAAGGATGGTATTCTAATATAAACATTTAAAGGAGGTTGGTAATTTAAACATGAGTTCGACTGCGAAAAATATTTAAAATGCATATTATTAAGTAAATATAAAATAGCGTTAACCAGAATCACATTGTCATCCCATGAATAAGCTACTGAAACAGGTCGGCACAGAAATATTCCAGTAGAAAATACAATTTATACAAGTTGTCATATGAACTTACTAGAAAATGATTATCATATTTTACTTGTATGTCCGAAATAATATAATCTTCGAGAACAATCTTTCTGTCTCTATGCCTGTGATTGGCCAACATTACAGAAGTTTGAAACACTTTTATCATCAAATAATCCAAAACTTCTCAATAACCTAGCTAAATATTATTATATCGCTTTCAAGGAGCGAAATAACACATAAGTTCCTCAGTCTCTCTGTACAACTATTTGTTTAAAATTGATATATATTATGTCATGACTTGCTCTTTTCAGTATCTTGTATTTATCGGCTATAATTGTATTGTATACTTTACTGCCGAATAAAGTATTTGTCACTGACATTTTAAAAATTGTAACCTCATTACGTTTAAGTATGTTTAGTAAGCCTGTGGCGAACAAATTAACTGTCGATATACATATTTGTCATTCGGGGAGAACGAAGCGAAAACACAGAACAGAAAATCGTGGCCACAGAAAATATCTAATGTCGCAGTATTGTATAGGAATAAAATAACAATTATGAACTAGAATGACAAAAACAGGAGGTAAATACAGTTAAAGTTTACCTGACAGTGATCTAGTTGTGTTTTCCAAAAGTAAAATAAATTCGGGTGGCCTGTTATTAAAAGTATAGCTTTATATAATGTCTTGCATTTATTACACACGATCAAAGCTGGGCAGAGTCAGTCTTACGTAATTGCCCTAGCTACATGCCGCAACACTGAACTAAGCTGTATGCCTGATGTGACTGCGTCTAGGTAGGAGAGGGGACAGAGAAGGGTCTGTGGAGGGATTTCATGCTGTTAACCAGATGGCAATTCGTCATCATGAGACATGACATACCCACTATCATCTGTTCTAAAGGAAGCGCAATGACATATCACCATCGTCTTAAGTCGTTTTGGGACAATGCGATCAACTAAAGAAATATCCTTTCAATTTAACTTCAAACTTAACAAAAGTGAATAAGAATGGTAAAATATCCAAACCCAAAGATCTCTTTACTAATACCGACTTGATATTCCAATATTCGGATATATGAATATTCGTAAATTTTCCCAGTATATGTAATGAGTCTAATATTAAGCCAATTCTGCCATGAGAGAGGATCACACAAACACCTATGGTAGAACTAAAAGCCTAGCCAAAGGCCATCACGTGTGCATGTATTACATTCATACTCGTACACCGCAAGGATAGTTAGATCCGTCTGGTGCAATATACCCAATTCAGTAAAAAAATATAAAATATAATAAGCATACATTGTGCAACACTTAAAACTGAAATCAAGGTTAGAACTAAAGACAAGAAAAACGTGAATTCAAAATATCGAGTCAATAATTCAAAAATAATTATTAGTTTATCATGCCAACTATTAAACACTTTATTAAGTTAGACGACACACGTGTAGGGTTGGCAATACCAAAATACCTATATAACAATAAGCCATCAGTATACACACATTTTAGCAAATTGTGTGCAATAACTAAACAGTGTGCTTGCAATATATCGTGTTTTTAGTGTTTATGTGCACCATGACGGAGCGTTTTGAATTCATCCCATTTAAAAAAAAGTTCATTCAGACAGAACACGATAAAATAAAAAATTAAGCAGATGCTTTGTTTATTAAAAATGCCACGTTCAATATTTAAAAAAGAAAATAATTTAAAAGAACTCGAAAGTGACGCAATCATTTAAATACATCTCAGGCGCTTTAAATACAAAAAAACACGTTAAAGTATCTAAGTTGTTAGTATTCTGTCCATCTGTAATTGTTTTTACTTCTGTTGTTCGAAGAGGATTAAAACTTAAAAAGACTTTTACCAAAATATAAGCATTATCTGTTGTATGTCGACAGTGTGTAAGTCGGGTGAAAGTCGGATATTGACTTTATTTTCAGTCTTTCTGAGAAGGAAAGACCTGGCACGGGCTTCATGAACTACTCAAGTGCCACGCCTTATCGGTGTTGCATTAAACACGTGCACAGGTCACAATGTGTAAGACTGTGTTCTGTTATTGCTGAAATAGAATTATAATATACGTTAACCACCCGATCGCTTGTTAAAACTGTGACCACACCATAGGCATTTTCAAAACCAATCCTAACTATAGATTAACAACAAAACGCAAAACGTTGTAAAACAAAAGTTAATTCCACGGTTTAAGTTGTATTTCCGTTAAAATATGATACATGCTTATGTATTCAACACACTTATTGTTGAAAAAATATACAATTATGCAGAACTTTTTTTACTGCATCTGAGTTATTTTGAGTATTATGTGCTGTAAATAAAAAGAATATACGACAAATAGTCAATTTTAAACAGCAGAGTAAACAGGAACGGGCTGCCTTGTTACGAAACAAAGATGGTTCTCAGCTTCAATAAATGAATCGCGTATTTTCAAGGGGCATGTAATCCAGGCTATGAAAGAAGATGCAATCCAACAACACGATTCGAAACGACAAACCAAATTTTTAATACAAAAAAATGAACTGATTACACTCGATTTCTTACCACAAGAAACTACGTCAAAATATGTTAACAAGAAAATAATTAAACCAGATTTGGCAGTAACGTATTGTCTTCAAACGCAAGGGAAGAGGTCTGATTGCAAAGGAAAACCCTAGAATAGAACAATTCGACGACAGACTTTCATAGTAGCAGGATAGGGAACCTAGATGTATTTTTTTAAATTGAAATTGATTACCCCTTTAGCTTTTCATTCTATCTACAGAACATAAAATTGCATTCGTTATGTTATTTTTTTGTCTCACAATACATTTACTGTTACATTTAACCTTAATTTTATTTTCAAGTTATGTTTTCTAGACGCGACGGAGTAATCTCTATACATTAACATACATATTATTCTGTAGAGTTTTATTAGTCTTTAATTTAAACGTCAATTTGACCGTAAGCGCAAAAGGGGAAAAAGTGAGTTATGTTTCCGTAATATTATCAATAGTTTTTAGTTTTGTTACTTGTTTGCAATGAATCGGTCTAAAAGATATATAATATAAAGTATTTTTTCCTTTTAGAGATAGTAGAAAATGGATTTGCATAAATAATTTTCTGAGAAAGCCTAATTCGGCACTTTCGTCAGGACTATATTATTATTGTGCGTAGAGCAATTGTTCGAAATTCATGTCGTAACAACGGAATTCCGTATAATCGGCCAGCGGGATCGGTGTATACCTGACGACTTTGCAGTTATAAGTAAAACTGATCGTATTTTTAAACTTGTTTATGGAAATCCACAAAATTTTCAGAAGACAGTTATAAATGATATCCAAAATAATTTCTTTTTATGTTACTTTATCAGTTTTCTCGATTAATAATGGTGATCACAGCGTTAGCATTGTCCGAAAAATGTTGATGAAAAACTTAATATACGCAAGCTACTAACACACAATCATATGTTAAAAATAAGCCAAACTGTATCATAAATTTATTTCTAAGAAACGAACAGAAAAAAACACTCTAATAAGTGTTTAACTATAGTTTTGTCTTGCTAATCTGAATTAAAAATGCATTAAAGTATCAACATTAGATATAAGATTTATTTTTTATGATAAGTTACAATATACAATTAAATCAAATACAATATGTTAGAAAGCTTTCGCTTTTTCTAACATTTATGACGCATAACATGTTTATTTCACAACGCTCTACACATTTACCATTATCACCCCCTTACTGAAATACGATCTGTATGTTAAACCGGGATTTATACGCAAATTTGAAATGTTCGGTTTTCAGTCATGTTCTTATATACTGTTACTAAAGAACACACACACACATAAAACAAAAAAAAAAAAAAAAAAGAAAAGAAAAAGAGGCGGTTAAAAAATTGAAATTGAAATAAACCGTATTGCGGATAAACCGTCTGTAGTAAAGCTTTTTTCTTGTTAAAAGGATCTTTTACAAAACCAACAAGACGGCCAAAGAAAGTTAATATTTTTTTATCAAGGTACTCTGCTCCATAAACTCTAGTGGTGTGAGAAGTTTCCAAACTTTCTTTGCAACGAAAGAGATAATTAAAATATAGACTAATCATTTCTATTCATCAGTTGCACGCAAAAGCTCACAAACATATTAAACATTAGAAGCTAATAGCATCGTCGAGCAAAAGGGTGGGTACTCAATGACGTTACAGAGACCAGAACCCCTGGAGTCAAATCAGCAAGGACACGATGACAGGGATAAAAGAAACAGATCGAGCTTCGAAAGTGGGGCCACTCAGATTAATGGTTCTTTGTAACTTTGTCATTTCATATTTATTGTTTTTGCCTCTGCACGAAACGCTATATCGTTGTACAAAGTTATATCCCAGTGTCTTTGATATTGTCCTGAGCAGCGATATAGATAAATGACTGCATGCGGAGGGACGGACCCACTGACTAACCGATTGTCCGAGAGAGACATGAACAGACGGCACAGGCTACAGTACCTTCCCCTCTTTTAGAGAAGCATAAAATGCCCTCCCACTGATCCGTCTGTCATAAATAGATGTTGAGTAGGTGATACGAACACCATTTTCAAATATGTTTTCCACCACTTTGGACATGTGAAGATTTCGTATTTTGTTCAATGGGGAGAGTGTGTGTGTGTGTGGGGGGGGGGGGGAGGGGGTGTTCTGAGCTGTATTTTCACATATGTGTGACATATTCGTACGTATTTGTCACACAAGTTGTAAGGAATTCGTATTCCAGAGGACATGAATAAGACGAATGAACAGACGGAAAAGAAAGTAAGAGACTTCACAGAGGATAAGCTGAAGGTGGCACAGACTATTGTGGACGAAATTTCGAACAGGTTCTTAGAATGGGATATAAACATGGTGGTAGAACAAGACAGATTGTGGCCAAGTTTCATAGGTTCAATGACAAGGAAATGGTGAGGAGGCAATGCAGACATCTGAAGGGTACAGACGTTGTTTTTTTTTTGTGTCAGAACAATACCCAAAGGAAATCGCGGATACATGGCGCAAACTTGTTCCTCAGATGAAACAAGCGAGAGAGGAGGGAAAACAAGCATGGATTGCTTATGATTCTCTTTATATTGATAGCATGGCTGTAAAAAATAGGGGTATTATGGGAATGAACTGAAAGTGCTTTCTTGGAATGTCCAAGGACTAACCAGAGAAAAGCGTGGATGTACAGATAATACCAATAGTATTAGTGACAATTATATTTTTTATATATGAGACATGGTCTTCCTCTAAAACTGGCTTAGCTAATTATACCGTTCACAACTTTAATAGGGAGTTTCAGCACCGGCATGCCAAAAGGCACAGCGGTGGTTTAGCTCTGTATTACAGAGATTGTTTAAAAGATGGCATAAAAAATGTAAAAAACGACTTTAATACAATAATATTGATAAAATTAGATAAAACTTTTTTCATGTTGATAATGATATTTATATTTATATCCCCTGCATATCATCTTACTAATGTTAATATTTTTGATATTTTACAAAACGATATATATAAGTATATTTGATGCATTGGGAGATGTATATATCTGTAGTGATTTTAACAGTAGAGTTGGTTTGAAACATGATTATATTGCATTTGATTAAAATGATTGTTTTTTAGATGATGTTTATTATATTCCAGACGTAACCATGGTCAGGGCCTCACTGGACAATATGTGTAATTTATTTGGTCATAAACTATTAGACATGTGTTAAGGGTCATGTATGCGTATAGTAAACGGAAGGCTAGGGGATGATTTCGGTGTGGGAAATTATACCTTTATATCTAGTCAAGGAATGTCATTAAAAGATTATCTATTAGCCAGAAAATGTAATTTTGCACGGTTGTCACGATTCACTATTTACCCTAATAATAGATGGAGTGACCATTGTCCAATGCAGTTTGACCGGCTATGTAACATTGATTCTACTAATGAAACATATTATGATGATGTATGTGTGAAATAGAATGATAATTTTAAATCGATCTTTCGTTCATCACTTATTGCAAATCTACCTTTATTAAACAATGTAATAAACGACATAAAATTAAATAAACAATCGATATTTAGCGCGGTCAGGGATTTCATTTCAGTGATGCGTGAAGTAAATGACCCGTTATTTGTCAAGCATATAACATGGAAACCTTGCAACAGCTTTTCGGATTTACCGTTAGACAGTCGTAAAGATTGGTTTGATAAAGACTGTAATGATGCGAGAAATCGTTATTTACATGCAAAAAATGTTTTCTACCATAATAAATCTAAGGAAAACAGAATTTCTTTATGTAATCGTAAAAATGGGTATAAATACCTAATTCGAAACAAAAAGCGTCTTTCTACTTAAAGAAAAATATGTAATATCGAAAAGCTTAAGTTCTGCAAGCCTAAACAATTTTAGATGCATTTTAAAAATCCAAAAAGAAAAGTTGAAGGAGGTTTATCATTTAATCAGTTCTATAATTACTTTTCAAACTTAGAAAATGACATTTTCAAAAGTCAAAATGAAGATGCGGATGATTTTTGTTATTAATATGATTTCAACAATTGTTCTCATAATGAAAGTTATGACAGAAAGATTACGATTGAGGAAGTGATATTAGCTATTAATAATTTAAACCGCTGTAAAGCCAATGGTATTGATGGGCTTATTAATGAATATTTAATTGAAAGCAAAGATATTATTGCTAGACATGTATGTGATATTTTTAACGCGATATTTGATTCGGGATGTTTTCCGGAAGAATGGACAAAGGGTATTATTGTCCCCTTACATAAAAAGGGGGACAAGAATGACCCTAACAATTACCGTGGTATAACCTTATTAAGTGTTTTTGCAAAATTGTTTACCTCAGCTTTAAACAATAGAATGATTACACACACTGAGACCTATTCAAAGATAGGCGATTATTTGAATGGTTTTAGAAAAAGCCGACCAACCGTTGATGCAATGTTTAGGAGGCGATTATCAGAATGGTTTTAGAAAAAGCCGATCAACCGTTGATGCAATGTTTAGGAGGCGATTATCAGAATGGTTTTAGAAAAAGCCGATCAACCGTTGATGCAATGTTTAGGAGGCGATTATCAGAATGGTTTTAGAAAAAGCCGATCAACCGTTGATGCAATGTTTAGTTTACAATCTATTGTTCAACATTATATCTTTAATAATAAACTATTATATGTAGGTATGATTGATCTGAAAAAAAATGTTTCGATGGTATTAATAGAAATTCACTGTGGTTTAAATTACATGAAATTGGTATTAAAGGTAAGATGCTACGTGTACTAAAGAATATGTTTAGTGAAGTTAAGTCATGTGTGAGGCAATGTAATAGCTTCTCTGATTTTTTTTACTTGTTATGTTGGACTGGGGCAAGGCGAGGTTATCTCCCTTGAATTGTTTTTAAGATCCAACACAGCAACGAATATTTGCATTAATGATGTTTTATTTAGTGTCTTACTATTTGCTGATGCCATGGTCATACTAGGAGATTCTCCTAAAGATTTACGAAATAAACTAGACTTATTACATAATTATTGTCAACAATGGAGCTTAGAAGTAAATGTGCACAAGATTAAAATCACGGTTTTCCGAAACTGAGGGCGGCATTAACCTTCTGAAAAATGGATATATAATGGCAACGAAATTGAAACCGTTGATACTTTTATTAGTCTTGGAATACATGTTCTTTTAGTAATAATACTGAACATTTGGCGGGACAGGGAATCAAAGCACTGAATGTATTAAGTAAATACTGTCGAAAAATACCATTGGCTACTAAGTACTTGTGCCAATTGTTCGATGCTTTTGTTGGTTCTATTCTTAACTACTTATGTGAATTGTGGGGGGTTCTGTAAAAGCAAAAGTCTGGAACGTCTGCACTTAAAATTTTGTAAAAATATATTAAATGTCCGTTCTAGTACAAGTACTGTAGCTGTATATGCAGAACTTGAGCGCTACCCTTTATATATTACTCGTTTTGTGAGAATTATTAAGTACTGGTGTAAAATAAAACATTATGTAAATAAAATAATTGTTACATTGTATACACAAGGTTTGGAAGATTGTTTTAATGGTTGCAAAACTGGGTTTACAATGTAAAAACCTTATTAGACAGGGATGTTTTTTTCAGAAGTGTTTCAGAATCAAAATTCAATTAATAAGAAAACATTCCCTCTGATATTTTCACAACGTATTGTTGAACTTTTACACAAGAATGGTATGTCTTATTGAATAGTAATAATGTATTTGATTTGTATAAGAATATAAAGGACATGCCAAGCTACGAAACATACTTGGATATTTTACCAACTGATCTAAGACATTTTATTTCTGCACATTCTCTAATAATTCACATTGAACGAATTTTAAGAAATCCTTGATCTAGAGAAAGCAGATACTGTTTGCTATGTAATAACAGAGACATTGAAGATGTCTTTCATTTTATTAGTATATGCCCAGTATACACTGATTTAAGAAGAAAATACCTCAACACAACTTTGTATAATAGACCGTCTGTATAAACAATGTGTTTGCTGTTTGATTCAAAAGATAAGAACATACTTATTAATTTTGCCCTTTTTATCAAGAAAGCAATCTTAGTAAGAAGGAACATAAGCGTTAATAATTCATTAAGTTCATTCTCTAATGTTGTTTCTTTTATGCCTTTTATAATGCAACTATCACATAAAAAGCTTAATATATGGTCATTATTATTTCTTCGCTTCCATACTACTAACTAAACCGGATACTATATTTGTATATTGTATTTTTAATACGATGATGTACATGAGTACAAATCTGAATAAAAATATGTTCTGTTTTGTTCTGTTCAATATAGGCTTCTATACGATAAGACAAAAGATAGCTTGTGTGTTCAATACAGATATCATTACCATGTGATAAATGATGACTTGTGTGTTCAATACAGACACCATTACCATGTGATAAATCATGGCTTGTGTGTTCAATACAGATATCATTACCATGTGATAAATGATGACATGTGTGTTCAATACAGATATCATTACCATGTGATAAATGATGACTTGTGTGTTCAATACAGATATCATTACCATGTGATAAATCATGGCTTGTGTGTTCAATACAGATATCATTACCATGTGATAAATTATGACTTGTGTGTTCAATACAGACATCATTACCATGTGATAAATTATGACTTGTGTGTTTAATACAGATATCATTACCATGTGATAAATTATGACTTGTGTGTTCAATACAGATATCATTACCATGTGATAAATCATGGCTTGTGTGTTCAATACAGATATCATTACCGTGTGATAAATCATGGCTTGTGTGTTCAATACAGATATCATTACCATGTGATAAATGATGACTTGTGTGTTCAATACAGATATCATTACCATGTGATAAATGATGACTTGTGTGTTCAATACAGATATCATTACCATGTGATAAATGATGACTTGTGTGTTCAATACAGATATCATTACCTTGTGATAAATGATGACTTGTGTGTTCAATACAGATATCATTACCATGTGATAAATTATGACTTGTGTGTTTAATACAGATATCATTACCATGTGATAAATTATGACTTGTGTGTTCAATACAGATATCATTACCATGTGATAAATGATGGCTTGTGTGTTCAATACAGATATCATTACCATGTGATAAATGATGACTTGTGTGTTCAATACAGATATCATTACCATGTGATAAATGATGGCTTGTGTGTTCAATACAGATATTATTACCATGTGATAAATGATGACTTGTGTGTTCAATACAGATATTATTACCATGTGATAAATGATGACTTGTGTGTTTAATACAGATATTATTACCATGTGATAAATTATGACTTGTGTGTTCAATACAGATATCATTACCATATGATAAATGATGACTTGTGTGTTCAATACAGATATCATTACCATGTGATAAATTATGACTTGTGTGTTCAATACAGATATCATTACCATGTGATAAATTATGACTTGTGTGTTCAATACAGATATCATTACCATATGATAAATGATGACTTGTGTGTTCAATACAGATATCAGTACCATGTGATAAATGATGACTTGTGTGTTCAATACAGATATCATTACCATGTGATAAATGATGGCTTGTGTGTTCAATACAGATATTATTACCATGTGATAAATCATGGCTTGTGTGTTCAATACAGATATCATTACCATGTGATAAATGATGACTTGTGTGTTCAATACAGATATCATTACCATGTGATAAATGATGACTTGTGTGTTCAATACAGATATCATTACCGTGTGATAAATGATGACTTGTGTGTTCAATACAGATATCATTACCATGTGATAAATCATGGCTTGTGTGTTCAATACAGATATCATTACCATGTGATAAATGATGGCTTGTGTGTTCAATACAGATATCATTACCATGTGATAAATGATGACTTGTGTGTTCAATACAGATATCATTACCGTGTGATAAATTATGACTTGTGTGTTCAATACAGATATCATTACCATGTGATAAATCATGGCTTGTGTGTTCAATACAGATATCATTACCATGTGATAAATGATGACTTGTGTGTTCAATACAGATATCATTACCATGTGATAAATCATGGCTTGTGTGTTCAATACAGATATCATTACCATGTGATAAATGATGACTTGTGTGTTCAATACAGATATCATTACCATGTGATAAATCATGGCTTGTGTGTTCAATACAGATATCATTACAATGTGATAAATGATGACTTGTGTGTTCAATACAGATATCATTACCATGTGATAAATGATGACTTGTGTGTTCAATACAGATATCATTACCATGTGATAAATGATGACTTGTGTGTTCAATACAGATATCATTACCATGTGATACATGATGACTTGTGTTTAATACAGATATTATTACCATGTGATAAATCATGGCTTGTGTGTTCAATACAGATATTATTACCATGTGATAAATGATGACTTGTCTGTTTAATACAGATATCATTACCATGTGATAAATTATGACTTGTGTGTTCAATACAGATATCATTACCATGTGATAAATGATGACTTGTGTGTTCAATACAGATATCATTACCATGTGATAAATGATGACTTGTGTGTTTAATACAGATATCATTACCATGTGATAAATCATGGCTTGTGTGTTCAATACAGATATCATTACCATGTGATAAATGATGACTTGTGTGTTCAATACAGATATTATTACCATGTGATAAATCATGGCTTGTGTGTTCAATACAGATATCATTACCATGTGATAAATGATGACTTGTGTGTTCAATACAGATATCATTACCATGTGATAAATTATGACTTGTGTGTTCAATACAGATATCATTACCATGTGATAAATCATGGCTTGTGTGTTCAATAAAGATATCATTACCATGTGATAAATCATGGCTTGTATGTTCAATACAGATATCATTACCATGTGATAAATCATGGCTTGTGTGTTCAATACAGACATCATTACCGTGTGATAAATAATGGCTTGTGTGTTCAATACAGATATCATTACCATGTGATAAATGATGGCTTGTGTGTTCAATACAGATATCATTACCGTGTGATAAATTATGACTTGTGTGTTCAATTCAGATATCATTACCTTGTGATAAATTATGACTTGTGTGTTCAATACAGATATCATTACCATGTGATAAATTATGGCTTGTGTGTTCAATACAGATATCATTACCATGTGATAAATGATGACTTGTGTGTTCAATACAGATATCATTACCATGTGATAAATTATGACTTGTGTGTTCAATACAGATATCATTACCATGTGATAAATCATGGCTTGTGTGTTCAATACAGATATCATTACCATGTGATAAATTATGACTTGTGTGTGCAATACAGATATCATTACCATGTGATAAATTATGGCTTGTGTGTTCAATACAGATATCATTACCATGTGATAAATGATGGCTTGTGTGTTCAATACAGATATCATTACCATGTGATAAATTATGACTTGTGTGTTCAATACAGATATCATTACCATGTGATAAATCATGGCTTGTGTGTTCAATAAAGATATCATTACCATGTGATAAATCATGGCTTGTGTGTTCAATACAGATATCATTACCATGTGATAAATCATGGCTTGTGTGTTCAATACAGATATCATTACCATGTGATAAATCATGGCTTGTGTGTTCAATACAGATATCATTACCATGTGATAAATCATGGCTTGTGTGTTCAATACAGACATCATTACCGTGTGATAAATGATGGCTTGTGTGTTCAATACAGATATCATTACCATGTGATAAATGATGGCTTGTGTGTTCAATACAGATATCATTACCGTGTGATAAATTATGACTTGTGTGTTCAATTCAGATATCATTACCTTGTGATAAATTATGACTTGTGTGTTCAATACAGATATCATTACCATGTGATAAATTATGGCTTGTGTGTTCAATACAGATATCATTACCATGTGATACATTATGACTTGTGTGTTCAATACAGATATCATTACCTTGTGATAAATTATGACTTGTGTGTTCAATACAGATATCATTACCATGTGATAAATTATGGCTTGTGTGTTCAATACAGATATCATTACCATGTGATACATTATGACTTGTGTGTTCAATACAGATATCATTACCATGTGATAAATGGTGACTTGTGTGTTCAATACAGATATCATTACCTTGTGATAAATTATGACTTGTGTGTTCAATACAGATATCATTACCATGTGATAAATCATGGCTTGTGTGTTCAATACAGATATCATTACCATGAGATAAATTATGACTTGTGTGTTCAATACAGATATCATTACCATGTGATAAATGATGACTTGTGTGTTCAATACAGATATCATTACCATGTGATAAATTATGACTTGTGTGTTTAATGCAGATATCATTACCATGTGATAAATTATGGCTTATAGTTTATTGCATATATCATTACCGTGTGATAAATACTCATAATCAGCTGTCTGGCTGGTTGTCACACCTCAAATCGTATTTGGCGAATTGCGCGAGTTAGATCGGATATTTCCGCCAAATGTGACTACAGCGGTGATGGCATCATTCGTAACTGCCAGCCAGTTGATTTTGTGTTTATTATGTGCCACATTATCTCGCAAACAAAAGAGAATAACGTTTTAAGAATTATTTAGCGACAAAATTATGTTAGTAACTGAACATCAAACGGACCTTCGAGTATGTCTGTATGTACTAACAATACATTTTAAATCTATGATTATATGTTCAATGGCCGTATTGTTTTGAATTTTCATAGTTCTCAAGTTTTAACAAACGCTGTAATATAAATGCAATAATGAGTTCTTTTAATGACAAAACAGACTAATAGTTTTTGTTTAAAAGTGCAATCTCTTCGGTAATCTGCAATATTACACCATAGGCATTTCCAAGACCAATTATGAAGATAGGGTAGCAGTTGTCGGTAAAATAATAACAATTCAATAAATGACAGATTTGCAGTATGTCTCGAGATGAAACATTCATAGTGACCAATAGAAAGAGCACGGATGTAAGACATCCAAGGCACCAAACAGAGCATGCGGTTTAAACAAGAAGAGTAAACACACTCTTAAACTGTCGGTTACAGAAATATGCGAGAGCATCGGAATTTAGCTCTGATGAATTTTTGCTAAACAAGACTTCGACAGACAGCTGCGACTTGGTATCAATGCCTGATACATTTTTTATAATTCCAAGATACACTTTGTTGTTGCAAGGTACACTGATAAAATGGAATACTAGGTTCTTTTCTCTTAAAAGGATCTCATAGAACAGCGATTTCCTGTTATTGACTGCTAAACTATCGTTCCCATAAAGATGCCTTTCATACGAGGCACCGTCAATAATCATTGGAACATCAAGTCTTGGAGGGAAATGAAGCTCGTTGTACAACTTCTGAAAAGTGGACATGTGGATGGGACAGGCTGTAAAATTGTCGGTGTTTGTGAATTGTTCGGGCGGTAGTAGATGCACAATTGTGTATTTACCACTATTATATTTATTTCTATTTTATTTGATCTCGATCTAGATACTCTCTCAATTTATCACTTCGTTTGTTTATGTTTTCGGCAAGCAAAAAAAGTCCTTTAAAACCATGTTTATACATATATCTTAATTATAAATTGTCCAACAATTACTTAAGAATATTGTCACCAGCATTCCGTGATTCTAAAAAAAGACTGATTCTGTCGTTTTTGTAAATACTCGTTAAAGTAGTGTGTAACTTGCACGCGCTGCAACAGACTGATACGGAAATGCATAGAAACAACATGTATAGTCTGATATGACTTGGATGTTTATCATGTAATAAATCAGAGACTTGTCGTATATCAGAAATCGTTATCTTGTGATAAATCAAAGACTTGTCGTATAACAAAGAGATCGTTATCTTGTGATAAATCAATGGATCGTTACCACTGGTCAAATGTGGACCATAAATGTAAAAAAACAAAGTGTTACCATGCAGGCTGATGTCTGGGGATTGAAGATACAGACGTGGAAATCCTTGATGCTGGTGGCGCCCCAGGCGGACGCACATGCTGTGTTGGTCATGATCTCTTTGTTGGAATGCTGGAGCACAGTGGCAGCAGAGTTACTGTTGGATCCTGCAACAGGACAGATACGAGCTCGTGCACTCAAACGTTGCCATTTAATCCAGACGAATTGAATTCAGTACATCAATTCACTTAAGCAGAAATGGCCAGTCAAATCCACGAACATGCATTTTATTCAACTTTCTATGTTTTTAAATAAAATTGCATTGTAGAGGGTACAGTGTTTTGTTTACAAATGATTATGTTAGTTTTTAATTCCATTGAAAACGTTTCGTACAAAGTTAATTTTATAAAATGATATTTAAAAACAGAATGCTTCTTACACATAAATATGGCTACTTTCAAAATTTATATGTATTTTGGTTAAAAGAATCAAAATAGTTTCATAAGGTAATTAAACAACATAAACAAGAAATATCTTGAAAACAAACAAAATTTATTAGATTATTTTTTAACGAGAATACTTTTCATTTTGAACGAACGAAAACGCTTTAAGATTATTTATTTTCGGACACCATTTGTATTATACTGAAACAGATTGTTTTTGTAAATAAGAACAAGCATGCAACATATTACCTCCACAATAACTACCTTAATTTTGCTTTGTTTATCACTTTAATTAATAACGATCCTAAAACAAAGTAACGTCGTGCGTCGCGTATCATTTTATTTTATATACTTTGAATTTGAATACATACATGTATATATTTTAAACCTGTCACAAAAACAATTTGCTTACTTACTAGACGCGCATATGTCGCCCTCTTCAATTACAGGACAACTTGAACTACTATTCAAACGTCTGATTTAATTTGTTTTCCTGCTTTGTTATTCATAGAAGCAATTAGACAGAGAGGGTGTGAATGTTGTGATGTGGCTTATTGAACAGAGATTTCGCACAAAAGTACTATCGGGAAATTAGATGAACATTTTGTGACCTCAACAAAACCACGGACCTTTTGAATAATGCTACGCCTACGACTCGTTTGAAAGGCGTAATACAGTTATAGGGGTAACTTAGACTTTCTGGTAATGAGAGTTGTTTTGAAATTGATCGGACTATCTTTGCATTTCTAAGTAGGTCAAACGTGATGTTAGACAGCTACGCAGAAAACATAAGCCATTAAAAGATACACCAGACCAAATAACGCATGCTCGAAAAAGCATCATGGGTATTTTTTAATTTATACGTACATATGTGAATAGCTAGGATGATTTAATATTTACAATTCATGTATATATGTGGTACAGGTCATTCGCATCTGATGTCATGTAAATGAAATAATAAGTGTACAAATCGTTTACATGTGACGTATATTACCGCACAAGCGTTTCGAAGAAATACTTGGTTGTTGAGCTCATAACATCAACAAAAGCTTAAAAAGCCCCAATCTACAATTATATGACAATTAATGTTCACATAAATTCTAGCTGTCAAAGGTATTAGTTTAAAAAGCAAAACGATAGGCTCAGGGGAGGAGTCTGAAAATGTGAACGCACCGTCCATTTGTCCCCATCCGGTAATGTGGCAGTTCTTTTCTCCAGCCAAAGATCCATGTGCAGATACAGCTGTTGGGATGAGATCCACAAAGTGGTCCAGAGTAGCATGTGTTTGCAGGAACAGAAAGCCGATGTCATTGGGGAAGCCCTGTTGGTTGCCATGGTACTGCTTATGCTGCAAGACCAAGAAGGCTTTGGTATTGAAGGATCGATCAATAAACATTCAGCCGTCGGGACATGATCGCCTGTCCCAGGACATGGAGGCCTTACACAGACATTACTTTTTAACTAGACATATTGAAGAGATCGACCTGTCATAAAATTTGAAGCTGTACAAAATGAAGGGGGCCTTTCCTCTATCTATGAAAGACTTAATTGTATCGGCCAGTGATCAGACTCGGCGTCTTGTGAAGACGACGCCCAGCGAACCTTGATTATTTTTCGAGGTCATTGTTTCTCTTGTACCTACCATGTAAGCAGAGCGGACGGTGATATATTGTTCGGTTCCCTCACTCCTCGACAAGTCGTGGTCCCCTAGGACAACACGCATCTGGTAGGACGTCCTAAACAAAACCACAATCAGTGCTTATGCAAATGTGTGAAGAAGAAATAAATAATAACATCTTATTTTCGGTGACGTCAATATTTGGTGGGACAATACCCCATAAGCATGTCTGGGATGAACCAATGGAGCCCAGCAGGTCAGTCGGAACACCTCCACACACGAAAGTTCTTGTCCCTACCAGGACACGAATCCAATCAAAGATTATTACCGCTGTTTTCATTTTCTATTATATGTACAATTTTAACAGAATTTTAAAGTGCAACATTTTAAATCTACACGAAAGTGCACACTAGTGTAAAACCATAGAAAGCATTTATGCAACAAATACATGTATGTGGCCGTTGATTAAAATTGAAGATTGGTTAATTTGATAAACGGATGGCAATGACAATCTACTTTACATTACGTGTTAAGCAAATCTTAACTAAATTCATGAACAGAACGATGATGTACTATTCAGAAAAGTGATGGTTATGAACACAAATCCTATTAAACTAGCTGATTTAAAGATACAAGATAATGAAAACCAATGTAAATAAAGAAAACCGACCCAGATGTATATAAGAACTAAACTATCAATGATAAATCAATAGGCAGGAAAAAGCAAACATAGTTTTAAGTGAACATAAAACAAGTTGCCCATATCTTATAGATGTAACACACATCTGACCCTTATTCTAGGCAATGGGTGCATAATTTCAGTATAGACTTATACATTAGTTAAAATAAATTCTATCATGACCTAAACTGTCCATTTTCTTGTGTAATGTAAGTGTTGTGTATGCTTCTTATAGCAAGTGTGGTGTATGCTTCTCATAGCAAGTGCGCTGTATGCTTCTCATGGCAAGTGTGGTGTGTTCTGCTCATGGCAAGTGTGGTGTATGCTTCTCATGTCAAGTGTGGTGTATGCCTCTCATAGCAAGTGTGGTGTATGCTTCGCATGACAAGTGTGGTGTGTGCTTCTTATGGCTAGAGTGGTGTATGCTTCTCATAGCAAGTGTGGTGTATGCTTCTCATGGCTAGAGTGGTTTATGCTTCTCATGGCAAGTGTGTTGTATGCTTCTTATAGCAAGTACGGTGTAGGCTTCTCGTGGCTAGACTGGTGTATGCTTCTTATGGCAGATGTGACATATGCTTCTCATTGCAGGTGTGGTGTATGCTGCTCATGGCAAGTGTGGTGTATGCTTCTCATGTCAAGTGTGGTGTATGCTTCTCATGCCAAGTGTGGTGTATGCTTCTCATGGCAAGTGTGATGTATGCTTCTCATGTCAAGTGTGGTGTATACTTCTCATGTCAAGTGTAGTGTATGCTTCTCATTACAAGTGTGGTGTATGCTTCTCGTGTCAAGTGTGGTGTTTACTTCTCATGTCAAGTGTGGTGTATGCTTCTCATTACAAGTGTGGTGTATGCGTCTCATGTCAAGTGTGGTGTATGCTTCTCATGACAAGTGTGGTGTATGTAGGCTTTTCATGGCAAGTGGGGTGTATGCTTCTCATTACAAGTGTGGTGTATGCTTCTCATTACAAGTGTGGTGTATGCTTCTCGTGTCAAGTGTGGTGTATGCTTCTCATGGCAAGAGTGGTGTATTCTATTCATGGTAAGTGTGGTGTATGCTTTTCATTACAAGTGTGGTGTAGGCTTCTCATGTCAAATGTGGTGTATGCTTCTCACAAGGATGAATGACACTATATATAGCATTGGGTATGAACTCTATAATGACAATACAGATAATAGGGTAACAACTCCATAATGACAATACATCTGGTAAGGGAATCACTTGAATAATGACAAAACATCTAATATGGGTATCACCTCACTATTGACAATACATCTGGTAAGGGAATCACTTGAATAATGACAAAACATCTAATATGGGTATCACCTCACTATTGACAATACATCTGGTAAGGGAATCACTTGAATTATGACAAAACATCTAATATGGGTATCACCTCACTATTGACAATACATCTGGTAAGGGTATCACTTGAATAATGACAATATATCTAATAAGGGTATCACCTCAATAATTTCAATACATCAATTGTGTGTATCGCCACAATACTGTCAATACATCTCAACATAATAATGTCAATACATCTCACCACAATAATGTCAATTGTGTGTATCGCCACAATACTGTCAATACATCTCACCACAATAATGTCAATACATCTCACCACAATACTGTCAATACATATCACCACAATAATGTCAATACATCTCACCACAATTCTGTCAATACATCTCACCACAATAATGTCAGTTGTGTGTATCGCCACAATAATGTCAATACATCTCACCACAATACTGTCAATACATCTCACCACAATAATGTCAATACATCTCACCACAATACTGTCAATACATCTCATCACAATACTGTCAATACATCTCACCACAATAATGTCAATACATCTCACCACAATACTGTCATTACATCTCACCACAATAATGTCAATACATCTCACCACAATACTGTCAATACATATCACCACAATAATGTCAATACATCTCACCACAATTCTGTCAATACATCTCACTACAATAATGTCAATTGTGTGTATCGCCACAATAATGTCAATACATCTCACCACAATACTGTCAATACATCTCACCACAATTCTGTCAATACATCTCACCACAATAATGTCAATTGTGTGCATCTCCACAATACTGTCAATACATCTCACCACAATACTGTCAATACATCTCACCACAATTCTGTTAATACATCTCACTACAATAATGTCAATTGTGTGTATCGCCACAATAATGTCAATACATCTCACCTCAATACTGTCAATACATCTCACCACAATTCTGTCAATACATCTCACCACAATAATGTCAATTGTGTGTATCTCCACAATACTGTCAATACATCTCACCACAATTCTGTCAATACATCTCACCACAATAATGTCAATACATCTCACCACAATAATGTCAATTGTGTGTATCTCCACAATAATGTCAACACATCTCACCACAATAATGTCAATACATCTCACCACAATAATGTCAATTGTGTGCTCCTGTAATGTTTGTCCTGACTGAAGTTAAATTGTCAATTTATCTATACTTCTTTATCATAGCTTGGTTCCCTGTTGATTACACGTGAACGTTTTCGTTTCTTTTGGTACCTTGTACTGATGAATTGAAGTACACATAAAAACAAATGTACACGTCTTCGTTATATATTTTATTATTTTGTATATTTATCATATAACTGTTACAGCACTTTAAATAAATGAACGCAAAGGATCAAATGAATAATATGGATCATAGAATGAGATAATATTGTAAAATGATTGTTTACATTTGATAAGTTTTATATTTTACCAAGATAAAAATTGTGTCTTGAATTAAGATTTCCTATATAGCCTTATATGGAAAATGGCTGTAACCCTTATGGTCACGTGTTTTTGACGGATCAAAATTGTTTGAACAATCCTGAAATTTGGCTTTTCAAAGAACGCGTATTCCAAAATCAAGTCTCTAGCTCTTAGTTTCTGACAAGAAGATTTTCAAAGTTTTTCTACATACATGTATTCTCATATGGAAAAAGACCAATTGCCCTGGCACCAGTGTTTTTCGATAGATCAAAATCGTTCGAAAAAAACAATATTAAGTCTAACTAATAAAGTTATGACATGAAAATGTTCATGGTTTTTCTTCATAGTCATATAAGGAAATGACAACGGCCATTTTATTGACGGATCAAATATTAGAAAATCTTAATATAGGGCCACTCAAGGATCGTGTATAGAATAATATCAAGGCTATAGCTCTTGTAGTTTCGAACAAGAAGTTTATAAAAATGGCTATTCCCATATATAACCATATTTGGAAAATGGCTACGCACCATTCAGTCATCTTTTCAACCGACCTAATTCATTGAACAACCTTGATATGCGCCACCCCAGAAACATTATACTTTATTCACTTAAATGGAGGCTGTAGCTCTTGTAGTTTATGGCAAGACGATTTTCAAAAATTGCCTATATAGCCATATATGGAAACGGGCTATGCCCCTCGTAGTCATGCGTATTTCTACTTTTCTTACCCCATTCTGCCAGTTGAAGCTGATGAGAAAAGCCAGTTAAATTCGAACCAGCGCTTTCAAGGCAGATTTCGTTTAAAGAATGTTGACGGATTTGTGATACATGACGAATTTTACCGAACGCCGGACGGTGGGCGATATATATAGCTTACTCTGAGCATTAGCTCAGGTGAGCTTAAATGATATATATTTTATTGTTTTGCATCGCCTTTTTCCGAAAACGCATGTCCCGCACTTGAACATGTTTCCTTTTTAATGTACGCACCACTAGTAGGAAAACAAGCATCGTCAATTAACCCAACAGGAAAGATCATGGATGTATGACAGATTTGCCAAACTGCTGCAAATTCTTGTTATTGCCTCCTACTGTTATTTTTGTTATTGTCTGCTTCATTGACATGTTTTGTAACTGCAAACTGCATTGAAAACCTTAAAACATTTTTTTTTCTTCCTTTCTCTTTTTGTTGCACGGCCTCTTTAAGAAAATTCTCATCAACGCATTGCTAAATACTTTCTATTGTAAGATGTTACATTATTGGTTTCATATGGTACATATATGGTTATCTGTGAAGTAGGTTCATACATGCCGTCAATGCAGTGAGCGGCAGTGAGGACGGCGTCAGTGTAGACGAGCGAACCCCCGCAGATATGGTACCAACTGCCTAAGTACATCACCTGCATGGATGCCTGCCATGGGTGATTTCCGTGGCCGGCATTGTGTCCGTTCACAATCATCGGTGCGGAGTCCATGTCTGAGGCTTCACCAACCTTAATCCACTGCTTGGCTGCTAGCTCCGGCAGTGGCCCATGATGCAAGTCCTTGGCTAAGAACAAACATATCGCCGTGTAATGATTCAAGAGACACTAAACAATGCAAAGGATGCTGGGCTGAAAAGAGACACTTAACAATGCAAGGAATGCTGAACTCAAAGGGAACACTGAACAATGGAAGGGATGCTGGGCTGAAAGGAGACACTTAACAATGCAAGGAATGCTGAACTCAAAGGGAACACTGAACAATGGAAGGGATCCTGAACTCAAAGGGAACACTGAACAATGGAAGGAATGCTGAACTCAAAGGGAACACTGAACAATGCAAGAGATGCTGGGCTGAAAAGAGACACTTAACAATGCAAGGAATGCTGAACTCAAAGGGAACACTGAACAATGGAAGGGATGCTGGGCTGAAAGGAGACACTTAACAATGCAAGGAATGCTGGACTGAAAGGAGATACTTAACAATGCAATGGGTGTTCGGATGAAAGAAGATACTTAACAATGCAAGGAATGCTGAACTGAAGGGAAATACTTAACAATGCAAGGAATGGTGGACTGAGAGGAGATACTTAACAATGCAAGGGATGTTGGGCTGAAAGGAGATACTTAAGTATGCAAGGGTTGCTGGACTGAAAGGAGACACTTAACAATGCAAGGGATACCTGGCTGAAAGGAGAAACATAACAATGCAAGGAATGATGAACTCAAAGGAAACACTAAACAATGCCAGGGATCCTGGGCTGAAAGCAGATAGTTAACAATGCAAGGAATGCTGTACTAAGAGGAGATACTTAACAATGCAAGTTAAATTTTATTGAAAATGTTAAAAGTGTGTTTCAAAATATGGCAGGTTCTTTGAGCGACACAGTTTTGTCATGATGTTAACACGGATGTTGAGGCAATTACTTCTTTATACTACGAAGCTGGCCAGTGTATGTTAGTCAGAAGTATTGGCGGACGTTTTTCTTCACAGCCTGTATGGTGGAACTCTACTTGTGATAATCTAAAATACATTAAATTTCGGGCGCTAAGAAAATTTAAAGCGTCTAATTCACTGTTGGATTCCAGAGTATTTAAAGATAAACGCAATAATTTTAAGAGCTACTGTCGAGATATGGTTTCTCAGTACCAGTTTTCAAATCGAAACATGCTACTTGCTAGTACAGGTAGTATTAATCTGAGCTCCTTTTTGAAAGAGGTAAACCCCTACGGACTCTAGATAATAGTATCTCTCCATCTGAGTGGTATCGATACTTTGCCGGACTTCTGTATGATGAAAACGCTCCTGCAATTGATCAACCTTCTGATAACTATATTGACCCCTCTGCAAGTGTTCTTAATGAACCATTTACTCTAGAAGAAGTGCTTAGATCTATAGCAAATTTGTCTGTTGGAAAATGTAGTGGTGTCGATGGTATTGAACGTGTATATGAAAAGGGCGCTATATAAGTTTGATAATTAATAATAATAATTAATAATAATAATTCCGGCTGAATTCTTTAAGGCTACTATTGATGATAAAACTCCAATTTCTTTAGCATTGTTTAATTACATTTTCTTAACTAGTAATAGTCATCTTGGAGGTCGTCTGCTATAATTCCTATTCATAAGTCTGGGCCAAGTAACATTCCTGGAAATTACAGAGGTATATCTATTACAAATACTATGCATAAGATGTATAATTTTCAGGTATTATTCATTAACGGTTGTACGATTGTGCTGAAGAACATAATAAAATCGACGTCTCACATGCAGTTTTTTCAGGGCTATTCTGCTGTTGATAACATTTTCCGTTTACAAGCAATGGTTCAAAAGTATCTATCTAAAAGACGTGGTCGCTTTTATTGTATCTACGTCGATTTTTGCAAAGCATTTGATAAAATTAATAATAAAATAAAAAAATAATAATAAAAGACTATTTACGTCACTCGAGAAGAAAGGAATCCATGGTCAATTTATGCTTATTCTTAAACCACTTCATACGGATTTAAGGCCATGTGTCAAACTCAACAACTGTATCACTGATATCTTCTCATGCAATATCGGCACACGCCAAGGAGACAAAACATGTTCGACAATTTTCGATCTCTTTATAGATGAGTTGTTTTCCCTTATACGTGAAAAATGTGGTTCTGGCATTTTTATCACTAATGATATTCCAGGTATTTTCTGTTTGATGTTTGCAGATGATGTAGCAGGTTGTGTCGAAACTGAAGTTAAGTTTTAACACCAAATTAATATTATTGACCATTTTTGTCGAGATACAGGAATGGAAATGAACATGGATAAGACTGAAATTTCGGTTTTTCGCAATGGTGGTCCTCTCCGTAGATATGAGCACTGGTCTTATCGTGGAACGCAAGTTAAAATCACATCTTAGTATAAATATATGGGTATATTACTTACATCAAGTTTGTCATGGTCATCCGCTCATTCTAAGTTAGTTTCTCAGGCACAAAGGGCTCTTTTTGCCATAAAAGCCTATCAGAGACCTTTTGGTTATTTCTCTACTGTTGATTCATTTAAGAAATTTGATTCAATGGTCCAGCCTATACTTTGTTACGCTTCTCAGATTTGGGGCTATGAATATGTAGACACGATAGAATCGGTTCATAACAGATTTTGCAAAAACATTCTTTATATACGTAGAACTACTGATACTGTATGGTTCTTGGTGAATGTGGTAGATTGCCATTGTGTACTACATATTATATAAATTGTACTCGATATTGGTGTAATTTTTGTAACCATGTCATCACATAGACATCCTAACCAATGTTATAACAAGTTAAAATCTCTAGATGATGCTGGTAGAAACTGCTGGGCAACAAAGATTAAAGCACTTTTGTACAAATATGGATTCAGTTTTATATGGATTAGTCAGGATGTTGGCGATGTAAATGCTTTTATTAGAATGTTTAAATATAGATATGTTTACTATTTACACTAGACTGGCAAACAGCTATTGAAACCTCGAATAGATGTTATCATTACAATTAATTTAAAAGCCTACTTACTATTGAAAAGTATTTGACTATTGATATTCAATTAAAATATAGAATTGGTATGTCAAAGTCTCGCCTTTCAAAACACAGACTGAATATTAAACTAGGTAGATATAACAAATTTCTAAAGGAAAATCGTATATGTAATTTTTGTCAGCAGTCAGAAAATGCAAATGTAATTGATTGTGAATACCATACCTTTTTCAAATGTGCTAAGTACGATATTATAAGGCAAACATATTTATTTAACTTGTATGTACGCGGAACAGAACTTCACGACTTTTATGCTCTTTTGTCTTCCCAAAACCCTAATATTGTTAAAAATGTATCCATTTATATTTATAAACTAATAAATGCAATTAATGACATTTAAACATTCGCTTTATACAACTACTTGACGTTTTATTATGTGTAAGATATATTTATGTATTTTGGGCCGTTGGCCTTTATGTACAAATAAACGATTTGATTTGCTTTTGATTTGCAAGGGCTGCTGGGCTGAGAGGAAACAGTTAATAATGCAATGGGTTCTGGGCTATAAGGTGACAGTTAACAATGGAAGGGATGCTGGACTGAGATAAGACACTTAACATGCGAGGGATGTTGGACTGAGAAGTGGCACTTAACATGCGAGGCATGGAGGGCTTATAAGTGACGCTGAACATGCGAGGGCTTTTGGACTGAGAAGTGGCACTTAACATGCGAGGAATGTTGGGCTGAGAAGTGGCACTTTACATGCGAGGGCTGTTGGACTGAGAAGTGACACTTAACATGCGCGGAACGGAGGGCTGAGAAGTGACACTTAACATGCGAGGATGTTAGGCTGAGAAGTGACACTTAACATGCGATGGATGCTGGGCAGAGAAGTAACAAATACCATGAGAGCGAATTGGGCTAAGAAGTGACACTTAGCATGCGAGAGATGTTGGACGGAGAAGTGACATTTACCAATGCAAGGGATGTTGGGCTGAGCACTGACACTTAACATGCGAGGGATGTTGTGCTGAGCGGATACACTTAACATGAGAGGAATGCCAGGCTCTGGGAGGGTACACTCAACATGCAATTGATGAAGGGCTGTAATGTAATACTTAACAATGCAATCAATGCGTGCTGGGCTAAAAGGAGACAGTTTACAATGGAAGGGATGCTTGACTGACAGGAGACACTTAACATGCGGGGGATGTTGGGCTTAGAGGAGACACTTAACATGCGAGGGATGCCAGGCTGGGAGGGTACACTCAACATGCGAGGGATGCTAGGCTGAGATAAGACACTTAACATGCGAGGGATGTTGGGCTGAGAAGAGGCACTTTACATGCGAGGCATGGAGGGGCTAACAAGTGACACTTAACAAGCGAGGGATGCTAGACTGAGAAATGACACTTAAAATGCGAGGGATGTTGGGCTGAGCAGTGACACTTAACTTGCGAGGAATGTTGGGCTCATAAGTAACACTTAACATGCGAGGGATGCTATGCTGAGATGTGACACCTAACATGAGAGGGATGTTGGGCTGAGAAGTGACAATTAACATGAGAGGGATGTTGGGCTGAGAAGTGACACTTAACATGCGCGAACTGGAGGGCTGAGAAGTGACACTTAATATGCGAGGGAGGCTAGGCTGAGAAGTGACACTTAACATGCGAGGGATGCTAGGCAGAGAAGTAACACGAACCATGCGAGCGAATTGGGTTAAGAAGTGACACTAAGCATGCGAAGGATGTTGGACGGAGAAGTGACATTTACCAATGCAGGGGATGAAGGGCTGTGAGTTGACACTAAACATGCCAGAGATGCTAGACTGAGAAGTGATACTTAACATGCGATGGATGAAGGACCGAGAGAAGACACTTTATGCGAGGGATGTTGGACTGAGAAGTGACACTTAACATGCTAGGGATGTTGGGCTGATAAGTGACACTTAACATGCGAGGGATGCTAGGCTGAAACGGAACACTTAAACGTACGAGGGATGCTAGGCTGAGAAGTGACACTTAACACGCGAAGGAAGCTGGGCTGAGAACTAACATATAACATGCGCGGGATGTTGGACTGAGATGTGACACTTAACATGCGAGGGATGTTGGGCTGAGAGGAGACAATAAACACGCTAGGGATGCGAGGCTCAAAAGTGACACTTACCATACAGGGATGTTGGGCTGAGAATTGGCAATTATCATGCAAGGTATGGAGGGCTGAGAAGTGACACTGACATATGAGAGATGCTAGGCATTCATTCAGATTTACATATCCTATATATAGATAAATAATTCTTAATTTAGTTTGTGTGGGTGGTCTGTTTACTGGTTAATAGTATTTGGTCTTTTTATTTACCTTTTACCTCTAGTGTAGTCACCTTTACTAACAAATTGATTCACAACATGAACAATGGTTCGAAGTGAAGTTGGAAGTTATTTTGTTGTTGTTGTTGCTGCTGCTGCTTTTCGAGAAGTGAGATTTATAAGATGCATTTATAATATCCCCTAATTGTACGAGCTTGCCAGATTGTAGTTTGGTCATCGTTGTTGCCTCCATGACGCATATTTTTCATACATCAACGTCTTCTGCATATTAGTTTTTGTAATATAACACATGTTTGACTTAAAACGCGAAGACTCTGTAAAAGCGCTCAAAGATTATGGGTACTGAGTATTTGTAAGCATTGCAGACAATAAAACGTGTATCTTACATGCTACCTAGAAACGTTTATGTTAAAAATCTTTATGTATCTTTTAATTTTGTACAACAAGCAAGCACAGCTCTCCAATTCGGTTAGCTGTGAAGTTCCTTAGAATAGAAGTGACTAAAATTGGGTAACGTCTCGTCTATGTATGCAATGACCATTCATGACATTGTATACATCCTTGAACGTTTCAAAACCATGAGTCAGCGAATTCATTTGTTCATTAAAAAGAGATACAATTTAAAACTTAAAATTATGGCGCGGGGGATCCGTTAGCGCACTGAACACAAAAGCACAGGCATGAAAGTGACTATTTCTTTAAGCATGTATAATAAAATTAGAAATGATACATGAAATCAAAGTCAGATGAGCGAAAATTCAAAAAGTAACAAAATACTATGAACATAAACTGTCTTTATACAGATACATATAGTCCTTTTATATAGACCATATTCCTATGCAATTATCTTTCGTTAAACTCATACTACTCCCAATTGGCTCACGGTCATAAGTTTTAAGATTCTTGAAATCAAATCATAAAAGGTTTATGATGTTTTTGAGGGGTCATGACTTATTGTACACTTGGTGTACCTATGACAGAGGTAAATGCAATTAACCAACAGTGCAAAATAGTATACTTCTAATCTATAGCTATGATTACTTGCTCAGTGCTTAAACGACGTAACCGACAACGAAGAAGAAAGCAAAATAGCAGTCCACAAAACAACCTATTATTATTTTTTCATTGCTGTTTGTGGCATCCGTCATAATTCTTGTATACGTATGAAAAATGGCCTAAAGTAGTAGCAGCCGTTATTAACGATGGTGACGAGGGCATAATTTAAATACAATTGATTCAATAATAGAGTACATATCATTATTTATATGTATTAAGAAATATAAAGATAGGTGAAAATCTGTTACCCAGAGCTCCCACAATACACGCCGCGATGACTAGAAACTGCATGTTGGTCCCAGTAGGCAAACTGCGTAACGCAAGTGGGGACGTCGTGGCGATTGCTCCCTTTTATAGTGTCCGAGAAACCCAGCTCTTATTATCTCGAGTCCAGGCTAGATTCCTGCACGATCTGGGGACGAGAAGGCTCGGGCTAGCACAGGGGCCATGTTCTGAGTTTTATCTGTTACATATTTCACATGTTCCCGACCTCTATGCATTATCAGACTGAATTAAACATGCAGTCCACATGTACAGATGTGCAGCGTGTTTATTTACATCTTTAAATGTATATCAGTATTATATATATATATATGTATATATATCAGTTTGTTTGGATAAATATCAGGAACGAGAACGAGTCAATTGATATTGCATTGTGTCAATCTTCCGTTTTATTACTGGTCGTTTTGATTGTAACATTTACAGTTTTTCATGCGAGTTACATGTAGTATATCCTTAAACATTCTTCTGAGGTTAGTCACTTTCTTCCATATCTATAAGGAATACAAATGACAACGAACGACACAATGCAGCGCCTTTTTCCTGGAACCTTTAACACCTACCAAAAGAAGGTTATATAGTGTGAATTTTGCATGTAACTTAAGGAATGTTTCCCATAATGAACTTCGGCCGATATCGACACATTCGGTTCGCGACGGAAGCTTTCATTTTTGCCGGTGAAAAACGTAATTTTACCAAATAACACTAAATTAATTGTTAATGTTTAGGTTAAATGTTAAAATGGTTCAAAGTATGTCCTAGAGGACAAAAAAAAATGACATATATCACGTTTAGAGAAAAAATATTTTCAAAAATGCGAAGTTCCTGTCACGTGACGTTTTGGGAATTTCCTGTTTGCAAACCGAAACAACAAAATTCCAATGCCACAAGAACGTGATTTTCGATTAAGATTTAAGGAACGTAAGCGTCCCACAATACGGAAACAACGAAGTACAACTTTATTAACGGAGCACAATTACGCAAATGTGTATTTGTGCGATGGAGATACCTGTACAAACCCGCATTTTATACTTTGTCCTTTTGCTCTCAGTAGTAATATCTCAGTGTGTAGTCATTTTCAAATGTTAATTTCTGAAGTTAACTACGGTAAAAATATTTCAAATTATGATATTTTACTCAGTTATGATTGAAGATGATATTTATGTATGGTTAAGGGATTTGCCTACTTTAATTTTTTTAAAAATAGGGAAATGTGACTTCGGAAAGTTGTTCGAGATTTTAAAGGAAATTTCATATTCTGTCATTTACTTTTTTCACCAATATGATAATTATTTTTTTAAATCACTCATGATATGAACTTTTTTAATGAGAAAAATTATATCTGCAGTGAATTAATGCTTATTTGCATAGAAATCTGTTTAAGAACTTAAAAAATAAACTTTTTTGAAATCTTGTATCATTGTATTTTTTCCAATACACAAAAAGTCGAGACTGCGAATAAAAAAAGTAAAAATGCAAAGAATACACGGTCAAAATTCGTTTAAATGTGTATTTCAATTAGACAATGCAAATACATCATAAATATTGCAAGTTTTAGTAAGTATGAAGTTTTTCCCATTAGGGGAAGACTTCCTTAATCTGGGCAAGTTTTAACAGTTTTTTGAAAAATGGTAATCCCATCCATGAATATCTATCCACGTGTACACAAAAACAGTCACACCATAATGTGGCGAAGAAATATGGAAAACAATAAATACTGATTACGTTTTAATTGTAAGATAGTATCAATTACATACACTCTTAGAAAAAATAGTCAGAAGAGCAAGACACATTGAGTCTGCAAGTGTCCGTCACATGTCCCGTCATATGTCTGCAAATGTCGGTCACAAGTCATGTCTGCACATGTCCGTCACATCATGTCCGTCACATGACAGTTATATGCGAGTCCATTGACGAAATTGTCTACTAAGGCTGAGGTCTATGCTGCAATCTTGGAGTCAATCCAGGAACGGAAGCTGGAGAGGCGTGTATACACATTAGGCAGGTGGAGTGCGCACGAGCTACTTCCCCATGAGGTGAGACCAGCAAGGACAAATCCACCATCCCTCTCACACACAAATGGACCGCCAGAATCTCCCTGCAATAATATTCATGTACGTTGTCAGTAGCAGCAGAAACGATTTCATAATCAGCACTTTGATTGTCCTAATGTAATCGTCGTTATCATAAGCAGAATTAGCAAAATCAACAGAAGCAGCATTGTCGTCCTAGTCTTTTCATCATTACCACAACGAGCAGCACAGCCGGTTAAGCTTACAGTGCTGTATATACACCTGTTAACGTATAAAATTTATCTTTATGTCAGTCAAGAACAGAGAACGGCGACCCTAGAAAGGCGACGCTTTATTTATAATTAGTTTTGGAAATGCCTAGTTGGTGACGTCACAATTTCAAAAACGATCGAATTTTTAAACGGAAATTATTATTCTATTTTAGCTGTTTAAGAACACAGTGTTACATTTATACTGACGTGTTCTGTTTTTTATTTGTTTGGTCTTCTAGATAAATACTACAAAAACAAAAATAAGCGCAGGACCTTTATAAAAATAACTAGTAAACTTTTACACATATCGATTGTCAAATTCTTATTTTCAAATTGTAAGAATGCACTAATTTGACCACAATTTCTTCAGTACCATATTCACGATTAAGCATTTCTTCGTATAAAAGATTTATTGTTTTCTTTTTAATAAAAAGTTATAGCAGTTTCGGTCTTTTTACAAGCCAACAAAAACCTTTTGGGCCAAATCGCGCAATAACAGATCGGTAAATATTACAACAATTAGTGATGTGTTTGGTATAGATTTAAACAGACCGCACTAATTATCAAACACGTTTGCTCGAAAACTTTTATAGACGTTATGTGTAATATTTGCTCGGTATTTAAGGTTTTGATTTAAACTGCTTGGTTTTATGTTTGTATAAAAGAATATTACTTTTGGAGACATATTGAGAAGAAATTAATAGGTCATTTAAGTTCAATGTTTTTGAGTGTTGAGAATTTTTGGAAACGTACGGCATTTGTTGAGTAGGTAAAGTGGTGCTAAATGCTTCTATGCTAAAGAGAAGTTTGCTGATATGATTTTTCCGGCGACTTTGGAGCATCATTTTTTTCTTGTGTTCTATTCATTTAACAGAGAAAAAGTTTACCGTACCATACAGGCTGAGCTGTCCATGTTTACGTCGTTAATGCAGATGTGGCTGTCCTTGATGTTGTTGCCCCATGTGGCCTCACACGTCGCCCTGGTAATCACATTCATGTCAGTCTTCTGCAGGGTCATGGGGGCGCTCATGGGATCAGAACCTAGGGTATGCGACAACAGTCAATAATATTTCCGGTCAAACCACTCCAAACAAAGGTCTCTATTCTTAATCAAACTAAAACAAAAACAAAGTCACCGCAGAGAACATGCGCTTTAAACGAGACGATGACAATTCTGGAAACTAAACACTCCTTAAACTGTAGATTTATTACAAAAATATTTGAGAGGAACGAACCGTAACTCTGACTATATGCTACTTTATTTTCTTCTTTGTTGTCTGCTACAACTGTAATTACAAGCTGCATTGTTAGAATCGGCAAACTCAGTTTCCTTTGTTAAATAATGCCTCACAAATCAGCTGCGAGTTCCTATAAATGTCATCATAAATGTATGCTACCTTTCCATAATTGCAAGTTACACATTATTGTTACACCTTAAGCTACACGGTCAACAGTACTGAATACCTGGTTCTTTTCTCTAAAAACTGTCTTACAGAACAGCTGCGATTATTTGTTATTGTCCGCTACACTTTCATCTCAATAAAAATGCTTTCCATTAGAGAGCGAACCAAAGTATTGTGTTACTTACATTTGTACGGGACATTTCGATTTGTAATCACGGTTCAGTGTGTAAATTAGTATCAGGAGCATAACAAATATTGTATTGTCAAACTTTATAAAGGAAAGAACAATATTCTCATTGTAGATTTACTTGTTTCAGGATTTTTGTTAATAGGTTAATTAAACCAGTCTAAAAAAGTGATTATGCATGTTAAATTTTAAGTAAGCAATGTTTATTTATTGTGTCAAATACAAACGCGATACAAAAGTCTGGTGGGCAGATTCATAGAGTGTTTGAACCCATACCTCAAAGCAACAATCACTATAATATGTATATCTCACCTTCTGCCTGACTGAATTTGATTTTGTAAAATCATACATTAAACAGCATTATATGTCTGGCAATTGTTATCAGGCATATTAAGTTAATAAAAAAAGTCAGGTACAGTTCTTAGAGAACTCATACATAAAAGCTCCAGTCCACCGTTACTTCAGTTTCAAAGGTCATACTGCTTAAATACTTTGATATATATATATATATATCGGTTGATTCTATTTCAATGCAGCAAAACATGTTCTATAGGTCTTACAAAAACAACAAAATAATGTTGAAAGGCATTAAGGCTGTTACAAAACATCCCCACCCCCATTATATCAAACTTATAGTACATACAGAACATACACAACAACACTAATGAAGCTACAGGCACAATTATATCTGCCATCCGTTGGATGAAACCTTTACATCGAATGTATGAAGATTAATGAGGGTGTATGGCAAACATCCCACATGATGAACAGTCACAAAACAGTTTAATTGTAGGAGAAGCAATAATGGGGTGCATTGCTGAAATGGACATTTTCTACCTTTTTACTTAATATCCGAGGTATTCCAAACAGTTAGGTAGGCTCTTTTAGTTGGTATTCTCTGACTTCATCGCCTGTTCTTTTGTAGATATTGCAATAACGAACAGTGAAATTTCTTGTTTTTGTGTAAATATAAGCTTAAAATCCTTTTAAAAACTAATAGAGATATGTTATCTAAAAAAGAAAACGGACGTGTTTGTTGATGATGGTTTACCTGTGTATCCCAAGAAAGCCAGAACAGTCAACATACTCTCAAAGAGCACAAACATAAGAACCGAGTAAAACGAATGAAAGGACCTACTTGCATTTAGGGATTATATAGGGGAGACTATTCACAAATGTCTCTCATTACAAATACAATTTCGTGCCCGGCTCTGACAGAGAAATAGCGGTAGGTACATCATAGGCTCCAATAACGAGGGGGCACCGGGTTCAAACAGTGCCACTAGCGGATCCAGGGGGGGGGGGCGCACCCGGCGCACGCCCCCCCTAAAATTCCCGGAGCTTACATGTTCTTTGGTATGGAAACAATAAAATATACTATATTTTCCTATTTTTTCTTCGCTCGCTTCGCTCGCGTATCTTTATACAACATTGCCTTTTGAGATGTACTCGTACACAACACAGAGTGCACGCAATTTAAACGTTCCCGCCTTCCCTTACTGTAATAATTCGGCACTATATAACATGATCATGTTGATGCGCCGTAAAACCCATACAAACAAACACATCATTCAGTCAATTAATTTCCTTTGGGTACATTTATACGACAACAAATATGGCTGCGCCGTCAAGTCCCAAACGCCCCAAGAAACAGAAGAGTTTGCACAGTTTCTTTAGCAACAAAGAAAAAGAAAGAAGGTAAGCAATTTTAAACTGGTTGATCTAGGCAAATATGACTTGTTCACTGTTCCACCATGCATGTAGATATGATGCAATTGGAGCATATGTTTGTCGTTTAAATATCACGGATTTCTTCAAGCGCCGTGGATATTTGCCTCGAATCAGAGAGATAAATACTGAAGTTCACACTGTTGGTTAAAGTATGTAATGACAACTCTAAACTGTTGTGCGGATTTGGTGGTCCAGCGGTGAAGGCGTTGAACTGCAGATCTCAATGCCCGTGGTTCAATCCCTGGCTTCGCCAAATTTTTTTTTTTAATTTTTCACCGTCATTTTTTCCATGTTAAGAAGTTATATGCTATGTTTATAATTAAGTATATTTAAAAATAAAACGTTGTTTAACAGTTGAAGGATTAGTTTTCTACTTGTAAAATATTTAGAGTGATTAAAAGTTACGCCCCCCCTAACCCAAAATCCTGGATCCGCCCCTGAGTGCTGTATACCAAAGTCGGTAAACATGTTGTCGCTTACCACACAAGGGTAGTTCCACCACTGGCCAGTCGGGTCGGGATGACGCGACTGGGTGTGGTATCATGCCAGGTGTTAATGAAAATGAACTATTTCGAGTGAATTTCGTCTCAAATTAAAAGTATTATGTACGTGAAGCCAAACAGCAAACAAACAAGCAAACAAACAGAGAAACAAACAAACAGGCGAACAATATTTTACGAAATCAAAAGAAATCTCCGCCCCATCCCCTACAAGTATGCCAATACCATCTGTTCGGCCCCAGCCGCTGATGAAGCAGACATCATTGGTGTAAAAGAGGTCGTTGGCCGCAGGGTAGGCAATAGGCTGCACGTAATCATTGAAGAAGGCGGGTGTGGACAGTCGTAAGAGCCCAATATCGTTTGGAATACCCGGGGAGTTGGATCGGTACTGCTCATGCTGCCAACAGACACACACATACGTCAGATTAATGTAGCCCAGTATCTTGCAAACAAAACATGACGCTGAGTGTGATATGCAAGTTAAAGAATCGTTTTGTCGGATTGTGGATGGTAATATGAATCGATGTTTTATTGTTACTTTTAAAATTATTATAGGTGCCTCTTATGGAATAGTTTTTTTCATGGAGGACAATAATGCAGCAGCCAATAACAGGAATACGCACCTGTTTGGCGAAATCTTATGGCGAGATCTTATTACAAGGACTGAATCGAGTATGTCGAATTTATGTATTTTGGTATTTTGGATTTTAAGGCACATCGACATTTGATAGGTCATATGGCACCAACAGGTTTAACGTGAATGTTCTGATGTTAATACTGCAACTAGCAATAACAAAATGTATCAGATGAGGACTATAGTAGCAAAAAGTTCCCACCAGATTCATCTTCTTGCACCGAATCTGTATTAAATGTTTTATTAAATGTTAGTGATTTTGTTCGTAACATGCAATGTACGGAAGTAGAAAACATAATTGTACCTGGAAATTCTTCTAAACAGCTCTCCATTTCTTGGTAAAAGAAGAACGAAATTGCCATAGCAAGATCTATTAAATAGTGCACATGCACTAAATAATTACCAGAAAAAAATATATTTTTTAATTTACAAAAGTTAAAGATTCAGTTTAAAAAAAGGACAGTTAATAAGAACAAAGTCTTCGTTATTGTGAAGAAGAATAAGAAGACTGCACTTCAAAACGGTTGTAGGAAAAATACAATTTGTCACAAAACTAACACATGCTTGTACTAACAAGTTACAAACAGAATTGCAAAAAAACCTAACATATTTTCAGCAGTAAGCAAACCTACATTGCATATTTCAGCGCGATGCATAAATAAAATACTGTTGGTGGGACGATTAATCCAAGACACAAAGAAACATGAATGAAAAAGTTTTTGTTTTATTAAGAACATTATTAAGATACTTGGTAAATAAGTCATATATATAATATATATAATACTTCCGACAATAGTTAGTATACTAACATGGATGCATGTAACGTACCATAACAAAGGAGGCCACATTGATGATTTGTTCTGTGTTTTCCAGGATGTTCAGAGTGTGGTCTCCCAGGACTACCCGCAGTGTGATGCCACTGAAACCCAACAGTAAACAACTCAAAACGATAGCAATACGTTTCGTGAACTGCATGTACAAGGTACCAGATGATACAGCTTCTCGCACTTGTATACGTGTGTTCAGTTCAACTTGTATTAGGGAGGGTTACCTTCATGCACGTGTTACGTTTAAGATCATCACCTTAAATAAAAAGTTAGACGTGCTATGATTGTCAGTGACATATGACAATGTCTGTGCACTTAATAAAAGTAGATACTTACTTCATATCGTCGAGGCAGTGGGCCGCGGTAATGACGTACTGAGTGCTGATGAGACTGCCGCCACAAAAGTGGAACCAGCCGCCATATTGGGTGCTGTAATACTGCAGGGAGGCCTGCCAGGGCCACTCGTTGGGCACGGCGTTTACGCCACCCACAATTTTTCCCAGGTTGCTGATCGGTATCTCTGATATGAAGCTCTTGTGAGCCACGCCGTAAGAGCTCGGCTTGCCTGGTAACAAGTATTAGTTGTAGACAATCAATCGGTCTATATTGTACTATCAACACACTTCCAAGTATAACTGGCATGTACAGTGACACAATAGTAAACCTTTGTCACCGTGTTTTAGAGCCTTAACTATGACTTGACGTGAATCGTCCAGGAGAATTTATGTAAAAAGAATTGCTAAAAGATCCTTAATTCTTGTACATGTAATTATATAGGTTCGGTTAATTATTCTGTCGAATTCCACAATGATCAAATAATCGCTAGATTGTATCAAACTTGAGTAAATATTGGAATGAACCAAATCCTGCCGGTTTTATTTTACTGGACGCTACTAGAACACAATTCTTTTTCATTAACAAATTGCAGGCTTAATGCTGACATTAACTTCGAAGCTGCTTTCTTTTGGCCATTCTGTTGTTTATTTGACGCCTTTTGCGTTTTATTTTACGCTTCAAAATATATGTCAATTTATTGAGTCATATAGTCATAACTACAAAATACAAGTCGCAATGGTTCATATACTCGACCGAAATGAGATAGCTCAGAATTCCTACGCAAAAATATATACCCACATTTAACGATCAACCCATGGTTAGCCTACATAAAGAGCGCGAATGCGAACGCGAAAGCGAACGCGGGTTTTCGTCCTGGAATAGTTTACTTACTTGTTGAGGAACCTTCAAATAGAGTGCGAACACGAAAGCGAACAAACTTTTGCCAACAATTTTTTGTTCGCGCGAACAACCGCCTTGATAGCCCCCAGAGCGATTTCTTTCAGAAAGTCGCGCGGCTTTTTTGTTCTCAACCAATCAGCAAGTACTCTCCCCTTGTATCGTTTTCACAAATAGAAACGTGTACGCCAGACCGTTCCCAGAAAAAACAACAACTGGGCACTTTTAGTATTCTTTGCTTGAAAATGCACAAAACAGAAGCTATGATTCTAGAAATAGAAAAGAACAATGTACTCCATGACAAAGCTGACAAAGATTACAAAGATATCACGAAAAAAAGATATACGAAAAGCAAGTGGAAAGAAAGTCGGAGTGACAGGTATGTGATTAAAATTAATTTTATTTTAGATGATTGAACTGACTCCATGATTCTAAATGACCAAATTTTATCTCTCACAGCAAGAAAAAGATTAGTTGACTCGAAAGCCGTTGACGGTTTTCCGCGTACGTGTGCGTGCTATATTTGAATTGCAAAACTGCTCTTAAGTCGCGTTCGCGTTCGCGCTCTGTATAAACGGACCTTAAACGAGACCAAACTTATTTCCTGCAGGTTCTCCGCATAAAAAAATAAAGGTGCAAAATGCATACCATTGATTAATTTCGTACGCGTTGTTATGCCCGACCGAACATGAGTCAGTTCAGTGTTCCAACGCAAAAAATATACTCCTACATATAACGATCAACTTTTCAAAGATGCATTGAATATTCCGACCAATACACGATTACAATATGTCAGTAAACGTGACCAAACCTTTCTGCAGGTTCTCCGCATTATAAGTTAAAGGTGCAACATGTATATCATTTTAATCAATGATTGAAACCAATCATTAAATGAATAAAACTACTTTAGGATGTATACAGGCCGCTGACTTAGTGATAGATTCTTTTTTAAGTAACAAGGCTCATCGCTTCGTGGCAGATAGCTCCAGTCCTTAATATAACTAAAGGAAAGAAAGTTTATTTAACTATGTACAGTTGACCACAGAAAGTGAAATTCTAACATTTATCCACTGGCATATAGTAACATCAATCTGCTATCAGAGCTGGCAGTGGAGAGGGTCAAGGTAACATTCGCCTGTGCCTACGATCAGTATCTGCTTGGTACACCTTCCCAGCCAGTTCACTAGCCCTGCCTCCATTATTAATAAACCATGTTAGCCAATATGACATGACTGTGTCGGCGCGAAGTAACAAAAACAACAACAACAACAACAAACACAACAAACTACAAAACAAATAAAACGCAGATGTAGGGCAAAAAATAGTAGTTTGCGGGACCTTTTCAGCCAACAAAAATTTATTTCGTTGCTTTAATAAAAATATTGGTCCAAACATTGGGATACCACCTTTGAGGTAATCATAACTCCTAAACAGATATTCTTCATTCACGCAATCAAATCATACCATACACTTATATGTGTAGATGAAATTTTAAGGTAAAGTCATTCCCTGTAATATGACTTTCTTATTTTAAGCTCATTAAATGTAGGCCCCTGACTGACATTAGACATGCACACCTTTGGTTCCATACATATTTTTTGACGGATATAAGGTATATAAAGTAAATATATGAGGGGCAGTGTTTTAGTTATGAAATGCTTTGTTTCATTTCTCCTGTTTGCCGAACATTTAACTTATCAACAAAAACAACAACACAGTAACATTTTTCTGCTCAGTATAAAGTATAAATCTATTGTATACCTGTATTTAAGAACTTGTTGCATATAAAAAGACCTATACAAAGGTATTTGTTGTATATGACTTCATGTTTATGCTTTATACATTATTTTTGACTGATACAAGTCTGTATAAGTATGATTAGCCTATAAGCATTCTATGTACGCCTTTGTTAACCCACAATTTATGCAACACAATTACTACTGCAAATTCCAGCCTAAGAAATCTGCATTCCCGAATCCACCTTTAAAGACTACTGTCTAATTACCAGAGTAATTATATTTTTATGAAACATGTCTGATTATTTTCTATAATTGCAAATAATTCTTAATCCGTTTTCTTTGTAATTTTTCAATGATGCATTGTCGTCCTTCTGAAGTAATAAATATAAAAATATTGTCAGAGTAAGATATTAAAACAACAAAATGTGTTCACATTCTTACACAAACTTAAGGCTTAATCTTTTCTTTTTGTATAATTCAAAACCACCATATAGAGGAAGAAAATACACAAATTCATAAAATTTACTGTCCATCAGGTTTATCTGCCATGTACAGCATGCTTTTTCTTTTCTTTTCTTTCTTTCTATTTTTTTGTTTGTTGTTGTTGTTGTTACAATAAAACATTTGCCATGAGAATTCCCGCTTGTATAGTCATGAACAGTTCAATCAGAGTTCGCCATAATAAAACAACCAACGGCGTGTTCCCCTGAAATTCAGTTAACCTGAAAATAATATCGTAAAAGTAATGACTGAAATAACTACTGCCTAACCATTTCAACTTCTTTTCCACGCTCTGGAAACGCTTTGATTAAACTAGTGTTTCTATAATACAGATATGGGTGTATGCTTTGATTAAACTAGTGTTTCTATGATACAGATATGGGTGTATGCTTTGATTAAACTAGTGTTTCTATGATACAGATATGGGTGTATGCTTTGATTAAACTAGTGTTTCTATAATACAGATATGGGTGTATGCTTTGATTAAACTAGTGTTTCTATGATACAGATATGGGTGTATGCTTTGATTAAACTAGTGTTTCTATAATACAGATATGGGTGTATGCTTTGATTAAACTAGTGTTTCTATGATACAGATATGGGTGTATGCTTTGATTAAACTAGTGTTTCTATGATACAGATATGGGTGTATGCTTTGATTAAACTAGTGTTTCTATGATAAAGATATGGGTGTATGCTTTGATTAAACTAGTGTTTCTATGATAAAGATATGGGTGTATGCTTTGATTAAACTAGTGTTTCTATGATACAGATATGGGTGTATGCTTTGATTAAACTAGTGTTTCTATGATACAGATATGGGTGTATGCTTTGATTAAACTAGTGTTTCTATGATACAGATATGGGTGTATGCTTTGATTAAACTAGTGTTTCTATGATACAGATATAGGTGTATGCTTTGATTAAACTAGTGTTTCTATGATAAAGATATGGGTGTATGCTTTGATTAAACTAGTGTTTCTATGATACAGATATGGGTGTATGCTTTGATTAAACTAGTGTTTCTATGATAAAGATATGGGTGTATGCTTTGATTAAACTAGTGTTTCTATGATACAGATATGGGTGTATGCTTTGACTAAACTAGTGTTTCTATGATAAAGATATGGGTGTATGCTTTGATTAAACTAGTGTTTCTATGATACAGATATGGGTGTATGCTTTGATTAAACTAGTGTTTCTATGATAAAGATATGGGTGTATGCTTTGATTAAACTAGTGTTTCTATGATACAGATATGGGTGTATGCTTACATCAGACGTATGCTTATACTTGTTCAATTTTACGTAGTTTATCATACCGCAAGTGAATGACGATGAACATTAACTAGGTTCATGCCAATACACATTGTGAATATTATATTAAATAACAAATGCAGCTACATACATATGTATTGTCACATGTTCAAACGTAGAAGGCTGACAAGATTGTAAATGTCGTCAGTTAAAATGAAGTTGTTTAAAAAAATGTGTTACGCTAAATACATTAAGTAATTATCTGGAAAATTCAGTAAAAGAATACTATATATCCATTCAGTACATAAATGATATTGACTCTATTGTTAAGCATTGTACTATCGTCTCGAATTCGCACCAATCATCAGGCACATTACTGATTCGGTTAAAATAACTCTAGCAAAAATTAATAGGCTTATATTATTGTTGTTGTTGTTAATAATAATAAAAGTTATAGTAAAAATAATAATGATAATGACCTGCCGCCAGAGCGAAGAGACCAGCTAGGAGTAGCAGCTTCATCTTGTTAGACAAGTGATCGGGATCTAATCCGAGGAGAAATAATGACCCAAGAGGTCAGCAATACCTTATAAATGACCACTCTCTCCGGCCTTCATAAATCACGGTGATTGTGACAGGGCAGGTCAGTTCGGGGCGGGGCTATATTTGCGACTTTTGAGGGATTTGCAGTATTGACGTTTTAACAATTTGAAATCAAGATGTGAAAATTTAGGCCATTCGGACCACTCCGTGGTGTTCGCAATATGTGGCTAATATTTCAAAGTGCCATTCTCGGAGAAGATTATGTTATTAGAGTCTAAATCAAGCCACTGATAGACGTATTTGCTGGTTTTAGCGTTAAAGAAACTTTCAGGCATCCGAACATTATTTCTTAAAATATGTCCTTCTGTAAAATTTGTTTGTGTAAAACAATGAGCATTTAACATAAACAGTCAAGCATTTATACTTCGCAATTTAAAATAAAATAGAGTAATATAATCATAGAGTGTGCTCGTCATACTGAAACACGTGTTGGACATCAAGTCATTGTACATTTTTAAATTCTTCTCATATGTTGAATATTCACAGCTGCCAAAGTACATGTACATTTAAATATGATAAAAACAAAGTATGTTTTCTACCTTGATAAAAAGGTGCACCCGCAGATAACTATTCGATAGCCGACTTGCAACTCCACCTGGGTACAAGATATAGTCTAGACTGAAACTGAATCTTTCAGCTGACCTGATGTGTATAGATGGTTTAATCAGAAACTTGCCTGAGCTCTTCCTCCACAAAAAAATACTTGTATGGCAGTATGGCAGTATAATGACTTTAGCTGCATGTTAAAGTAAAAAAAAACAAAAAAACACTATATACACACAAAAATCCAAGGACTTATACACATTAAAATATACCAAACACAACTTAGAACTTAACTTTTATCATTATAAGACTAAAGAAATGTAAAAGACATATAATAAACTACAATTATTCTCAATATATCCAAAATCAATGTCAACCATCATATCAAAACATTCAAAACTAAGACATGTTGGATATATATTTTAATTGTGGGACCTGGGGATACTGGCGCAAAATAATAGTCAATCCTGCTAGGATCAAGGGCCTCTAACATATCATAATCTTATTGTTTTTCTCAGACATTCAGGTCTGTAGCAACATTACAATAGTTTTCCAATATAACGGTTATTTTTTTCTCCTTACTTGATACACCACACATCCGTTACTGTTCTTTTTTCACACTACACTTAACCTGTAAAAATATTTTAAGTAAAATTTTACTAATAATGAATTGTTTAATGTTTTCATGAAGTTTTAAACGGTTTTAGGCCTATAGCCTAGGAAGGAGAGTCACAGACAAGAAACACCTCTTGCTAATTGAGCGCTCACCGCTCAGTTCCATTTGTATTCACACACATACAGTCATTCATTTATACTACGCAGTTTAAAATAAACTAGAGTAATATACTCATAGGCTGTGTTTGTCATGCACAAGCGGGACTTTTAGCGATCCACCGTACCAATCAACCAACCGACCTAGTGAAGTATTTGAGATTATTATGTTCAAAGTGTCACGAAAATAAATGAGTTATTGACTTGAAGTACTGATAAGCTTACAACAGCGGGTATGTTCAAAGGATATGTGAAGTTCACTCAAGGGTCAACCAGACAGCAAATATTGGTGACATGTTCCACTATCTGCTTTCTAGCATCGTCTAATCAACCAAACCGAGCCGAAATATATTAAATATTTATGTCCCTTGTTTAAAGTAATCAATTTTACGAAAGATTTCATAAACTGACATCGGTGATAAGTTCAGAGACGACAGAAGATATAGAGACAGGCTATGTTTGTTTGACCGCCTTACGATTACTGCCAACTCCGCCAGATTAGTAGACCATGTATGCAAGAGTACCTGGACCTTATATAAATCAGCGGCTCAAGATTTCCAGAAATGAACATCAAATGGGCATTGAATGATAATTGGAAGTATGATCAACAGATTATGAGGTTCATGTTATTTGGACGAATTAAAATTCTTTGAAAATTCTTGATAAATAGTAAAAACGAAACATGTCTACCATAGTAAAGCATTTGTACTTTCCGGCAAAAGATTTGGAAAGTCTTTGGACTATATAGTCCGTAATTGCTTTGCAATGTCGAGCAATGTTTGGAACATTTTTGGTTGATATTTCTTTTTCAAAATGTGACTACTTTTCCGAAGTAGTAAAAACCACATTGCTTGCAGCACTTTCATTTTTAAAGGGACTTGGCAATAGATAGTCAAGTTAATTTAAATGTGTTTTCACAAGACCAAAACTTAATTGAACCTCAACGTAAAAATTAAATTGTCTTAGCAAACATGTTCGTGCCAAACAATATAGCACCAAGAAAATTATGTACCAAAATTTTGACGCCGTTTGGTTATGTATGTGTATGAGACTACACGTGTCATTTAGCTAGACCAGCCCAAGAGTTATACGGTTGTATTTAGTAGATTATTTACTGGGAAAATATCTAGCACAGGTCAGTTAGAAGTATGGTTTTAAAAAAACATAAGAATACATATTGCAATTATAGAAGAGTCACGTTGTTTATTTTGTTTTTAATTCCTCGTATATTTTTATTTAGACAATACTTGTTTATACTCACCCGAAATTTTATGAGCCAAAACCTGCCTTTAAAACTGTAGTTTTGTTTACACGCAATCCAAACTACTTTAGTCGACACTTTCAAGTCCGTCGATATCTGTTGAAAAGTTTGAAAAATAGCCAGCTATTTAAGACGCAGGGAAATATCCATTTAGCCAATCAAAAGGGATAGATATTAAATTATATTGCAAATATATCAGAAGGAGTAACCGGCAGGTATATGAAAAAGAATTTCATGGATGTTCTTGTTGTAATAGCGAATATTCTCTTTATTACATCACAAAACGAATGAACTGCTTAGGCATGACACACACTTTCATAAAGAGTATTACTAAAGGGTCAGCACATGTTGCCCTTGATAGTACTTACCAAAAAAGAGGTACGACATTAATGTTACAACTACATATAATTTTGAGTTGAATAGTGGACACGTCTACTGCAGTTTTATTAATTTTGTTCGAATTTTCATTTAAAACTATTATTTATATACTATACTGTATTAATTTTTTTTACATTAGTTAAAACTTTAAAATACTCAACCGTAAAAGGTGATTAAAATTGAAAATGACGACTTTATTTTAAGACATCCTTTTCCTTTTGATCAAGCTTTAAAAATGATACGTCTAAATATTCTATCAACATTTAATTACGATGAGGCAATATGTTCAGGGCGTTAAAACATTTTGTATTCATCTCTCTTAAATGAAAACTAAATTCAAAACATTTAAAAAAAAGCATGTTTCATCAAGTTTTTACAACTGGCTTATATTGCATAACGGTGCCATTGCAGTGGCAATGCTGACCCGTTAGGACATCTACGGTTGGGATGAGAAAGCCTACCACAGGTCTATTTTATGGAGATATAACCATCTAAATTCAGGAGATCGATGTGTGGCGGATAAGAAGAAGATGATTGTAAACTGTTTGTTCCTAATGCAGATAAGTGTTATTTATTAAAATCATTTTAAATTGAAGTTGTTTTGTAACTTTGTTGTCCCTTTTGTCATACAAGTTTCCATACTTAAAGTTCCATAGTCATATAACAAACAATACATGTATTTAAAATAGCCATATCTATCAGTTTGTTCTTATTACAAATGAACTCCTATATTCAATGGAATAAATAATTTAAGACAGTGTGTACAAGATGTTTTAATAGTCTTATGTACAGTTGGAAGTATAATTGATTAACAAAAATATGAATATGTTACTGGCATATAAAAGGCCATAGACAGTAATAAGCATTACACAACTGTTAAACTACACATGACAGCTATTAGCTAGTTCAGGTATGAATTTGTTCAGAAACAATCCACAACAGTATCAACTTTAAAAATATTTCAGTTCTGTCGTATAACAAGTACACCAACAACACTTTAAACAAATAAAACTGAAACAAAACAATAAAAATAGATGGTTTAAAATATGTGAAAATGTTATTAATAAGGATATATATAACAAAGTCCAATGCGCATTGCAACATATACACAAAATTGAAAAGGCACAGGACAAAGGTATTCACATTTAAGCCAAATGTAAAAGTGAGGACAAATCTGTGATGCTTAAACCCGTTTTACAGAGATCTAACCTCGCACTTCTTGAGGGTTTCTTAAATAGAAACAGTAAACAGATAACCGATCTATTTGCTCTATTTGAATAAAAATGTCCAAGCGCTGACGTTTTCTTTCATATGTTATGAAAAAATAGTGACGTCATTGAACAATAATGTCCAAATAGTATTTATAAGAAAGGGAAGTATTTTGCTATTAGAAGAGATACACAAAACTGTTGATTGTAAGTGAAAAAAAATTGAATCAAGAAAAGAAAATGGCAAGAGAAATGTAAATGGTTGTAGCATCCTGTTCATGTAAAGATGGAATTAAGGAATCAAAATCCAAAGTCTATCAAAGGAAATACATGTAACAATCCTTATAGGATAAATGACAACATAGATCGCATGGACGGGGGCATTTCTTTAAACGACCGCCACAGTACACAGGTAACATAATTGTTATCATGAAAAAGAATATATGACCAAGTTCAAATTCTTTGAACTAATACATATAAAAACATTACCAAATATATTAAACACAACTTACAACTTAATTCATTTTATCATTATAAGATTAAAGAAATGTAAAATACATAAAATAGACTACAGATGTTCGCAATGTATCAAAATCAATGCCAACCTTTTTATCAAAATAGTTTTTTTTTCTTATTGTTTTTCAACTGTACAGCAGGAGGTTTACATGCTGCCTACTCATTTATTAAACATTCTCTACGTTCTATATGATGTTGCATTTTAACTTAAGTTATGTCTAAAATAAATGCTCTTACATTTTAAGGGATTCGACCAGAAAGCTGAGTTTGAAATTAACTGCTACCGTCTTACACCACTGTGATCTGATTCTAAAAGTCACGAGAGCGCCAATCCTCTCCGAACGCATGCAGTAGCTTTAGACTGAGATGCTGAGATGATACCTGTGAATGAAGTCATTACATTACCTGGTTCAGAGCCACAGAAGGCAGTGAGTCCCCGCGCGAGATATCGAAAATATCTCGGCCTGTTAGGTTCTGCATAGTCAGTGAAACACTCGTTCCAATAGCAGTTTGTTGTATAATTTACATAAGTGACTGTGTAAGTGTCAATAACCATTGTGTACGTTTCAGTTACATACAGTAAAACTGCTAGTATTCATTTACCTCTGCTAATGTATCAGAAAGTGTCTGTGTTTGTTTGTAATAACCTTTGCTTATGCATCGTTAACAGAAAGTGACTGTGTTTAATCTTATTCTAGACAAAGTAATGTTTTTGTAACCTTAATGTAAATGAAATGCATAGTATGTTTATATATATATATTACACAAAATGGCGATATTAGCCATATCGACATTTTATTTATGTTCTACCTAAGATTTTGCTATCTTTAATTCTTATGTGGCAACATTGTTTTTAATGCTTCCTACAGGACAAACTGTACAGCAGGAGGTTTACATGCTGCCTACTGGACAAACTGTACAGCAGGAGGTTTACATGCTGCCTACTGGACAAACTGTACAGCAGGAGGTTTACATGCTGCCTACTGGACAAACTGTACAGCAGGAGGTTTACATGCTGCCTACTGGACAAACTGTATAGCAGGAGGTTTACATGCTGCCTACTGGACAAACTGTATAGCAGAAGGTTTACATGCTGCCTACTGGACAAACTGTACAGCAGGAGGTTTACATGCTGCCTACTGGACAAACTGTACAGCAGGAGGTTTACATGCTGCCTACTGGACAAACTGTACAGCAGGAGGTTTACATGCTGCCTACTGGACAAACTGTATAGCAGGAGGTTTACATGCTGCCTACTGGACAGACTGTACAGCAGGAGGTTTACATGCTGCCTACTGGACAAATCGTACAGCAGGAGGTTTACATGCTGCCTACTGGACAAACTGTACAGCAGGAGGTTTACATGCTGCCTACTGGACAAACTGTACAGCAGGAGGTTTACATGCTGCCTACTGGACAAACTGTACAGCAGGAGGTTTACATGCTGCCTACTGGACAAACTGTACAGCAGGAGGTTTACATGCTGCCTAATGGACAAACTGTACAGCAGGAGGTTTACATGCTGCCTACTGGACAAACTGTACAGCAGGAGTTTAACATGCTGCATACTGGACAAACTGTACAGCAGGAGGTTTACATGCTGCCTACTGGACAAACTGTACAGCAGGAGGTTTATATGCTGCCTACTGGACAAACTGTATAGCAGGAGGTTTACATGCTGCATACTGGACAAACTGTACAGCAGGAGGTTTACATGCTGCCTACTGGACAAACTGTACAGCAGGAGGTTTACATGCTGCCTACTGGACAAACTGTACAGCAGGAGTTTAACATGCTGCCTACTGGACAAACTGTTTAGCAGGAGTTTAACATGCTGCCTACTGGACAAACTGTACAACAGAAGGTTAACATGCTGCCTACTGGACAAACTGTACAGCAGGAGGTTTACATGCTGCCTACTGGACAAACTGTACAGCAGGAGGTTTACATGCTGCCTACTGGACAAACTGTATAGCAGGAGGTTTACATGCTGTCTACTGGCCAAACTGTACAGCAGGAGTTTAACATGCTGCCTACTGGACAAACTGTACAGCAGGAGGTTTACATGCTGCCTACTGGACAAACTGTACAGCAGGAGGTTTACATGCTGCATACTGGACAAACTGTACAGCAGGAGGTTTACATGCTGCCTACTGGACAAACTGTACAGCAGGAGTTTAACATGCTGCCTACTGGACAAACTGTACAGCAGGAGGTTTACATGCTGCCTACTTGACAAACTGTACAGCAGGAGGTTTACATGTTGCCTACTGGACAAACTGTACAGCAGGAGGTTTACATGCTGCCTACTGGACAAACTGTACAGCAGGAGGTTTACATGCTGCCTACTGGACAAACTGTACAGCAGGAGGTTTACATGCTGCCTACTGGACAAACTGTACAGCAGGAGTTTAACATGCTGCCTACTGGACAAACTGTACAGCAGGAGGTTTACATGCTGCCTACTGGACAAACTGTACAACAGAATGTTTACATGCTGCCTACTGGACAAACTGTACAGCAGGAGGTTTACATGCTGCCTACTGGACAAACTGTACAGCAGGAGTTTAACATGCTGCCTACTGGACAAACTGTACAGCAGGAGGTTTACATGCTGCCTACTGGACAAACTGTACAGCAGGAGTTTAACATGCTGCCTACTGGACAAACTGTACAGCAGGAGGTTTACATGCTGCCTACTGGACAAACTGTACAGCAAGAGGTTTACATGCTGCCTACTGGACAAACTGTACAGCAGGAGTTTAACATGCTGCCTACTGGACAAACTGTACAGCAGGAGTTTAACATGCTGCCTACTGGACAAACTGTACAGCAGGAGGTTTACATGCTGCCTACTGGACAAACTGTACAGCAGGAGGTTTACATGCTGCCTACTGGACAAACTGTATAGCAGGAGGTTTACATGCTGCCTACTGGCCAAACTGTACAGCAGGAGTTTAACATGCTGCCTACTGGACAAACTGTACAGCAGGAGGTTTACATGCTGCCTACTGGACAAACTGTACAGCAGGGGGTTTACATGCTGCATACTGGACAAACTGTACAGCAGGAGGTTTACATGCTGCCTACTGGACAAACTGTACAGCAGGAGTTTAACATGCTGCCTACTGGACAAACTGTACAGCAGGAGGTTTACATGCTGCCTACTGGACAAACTGTACAGCAGGAGGTTTACATGCTGCCTACTGGACAAACTGTACAGCAGGAGGTTTACATGCTGCCTACTGGACAAACTGTACAGCAGGAGGTTTACATGCTGCCTACTGGACAAACTGTACAGCAGGAGGTTTACATGCTGCCTACTGGACAAACTGTACAGCAGGAGGTTTACATGCTGCCTACTGGACAAACTGTATAGCAGGAGGTTTACATGCTGCCTACTGGACAAACTGTACAGCAGGAGGTTTACATGCTGCCTACTGGACAAACTGTACAGCAGGAGTTTAACATGCTGCCTACTGGACAAACTGTACAGCAGGAGGTTTACATGCTGCCTACTGGACAAACTGTATAGCAGGAGGTGTACATGCTGCCTACCGGACAAACTGTATAGCAGGAGGTTTACATGCTGCCTACTGGACAAACTGTACAGCAGGAGGTTTACATGCTGCCTACTGGACAAACTGTACAGCAGGAGGTTTACATGCTGCCTACTGGACAAACTGTACAGCAGGAGGTTTACATGCTGCCTACTGGACAAACTGTACAGCAGGAGGTTTACATGCTGCCTACTGGACATACTGTACATCAGGAGGTTTACAAGCCCTTGTTAAAACAGAGGAAAATGTTTCTTATGTCACAAGTATAAAAATTACACAAGCATAATAGTTGCGTAAAAATATTATACCATAATTATATAAATCAATGATTCAAACGCAGTTTATATAAAAATGGCAAAGTATCGATTGAAAAAGTATCTAATAGCATTTTGTAAAATCAAGCCAACCCCTACAAACATTTATTTCAAAATCTTATTATACATATGTAGTTGAACGTTAATTTTTGAAGATGATGGTAAGCAGACCAATTTGATAGATAATTTCTATGTTGCAACTGGAAAGCACATCTGTCATCCTAGCAGAAGATTCATGGTCAAAACCTGATAAAAGATGTATCAATTTATTTGGTATTAATTTGATAATTTGTTATAACCTTATTCAAATTTAGATAAAAATAAATATTTTTTAATTTTAGTACATATGTAAATGTTAAATGCTTCCAGTTGCCTAAAATAATAAACTAACTAAGGTTATTTTGTTCGGGGAAAAAAATGTAAAATATAAAAGAATGGTCTGATTTTAATTGACTGCTAAATTGCATCGAGTTAGTAATGACAGTTGGCAAAGGAGTCATGAATGTAGTACTTATAAACAAAGCAGCAGAAGCAGCAATAGTAACAAGGGCAGAAGTAGAAAAATTAACAATTTTTCAGAAGGCGACAATTTCTGGTTTTCGACGTCACAGCTTTAAGAAACAAACGTATTTTTATATACGGAAGTTTATCGGCATATTTGAGCTGTGTTAGAACATATTTCATTTATATTAGCGTGTTATTTTTCTTATGCGCCGTCTAAAGAACTACTACATAAACAATAAAATAAACGTGAGACCTGTGAAAAAGTATCTTGAAAAAATAAACTTTTATGAATATCGATTGTCTAATTCTTACTTTCAAATTTTAGGACTGCACTAACTCGACTGCAATCTTTTAATGCCATATTCATGTTTAAACATTTCTTCGTGAAAATATGCATTGTATTCTTTTTAAAAAAAAACAGTAATCTGTGCGTGTGTGTCCAGGTGCGTTCGTGCGTGCGTGTGTGTGTGTGTTCGTGCGTTCGTGCGTGCGTGTGTGTGTGTGTGTGCGTGCGTGCGTGCGTGTGTGTGTTTGTGCGTTCGTGCGTGCGTGCGTGTGTGTGTGTGTGTGTTTGTGCGTGCGTGCGTGCGTGCGTGCCTTTGTGTGCTACATTTTAACATGGTACATATAAATATGACGGTATTCCTGCCAGCTAGGAATTAGGTATTCTCACATCCCTAGCTTCGTCTGAATATTCATTCAGTTTGAACACCTACCTAGATCAGACTACCCAGTTAGCTGGGAATTGGGTATTTAGATTATGTATGGGTTAATTATAGTTAGAAGTCGCTCTACATGTGTAGCCAATCAGAAGCTATGAAAATTCAAATTCCTCCGCGATTTTTTTCAATTGAACTCCTTCGAATTTTCTATTTTACAATGAACAAGATAAATCGATCTATTTTACAAAATGGTTTTATTTTCAACTGCGCATGTGCAACAAACAACGCATTCTGACATGACTCCTGCACTTGTGACAAGTTTAAAAAGTTTGATTGACATTTTTATGGGGCGGATTACATGTCATTTTGGTAGAACAGGTAGAAGTGAGGCGGGAACTTCTAAATCGGATAGACCTATTAAGACGTTTCCATAGAAAATAGAAGCCTGCACTCACTGCGCTTGTTGAACCGAAATTTTCACACAAACGAAATCGTCACACGTGTGAAAAATTCGTACGAGTTTTTCACATACGTGTGAAAATTTCGTACGAAAATGGCCAAAAATGTGCTGTGAAAATTCCGAGACCTATTTTCTAACCACCACTAGGTATCAACGAATTTTTCACATAATTATGTGACACATTCCTACGTCTTGCACACATGACTATGTTATGAAGTTAAATCCTGAAAAATATAATTATTACTGTTAGCTCTTATGGATTAACATGATTTCTCAGCATTTGAAAATATCTCTAGCTCCTCGGTATCGTGCATTTTTGATGCATGGAATCGCTCCTTTGCTCGGGAAAGCATAATTTAAACAAGATGCAACAATAAAGGACTTAAAAGTGGTATTGCATTATATAGGAAGTCAGTATAGATATTTTCATACTTCAAACATAGGTAGATGCAATATAATTTTGTAAAATGAGAAGTTGTAAGAATGTAATCTTGACGTAATCTTAATATTCGTCAAGCAAACGTCACGCGACGAATCGCAGTGTTGCGTGTTGTATTGTAAAGTGACGATGTTGTATTGCAATTCAGCAATATCGTATCGCGTTATTACATGTCGTGCGCTGGGCGACGCACGGCAATGCGATACGACATTGCGACATTTTCCAAATTTAGAATCGGATTGTCATGCGCTGTATCGCCATGTTGCGATGTCTTATCGCACTTCCGCTGTCGCTAGTCGCATATATGGTATTTACGGAGAGATGTCGTTTTAGAATTTATTAAGTGGTTGTATTTCAATATTATGTGAGTGTGCGTTACATTCTTATACATCTTGGTAGAAATAGTGGTGTCATTCAAGAAATCAGAAAAGTAATAATAGACTCCAAGTGGGCGAACGCTTGGTCAAGGCTCCGCGCAACTGGAATCTGCTGGTACGAGATTATTGATATATACTATTCTAAGAGGTAAATTTCACGCATTTGCAGTCAGAATGCTGAACATTCTCTGATGAAAACTATGTTATATTATGGACCAAGTAATTTGCAGTTAGAATGCTGAACATATCTGATGAAAATATGATATATTATTGACGAAGTACATTTTGCCATATATCAATATTTGATATATCAGAATATTTGTTTGAATTTAAAACGTTTCCTTTGGTTAAAATCGTTAAAAACTTCACTTATTTTGTTTTAGTAAACATTGGACGAGGCGTTATAAAGATAAGGCTCTGACTGGTTCCGTCAGCTGGTACGAGATTTATATTGATGTATACTATTCTAGGAGGTAAATTTCACGCATTTGCAGTTAGAATGCTGAACATTCAGTGATGAAAATATGTTATTTTAATGGCCAAGTTATTTGCAGTTAGAATGCTGAACATTTTCTGATGAAAATATGTTGTATTGTGGACCAAGTAATTTGCAGTTAGAATGCTGAACATTTTCTGATGAAAATATGTTATATTGTGGACCAAGTAATTTGCAGTTAGAATGCTGAACATTTTCTGATGAAAATATGTTATATTGTGGACCAAGTAATTTGCAGTAAGAATGCTGAACATTTTCTGATGAAAATATGTTATATTATGGACCAAGTATATTTTGCCATATATCAATATTTGATATATGAGAATATTTGTTTGAAATTAAAAACGTTTCCTTTGGTAAAAATCGTTAAAAAGTTCACTTATTATTTTGTTTTAGTAAACATTGGACGAGGCGTTATAAAGATAACGCTCTGACTGATTCCGTCTATTTGTGATTTGTAAAAATAACATGTCTTTTAATTATCTGTGTTTCAAATTCATCTTAAGCTCGGCTGTTTCGAAGAAAAAGTCGAGGTTTTGTCATAGCCCCCTCGTTGTCGTCGTCTTTGTCGTGCAAAAACTTTGACATTTTCCAACATCTCTGGTGTTATCCCATGTATCATTTTCAAACTTGGAACACTTCCTGAATTTATTAGACAATTTACCTAACTCTTTCATGGTAATTCTCTGAATTATGCCCCTTTTATCTTAGAACATTCTTTAAAAGGTACAATATAGAGGTTTAGATTTTTAAGTGTAACGTGTCCGTGTACGTGTAAAGATTTCAACACTAATTCAGTAAGCGCTAAGCAACGCATCGTTGAACAATCCCGATATCTGCACGGCACAAGTTACGAAGGGTTTCAAATTTGCAATTTCACACGTAAAATAGCGATTTTGCTACTTGTTGAAAACCAATAACGTGTGGTTATAGCGAGAGTTATTGCATCGTGGGAAAATGCTACAAGTACACGTACATGTTACACGAAAAAATCTTAACCTCTATATTATCTCTGCTATTTTTCGAAGCATTGCCTCAAAACTTGGAAGACGCTTTAATGATGACAACATGCAATTGTGTGGAAAGTTACATACATAACTCCATCATGATTATTGAATTTTGCCCCTTTTTAGCTTTACTATTCTAAGAATATGAAGAGCTGTTACAGTCACCCGTGCGTCGGCACACGCGTCCGGTTAAAGTTTTGGGATAAAGTTATATCTCTGAAACTACTTAAGATATTCAATTAATGGAAGTCGCACATGGCTTCGGGTCCCATACCTTTTGGTTGGATTTTAACAGAATTATGCATCGTAATGTACTTAGAAAAAAACCTTAACCTTGGTTACAGTTTTTTAATTAAGTCATATCTCTGAAACTATTGAAGAAATTCAATTGAAAGTTTACACATGGCTCCTTGGTCATTATGTAAGATTACTAATTAAGTCCCAAAACTTTTGGTTGGATTTTAACAGATTTATTCCCCTAAATGTACTTAGTAAAATCTCAAACCTAGGTTTTAAAGTTTTTGAATGAAGTCATATCTCTGAAACTGCTAAAGATTTTCATTTGAAAGTTTGACTTCTATATCACAAAACATAAATACATGTAATTTATTACGATCACCAGTTTGTTGACGTCAGCGTTGACTAACGTTAATGAAATAGTCAATTAACTTCGAAATTGTCAGGCAGCGTGCACTGCCGACGGTGTGGCTTGTACATTCTACTCTAGGCAGCCTGCACTGCCGCCGGTGATGCTCGTACATTCAACTCTAGGCGGCGTGCACTGTCGCCGTTGGTGCTCGTTCCTTCTACTCTTGGCAGCGTGCACTGCCGCAGGTGATGTTCGTACATTCTACTTTTAGCAGCGTGCACTGCCGCCGGTAGTGCTCTTACCTTTTTCTCTAGGCAGCGTGCACTGCCGCCGGTAGTACTCGACCTCGCGTTCCTCCGATAACAAGGCACTCGTCATGACGCTATCGTATCTTCATTGTTTGGGCTATAAGAGGGATAACTCAGATTCATTACTGAATCAAAACATCCTGAAGAAATTCTCCTGATACGCAAAAAGGTCCTAGTGATTTTCATTGGGCGGGTGCGTGCGTGTGTTTGATAGATCCTCTGATAAACGTACCTTTGTTCAAAAAAAATATGTGAATTTTCCGTTGGACAATATTTTGTCAAATCATTTTTCTACTTTTTTTGTCATGTGAAAATTTCGTACCTGTTTTAGGGGGGTCTAAGGTTCCATACGAAATTTTCACAAATATGTGAAATTTTCATACGAAATTTTCACACATATGTGAGAAATTCGTACGAATTTTTCACACGTGTGACGAATTCGTTTGTGTGAAAATTTCGGTTCAACAGCGCTTGTTTCGGCTGCTGTTTTCTATAGAAACGTCTTAATAGACTCTATCTTATACATATAAAATGGCCTAGATCCGTGTACTACCTAGCAGTTGACATGCGTGCCGTAGCTCCGCCATCTTGGTACAGACCACCGCGGGTTAACAGCAATGATATGTATAGTAGGCCTACTGCGCGTAGATATTTTTAATATTTTTAGTTTGGTTAAACATTTTTTATTACTGACTCATTGTTTCACTGAACTTCAAAATCGTTTTTGGTCATAATGTCCATAATCATGCATCAATTTTGATCAAATAATGACATTTCAAACGAGTAAAATAGATCTATAAATATCAGTTTTCATTCCAATGAACTTTTTGATAAGGTACCTCCTTCGTTTTTTTACATGGATAACGGACACTGATAGGCTGAGAGTCAGTCCACAGACAGTATTTTAATTAAAGAAAATCACTTTTGACGTGTATTTTCTGTGAGATATTACATCTATGCATCAAATGCATAGAAGAAAAAAGGGCGTCTCTTAACTTTCCCCATATTTTCTAGATTTTATGTTCAATTTATCATTAAGTGGACGAAGAAAACAAACACGATTTATAAATATGGTAATACATGTGAATGCAACAGGGTATATATAGTCCTCAGACAGTAAACTATAGAGTTGCGCGCGTTCTATGGTTCATCTCGATTTCATGTTGCTTCATTACCAGTCATTCTTTGATTTAGAAATTTTACAACCAGAAACTTCATGGCAAATATTGCAGCTTCTGATGATAACTAACTACCTCCGAACTTGGTTGATCTGGATCTACAGTGGTCCAGTTCTGTATCAGAAAGTTAACATGTTGATTATGATCATGGTCCGCATGACTACATACGGATTAGACGAAACTGTAAGAATATTAACTCTTTTCTTCATGAACATTGTAATGCTTAGCTGAAAGAGTTGCTTGTCAAATCTTAAATATCAGTGGAATGCTTTGTTGAACCGAAATTTTCACACAAACGAATTCGTCACACGTGTGAAAAATTCGTACGAATAACTCACATACGTGTGAAAATTTCGTACGAAAATTTCACATATTTGTGAAAATTTCGTATGGAACCTTAGACCTCGATAAAACAGGTACGAAATTTTCACATGACAAAAAAAGTAGAAAAATGATTTGAAATATTGTCCAACGGAAAATTCACATATTTTTTTAACAAAGGTACGTTTATCAGAGGATCTATCAAACACACGCACGCACCCGCCCAATGAAAATCACTAGGACCTTTTTGCGTATCAGGAGAATTTCTTCAGGATGTTTTAATTCAGTAATGAATCTGAGTTATTCCTCTTATAGCCCAAACAATGAAGGTACGATAGCGTCTTGACGAGTGCCTTGTTATCGGAGGAACGCGAGGTCGAGTACTACCGGCGACAGTGCACGCTGCCTAAAGTAGAAGGTAAGAATGTTCTAAGATAAAAGGGGCATAATTCAGAGATTAACCATGATAGAGTTAGGTAAATTGTCTAACAAATCGCAATGTCGTATCGCATTGCCGTGCGTCGCCCAGTGCACGACATGTAATAACGCGATACGATATTGCTTAATTGCAATACAACATCGTCACTTTACGATACAACACGCAACATTGCGATTCGTCGCGTGACGTTTGCTTGACGAAAATTAAGATTACGTCAAGATTACATTCTTACAAGTTCTCATTTTACAAAATTATATTGCATCTACCTATGATTGAACTAGGAAAATATATATACTGACTTCCTATATAATGCAATACGACTTTTAAGTCCTTTATTGTTGCATCTTGTTTAAATTATGCTTTCCCGAGCAAAGGAGCGATTCCATGCATCAAAAATGCACGATACCGAGGAGCTAGAGATATTTTCAAATGCTGAGAAATCATGTAAATCCATAAGAGCTAACAGTAATAATTATACTTTTCAAGATTTAGCTTCATAACATAGTCATGTGTGCAAGACGTAGGAATGTGTCACATAATTATGTGAAATATTCGTTGATACCTAGTGGTCGTTAGAATATAGGCCTCAAAATTTTCAAAGCACATTTTTGGCCATTTTCGTACGAAATTTTCAAACGTATGTGAAGAACTCGTACGATTTTTTTTACTCGTGTGACGATTTCGTTTGTGTGAAAATTTCGGTTCAACAATGCTTTGTGAAGAGTTAAAACCACCTTGTCTAGTTATATAACTTTAATAATGTTCTGTATATGTAGATAACAACAAATATATAAAATCTCTGGGTATCCAGTATATGCACCAATATGAAGTTTACTTTAACGTCATACAACTTCAAATAAGTGATCAAATAAGGAATAATTAGCCTATTATATACAGTCTTTCGTAACACACATTGAACTCGGCTATACATGTTCAGCGTGGCAAATGATCACCCGTCACAAGAGCCTATTTCCTGAAAGGTACTCCGTAATTTCGGTCTGTTTATTGACAAAATGACGCAGTAGTACTATCTTAAATAATTCATATACACAGAGAGAAAATTAACAGAGATGAGATAGAGAGAGAAGATAAAGAGAACATATAAAGAAGTCAGACAGAGAGAGTGAGGGAAAATGAGGAATATGAGAGATCATAAGTAAGTTATACACACGTGATATGGCAGAGAGAGAATATGAGAAAGTAGAGACAAAATAGTAAAGAAAAGAGTAAAAAGAGAGATGTGAGAGGAATAAGGGAGGATATTTGAGAGATAAATTGAAAAGAGAGAGAGAGAGAGAGAGAGAGAGAGAGAGAGAAAAGGAAAGTGCTGAAAAATAGAGGAGAGAACAAATAGTGGTAGAAAAGACAGGAGAAAAGCGAGATAAAATATGAGAGGAAAATATAGAGTGGACAACGCGAGAAAAGGGAAGAAGTGAAAACAAAGAAAGAGCGAAAAAGATTTTTTTATATAATTGACGAAAGACCAGAAAAAAGGGAGAAAGAGGGTGGTGGAAAAAGAAGCTATGGAAAAGAGAACGAAAGGAAAAGCATAGGGTGAATAAAAAAATAATCCGGAAAATAAGTGAAAACCTTGATAGATCTATTGTAAAGAAAGAACAGAGAGAACAGGAGAAAAAAGTAAGTGTGGACAGGTGATACATAACATTAGCTTCTGCTGCATATACTAGTCTACGTCTTCCATGTGTTCAATGATTATTATTACAAATACATAATTGGAAAACATATACATGGGAGGTAATATCACCACCTTGACCTGTTTGTTCCGACACGTGGCGTGTACACACTGTCGTGGCATATTTTAAGGCATTAAATTTAAAAATAAAATACAAAAAAGCCCGTTTCGGTCAGTTTACGTCGTCTGCAACATAGTCTGTACCAAGATGGCCGCCGCGAATCTCGCTGTCACTAACCACGTTTCAGATCTAGGTATAGATTATATATCTATGGGTTTAATGACAATCTAAAGCGCACTTTGAATAACCAGCTAGAAATTAATATCCAGCTGGCTGGGAATTGGGTATTCGATATATTTTCAGTTCTTCAAAATATATTTTCTTGATAGACTATGAAATCAAAGTTTGAATACCTAGCTTAAGATGAATACCAAGTTAGCTAGGAAGTGGCTATTAATTATCGCGCTAAACCTAAATGCCGAGTTGGGAATTGTGTATTGGAAATATTTCAGTGTTTGAATATCAAGCTAGACCTGAATACACAGCTGGCTGGGAATTGGGTATTAGAATTATTTTCAGTTAATGGACCATTCAAAGCAAACCCAGCAAGAACTTAATACCCAAAATGGCTGGGAATTGGTTATTTGAAATATTTCAGTGGACGGACGATTCATAGCTGCTTTATGTAAATAGTTTCCTATTATTATTTGCTATATTACTTTTATTATTCATGATTTTATTCTGCACGTCTCATAACCGTGCAAATTCACTGTAAAAATGCTCATCTTTTGATTATTTAGCCAACATTGCTTTATATGTAAAATCACTTTAAAATACTTTTGACGTCAATACATGTATTGTCTTTTTCCTTAATATTTTCGTAAACGTTTCATGTTTACTGGATTTTTGCATTGTTTAACATTTGTATTTCAAATATACGATGTTCGCTCATTAACCGCGAGCAGCTGTATGAGATATATATACGACAGTAGAAACTAGTTCAACTATGCTCCTAAGTGCCCCTAAGCGCCTCTTTTCTTCACACTCACCGGACAAAAAGACTGAAACGTTATTTTTTATAAAGAAAATAAATTCTTACCAACAAAAAAAACAACAACAAAAAAAAAAAAAACTTCACGAAATTAAAGCAATATGATAATAAATTGTAAAGGCATTCAGTATTCGACATTGCTTTGACTAATAAAATATATTGTAGCGACTTAGAGACCAAAGCCACACAATTCCCCCCTTTATCCATCAAAGCACACACGACGACTAGTTGGCAGAGTATGAAATATTAATCAACCTTTATTTTCATGCAAAAATCACTTACATGACACATTGCAACCGTATTTATATTCACGATTATTGCCTATGTTACCAATGTTTCTGTCAGTATTGTCGTTTAATTTTGCCCTTTGCTTTCCGCACAATTGATTTTCTGCTATACTATTGTGTAAATACGACTTACATCCTCATCTTGGTTACATTAATATATTCGTTAATTTGTACCCTTGTATTATATATTGCTTTCTTTTGCGTTATTGTTATTTTCATGTTGCAATTCTGATTATGTAGCTATCAGCACTATTGTTTAACATGTATTTTAGCTGACGACATTCTTGACTGACATTCCATGCCCTTTTTACATCATATTGTTTTAATCATAACCAGCACCTTCTATTATGACTTTTTCTATTTTAGGGGGTCCATGTCCTTTTATGTTTCAATGTCGATATCGTTAATTATAAGCCAATTTGTTTGCGAAGAGGTTATGTCTATCACTAAACAACGGATTGTTTTCGGACTGGAAAACGATTGTTCAAAAAGTCCGTCTTTAAATTCACCAATCTTCTGTAATGTTCCACACTGTTTACTTCCACCATCGTCTGTTTTCACCACACCATGCTCCAGCTTGTCCGTCCCTATCCTAGGGTGTCCAGTACTGATCCGGATTGTATGTACTTTTTGAGGGCTTAAAAACTTAATTTGAAAAATATCTCCCTGCTTAATAGTTGTGCCCCAGAAAAAAAGCATACACGTTTTAAGATATGCACATTGCGGATTATATTTTTCATGATGTAATATTGTTGTATTTATCACTGCAGGAGGATTAGCGATTTTACTATTTTTCTGAAACACATTTTCAAGAATACCTTTTTTATTTTCATTGCGCCTGTCTTTAAATGATTTATCTTTAAGCATCTGTGTTTTGTTGACAAGCGAGGACATAGTCCCAATGTGCTGAAATAAAGCCTTACGCGACACGATCCGGTTCTTCTGAAGCATGATCGCTTGCAAGTCGCGCAGCAATATGTCACAAGGCTTCTGACTACTAAAGAGTAGTAGGTATTGTTTCATGCGCCAAAGATCTGTTGAATGAAACAGTTTCCCTATAAAGCCTAAGCTACAGAACTCCAAGATAAACCAGTCTTTGGCAGAATGCAATTTAATGAACATCTTGATGTCGTCCAGAAAACCGGAAGCAGTTATGACATCATCTTCTAGATGCATGTAATATTGAGAGAGGTTGGTGCTATATCCAAACAGGTAGGCGTAGTCAATGTTCTGCTTGGTTCGCCATTTCACGCGCTCGAATGAGTCTCCGTAAGTTAATTTGGTAATTTTACTGAAAAAAGAAAACATAATTAAGAAATATAATAAATAACGTCAATAATAATTCTCATAGTTGACACAAGATCTCAACAGAATGAGGCAAAGAAAGTGCAGATAGTATTCTTCAACGCTTTTCATTGCAATGCTATTGTTTATTTTAAACTACATACTCGAATTATTTATTTTAGCATTTATAATCTGTATAAAGTGCAATTGCTCTAAAGGAAAGAAATCAAAGAATGAATAAAAAAATTACGATCAAACATTTTAAATGCATGATAAGATAATACGTAATAGTAATCCAGATGTATTCTCACACTATGGTATCAAAATATACGTTTTATTTTAAATCATGGGCCAGTTTGCAGCGCACTGATAATAAAGATAATTTAACAAAGTACACAGGTATGATATCTAGCTGACTTGTGACACGTCAGATGTTCATCTGTGGTGGGGGCGGGGATGGGATGGGCTTGGGATACAAGTGTGTCTTGTGGTGTACTTGATAAACATAAAATATAAGAAAACGTTGATGCAGAGCATCATAGTCGCCGAAAATAATACATCAGAAAGCGAAGCATATTAAGCATGGTAGCGTTTAGTACTACTTCAATGGCTTATTTTTTAATAAAAATGATTACAAAAAGATTCTGCTGTTAACTGATTAAATTTACATAAAAGTTCTCTACAAGAAACAAAAGGAACAGAACACTATCTTGTGAATGTCAATGAAATAATTAGTTGTTGAACTGCTTAAAGAACGATAGCATCCGTTAAAAATACGATCGCTTCTTAAATCTGTGACGCCACTCTGTCATTCTAAAGACAGAACGGCGACATAACAACAACTATACATTAAACGAGGAATGAATGTTGTCGCATTTCATGACAGAAAGTCAACATGACCGACATTGTCTCGACGTGATAACGGGTTTAGAAATGTACAGATTGTAAGCACATGAGAAAATTAACATGTGGTGTCTTGTAGAACAATAACCGAAACTCCTGATTTGTCCTTTCAAAGCTTTTATCTCGAAAGACTGCTCCTAAATTCAAAATTGGTAATAAAATGTATAATGATTCCTTATAATGAAGCAGCTTCATAATAACACAATAGGTACATGGATACATACACACAGTAAACAGCATTTTCGATGCGATAGTTAGATGCGAGTGCAATATTGTTTCACAAAACGTTTTTGGATACATACACACCATGAGCAGCACGATCAAGCCGATACCTAGACACAAGTGCACTATTGTCACACGCTAGGTGCCTGCATACATACACAAGCAATAGGTAAATACGAAAAGGTCCTATAAGAATAAACACAGACAATTAAATCTAAACTACCCATGGGCAAAAGCAACCAGGGTAAATGTAAAAGTGACAAAAACATAGAGACGAGACATAACACACAAAAAGAAAAAAAGTATTTACCGCCTTAGAACGGTTAAGCAACATGGCCGAGCCATAGCCTGGCCCGAGTGCCATATTGTAATACAATATGGACCTGGATACATACACACGGTGAAAAGCATGGCCGAGCCAGGTACTTAGATCGAACAGCAATGGTGCCACATAAAGGTACCAAAAAGGTACATGACATATGCAGAAAATTTACTTTACCTTTAAAGGCACGACCGTTTAGCCATATCCATAACTAAACATGACATATGCAGAAAATTGACTTTACTTTAAAAGGAAATGCCAATTAGTAATATCCCTAACTAAATAAGACATTTGCAGTAGATTTTGTTTACTTTTACAGCCAAGGTTATTTAGCCATATCCATTACTAAACATGGCATATGCAGGAGATCTTCTTTACTTTTACAGCCACGGCCATTTAGCAATATCCATAACTAAAAATGACATATGCAAGAAATCTACTTTACTTTTTTTAAAGCAAGGGCCGTTTAGCCATATCCATTACTAAACATGGCATGTGTAGAAGATCTTATTTACTTTTAAAGCCCACCGAACCTGGTAGCGCAATCGGTAGAGCGTCGGCTCCAGGTACAGATGGCCCCGGGTTTGATCCCGGGCCGCGACATACCAAAGTCGTTAAAAATGGTAGTGGTATAAGTCCCTTGCTAACGCTCAAGTAAATATAAGGGTAGTTCCACGACTGGTTTGCCCGGTGTCAGGACAATGTGACTAGGTGTGGTATCATGGCCAGATGTTCACGGCATGCTATACACAGTGAAGGCAGCACTATATCTTCTTCAAGTGGACACCGTCTCCAGATAACTGAAATACTGTTGGTGGGACGATAAACCCAATAAACAAATTTTTAAAGCCACGGCCGTTAAGGCATATCCATAACTAAACATGACATACGTAGGAGATCTTCTTTTCTTTTAAAGCCAAGGTCATTTACCTATGTCCATAACTAAACATGACATATGGATGGAACCTACTTTACTTTTATAGCCAAAGACATTTATCATTATCCATAACTAAACATGTCATTTGAAGGAGGTCTTCTTTACTTTTACAGGCACGGCCATTTAGCCATATCAATTATTAACATGTCATATGCAGGAGATTTTCTTTACTCTTAAAGGCAAGACCGTTTAGCCATATCCATAACTAAAGATGACATATGCCGAAAATTTACTTAACCTTTAAATCCACGGCCATTTAGTCATACCCATAACTAAACATGTCAAATGCAGGGGATCTTCTTTACTTTTAAAGCCATGGCCATTTAGCCAAATCCATAACTAAACATTTCATATACAGGAGATTCACCTAACTTTGACAACCACGGCCGTTTAGCCATATCCATAACTAAACATGACACACGCAGGTGATCTACTTTACTTTTACAGCCATGGCCGTTTAGCCGTATCCATAACTTAACATGACACAGTATGCAGGTGATCTACTTTACTTTACAGTCACGGCCATTAAGCCATATCCATAGATAAACATGACATATGCAGGCGAGCTTCTTTACTTTTAAAGCCAATGTCGTTAAGCCATATCCATAAATAAATATGGCATATGCAGGAGATCTTCTTTAATTTTACCGCCACGGCAATTTAGTCATATCCATAACGAAACATGACAAACGCAGGCGATCTACTTTACTTTTACAGCAATGGCCATTTAGCCATATCCATTACTAAACATGACATATACAGGCGAGCTTCTTTACTTTTAAAGCCACGTCCGTTTAGCCATGCCCATAACAAAACATGACGAACGCAGGAGATCTACTTTTCGTTTAAAGCAAGGGCTGTTTAGATATATCCATAACTAAACATGACATACGCCGGAGATCTTCTTTACTTTTAAAGCCACGTCCGGTTAGCCATGCCTATAACTAAACATGACGGACGCAGGAGATCTACTTTACTTTAACAACCCCGGCCATTTAGCCATATCCATAACTAAACTTGTCATATGCAGGAGATCTTCTTTACATTTACAGCCACGGCCATTTAGCCATATCCATTACTAAACATGACATATGCAGGCGAGCTTCTTTACTTTTAAAGCCAATGTCATTTAGCCATATCCATAACTCAACTCAACTCAACTCAACTCAACTTTATTGAACTCGTTATCTCTTTAAGCGATCAATGAGCAATTTAGCATACAATACATGTACAAAAACACGGGAAATCAATGAAAAAGACTATAACATCTATGACGTCACGTGTAAACAATGTGTCTCATGATCATAGTTGAATTTAACATGTTTTGTGCAATATGTAAACCCCGTTTGTTGACATTTGTTTTATGAATGAAGGTGGTTCGAAATATTTAAAGCATTGTGAGTGATGTGTTATAGACTTAACCTTTTTTTAGATTCAGGACAAAATGTGCAACAAAGATAGGATTGATGATTAAATCCAGAAAAGGTAATACGTTATTATAAGGATAATATTATTAAATAATTTTGCTTTTGTCGATGGAATTGTTTGTCAGTAAAGCATTGTGTAGAGAAAAAAAATCTAAAATTGGTAGCTAGAAGTCTGAATGATAATTGATGATGTATCTATTTGCATGTTAAAAATTGGTATTATAGAATCAAATCGAAACTGACACGATGAGACATAGAAACATTTGAGAACAATTTTAAGAAACTGGTAAGATTAACAAAGTTTGGAAAAAAGATAAGAATTAGTGTCTCACAATTAACGGTTACTTATATACAATAGCATATATAACATAAGGAAACAATTTGACCCCCACCCCCGCAAAAACAACAACAATAACAACAGTCAAAAATATATATATAAAAAAATAGCATACACTGTAGTACTTAAAATAAAATGTGAATCTAGTTGGTATCTTATAAGTTAAGACAATTGTCACAGAAGTTAAGACTGTAAAATACAGCTAGTAAAATAATCAGGGAATATGTCATTTGTCTTTAAATTAACTTATTATTATTATAACTAAACACTGCATATGCAGGAGATCTTCTTTACTTTTAAAGCCAATGTCGTTAAGCCATATCCATAAATAAACATGACATATGCAGGCGAGCTTCTTTACTTTTAAGGTTAATGTCATTTAACCATATCCATAACTAAACATTACTTTTAAAGCCACGTCCGTTTAATCATATCCATAACTAAACATGACATACACAGGAGATCTTCTTTACTTTTACAGCCATAGCCATTTAGCCATACTTATAACTAAAGATGGCATATACTGAAGATCATGTTTACTTTTCAAGCTAATGTCATTTAGCCATATCCATTACTAAACATGACATATGCAGGCGAGCTTCTTTACTTTTAAGGCCAATGTCATTTAGCCATATCCATAACTAAACACTGCATATGCAGGAGATCTTCTTTAATTTTACCGCCACGGCCATTTAGGAATATCCATAACTAAACATGTCATAGGCAAGAGATCATTTTTACATTTACAGCCACGCCATTTAGCCGTTTCCATAACTAAACATGACATATGCAGGAGATCATCTTTACTTTTACAGCCACGGCCATTAAGCGATATTCAGGACTAAACATGACATACGCTGGAGGTCATCTTTACTTTTAAAACTATTGTCATTTAGCTATATCCATTACTAAACATGACATAAGTAGGAGATCTACTTTATTTTTAAAGCCAATGTCAGTTAGCAATGTCCATTACCAAACATGACACATGCAGGAGAATTTCTTTACTTTTAAAACGAATATCGTATAGCCATATCCATAATTAAACATATGCAAGCGACCTACTTTACTTTTAAAGCCAATGTCATTTGGCTATATCCATTACTAAACATTGCATATGCAGGAGATCTTCTTTACTTTTACCGCCACGGCCATTTAGCCATATCCATTACTACAGAACGACGAAATAAGTATTCGTTATTAAGGGGAGTAACGTCGCGATGTTTTGGTTTCTGGGGTTTTCTCCCTTTGACTGTAGGGTTACAAATAAATGTACACGAGGGTTCTGACATTCTATTTATAGACAAATTCCTGGAAAATAATTGTGACACTGAATTATCGGACAGTAGTGTTTTTTAAAGTTTTTGCGAGCGTTTGTTTTGAAATGGGTAGAAAAGGTTCCGAATTGAGTAGCGAGTTAAAGAATGTAGCTTTATGTATGTTAAATGACGGATTATCTATTGCTGAAATTTTCGCGGAGATTGCGGAGATCTTATAGTACAGTGTCGTCAATTTTAAAGAAGTTTAAGGAAACTGGATCAGTTGAAAATTTACACAGAAGTGGTAGACCACGATTAGTGACAGACAGAGACTATCGCCATCTTGAAAGAACAGTCAAGTGCAATCGCAGGGACTCATTAACAGATATTACCAGTAAATTTAACGAAGGAAGAAAAAAACCCAGTGTGTAAAAGAACTGTCCAGATTCATCTACGGAAACATGGATTTTCAAAAAGAGTAAATAAGAAAAAGGTTGTAGTATCTAAAGTCAATAGAGCCAAGCGACTGGTGTGGTGCAGGGAGAAGAGAAGGTGGCCTGTTTCTGGAAGGTGGGATAAAGTTATTTTTTCTGACGGAAGTCAGGTTGTGATAGGTACTGATAAACGTGTACTTATTTGGAGAGAACGCGGTGAAGGCTACAGGCCGGACCTGGTAAAATCATGTTAGAATAAAGTATTAAAAGAGATGGTTTGAGGTTGTATTTGTTTGAATGGTGTAGGCACTTTAGTGAAAGTTGACGGCAATATCAATGCACATAAATACTAACAGGTTCTTGACAATCATCTATGGCCAGTGATAGCTAGACACTCCGAATAATTCATACTTATTCCAGGATGACAATGCCCCAGTGCATCGCGCAGGTACCATCTCTCTTTCCAAAGTCAGAAATAACATTAAATCAATTTTATGGCCTGCGCAATCACCGGACTTAAACCTAATTGAAAACCTCTGGTTGTACATTAAACGTAAGCTTTCGTGTAGGGTTTCATTTATAAACAGTGAGCAGGATTTGAAATTTTGAGACTCGGGATGAGCATTCCAGCAGCCTATGCTCAGAACCTTTAAACATCGATTCCGAGAAGAATAATGCAAGTGATAAGATTTAAAGGTCATCTGACGAAGTATTAAGGTAAGGAATTCATCTTAAATTGTTCGTTTATTGTTACTGTTCATTGTTATAACGATCTGAAACACATGTACATTTGCCGCGACTTATCCAACATGGCGGCCGATTAACGACAGGAGATCATCTTTACTTTTATAGGAACGGTTATTTGCCATATCTGAAACTAAACATTACATACGCAGGAGATCTACTTTACTTTTACGACCAAGGCTATTTGCCATATCTATAACTAAACATGACATACGCAGGAGATCTACGTAACTTTACTTTTACAGCCACGGCCATTTGCCATATCTATAACTAAACATGATATACGCAGGAGATCTACTTTACTTTTACAGCCACGGCCATTTAGCCATATCTATAACTAAACATGACATACGCAGGAGATCTACTTTACTTTTACAGCCACGGCCATTTAGCCATATCTATAACTAAACATGACATACGCAGGAGATCTACTTTACTTTTACAGCCACGGCCATTTAGCCATATCTATAACTAAACATGACATACGCAGGAGATCTACTTTACTTTTACAGCCACGGCCATTTAGCCATATCTATAACTAAACATGACATACGCAGGAGATCTACTTTACTTTTACAGCCACGGCCATTTAGCCATATCTATAACTAAACATGACATACGCAGGAGATCTACTTTACTTTTACAGCCACGGCCATTTAGCCATATCTATAACTAAACATGACATACGCAGGAGATCTACTTTACTTTTACAACCACGGCCATTAAGCCATACTGATAACTAAACATGGCATACGCTGGAGATCATGTTAACTTTTGAAGCCATTGTCATTTAGCCATATCCATTACAAAACATGACAGAAGCAGGAGATCTACTTTATTTTTTTAAGTCAATGTCATTTAGCCATATCCATTACTAAACATGACACATGCAGGAGATTTTCTTTACTTTTAAAACGAATATCGTGTAGCCATATCCATAACTAAACATGACATATGCAGGCGACCTACGTTAATTTTAAGGCCAATGTCATTTGGCTATATCCATTACTAAACATTGCATATGCAGATGATCTTCGTAACTTTTACAACCACGGCCATTTAGCCATATCCATAACTAAACATGGCATATGCAGCAGATCATCTTTACTTTTACAGCTATGGCCATTTAGAAATTTCCATAACTAAACATGACATATGCAAAGAAATCTACTTTACATTTAAAGCCAACGTCGTTAAGCCATTTCCATAACAAAACATGAAAATGCAGGAGATCTTCTTTACTGTTACAGCCACGGCCATTTAGCCATATCCATAACTAAACATGACTTACGCTGGAGATAATGTTTACTTTTCAAGCCAATGTCATTTAGCCATATCCACTACTAAACATGACATATGCAGGCGAGCTTCTTTACTTTTAAGGTCAATGTCATTTAGCCATATCCATAACTAAACACTGCATATGCAGGAGATCTTTTTTAATTTTACCGCCACGTCCATTTAGCCTTATCCAGAACTAAACATGACATATGCAGGCGAGCTTCTTTACTTTTAAGGTTAATGTCATTTAACCATATCCATAACTAAACACTGCATATGCAGAAGATCTTCTTTAATTTTACCGCCACGGCCATTTAGCCATATCCATAACTAAACATGACATATGCAGGAGATTTTCTTTTCTTTCAAAACAAATATCGTATAGCCATATGCATAACTACATATTTCATATACTGGAGATTCACGTTCCTTTAACAACCCCAGCCATTTAGCCATATCCATAACTAAACTTGTCATATGCAGGAAATCTTCTTTACATTTACAGCCACGGCCATTTAGCAATATCCATAACAAAACATGAAAATGCAGGAGATCTTCTTTACTGTTACAGCCACGGCCATTTAACCATATCCATAACTAAACATGACATATGCAGGAGATCTACTTTACTTTTAAAGCCAATGTCGTTTAGCCATATCCATAACTAAACATGACATATGCCAGAGATCTTCTTTACTTTTAAAGCCAATGTCATTTAGCCATATCCATAACTAAACATGACATATGCAGGAGATCTACTTTACTTTTAAAGCCAATGTCGTTTAGCCATATCCATTACTAAACATGACATATGCAGGAGATCTACTTTACTTTTAAAGCCAATGTCGTTTAGCCATATCCATTACTAAACATGACATATGCCAGAGATCTTCTTTACTTTTAAAGCCAATGTCATTTAGCCATATCCATAACTAAACATGACATATGCAGGAGATCTTCTTTACTTTTAAAGCCAATGTCATTTAGCCGTATCCATTACTAAACATGACATACGGAGGCGATCTACTTTACTTTTACAGCCAAGAACATTTATCCGTATCATGACATATGTATGAGATCTTCTTTACTTTTACAGCCAAGGTCATTTAGCCATATCGATAACAACACATGACATATGCAAGAGATCTACGTTACATCTAAAGCCAACGTCGTTTAGCCATATCCATAACTAAACATGACATACGCAGGAGATCTACTTTACTTTCACAGCCACTGCCATTTAGCCATATCCATAACTAAACATGACATACGCTGGAGATCATGTTTACTTTTAAAGCCATTGTCATTTAGCCATATCCATTACTAAACATGACATATGCAGGAGATCTACTTTACTTTTACAGCCACAGCGGCCATTTAGCCATATCCATTACTAAACATGACATATGCAGGAGATCTACTTTACTTTTACAGCCACAGCGGCCATTTAGCCATATCCATCACTAAACATGACATATTCAGCGATCTACTTTACTTTTAATGCCAACATCATTTGGCCATATCCATCACTAAACATGGCATATGCAGGCGATCTACTTTACTTTTAAAGCCAATATCATTTGGCCATATCCATCACTAAACATGACATATGCAGGCGACCTACTTTACTTTCACAGCAACGGCCATTTAGCCGTATCCATAACTAAACATGACATATGGAGATCATGTTTACTTTTAAAGCCAATCTCATTTAGCCACATCCATACATATACATGACATATGCAGGAGATCTACTTTACTTTTACAGCCATTGCCATTTAGCCATATCCATGACTAAACATGACATATACAGGCGAGCTTCTTTACTTTACAGCCGATCCCGCTATGCCATACCTATACCTAAGCGTAATAAGTGATGTTGTAGAAATACAGAGGTAAGTTGGTAATAACACAAAGCAGCATAAAATAATACCTATAATTAGGGTAAATATGTGCGTTTGGCTTGACGACCTGCATCAGGCCATTAGAGAAATGCTCCTGAAACTCAACTTCCAGTAGACTCAACGTCTCCTTCTCCCACTCGGCGTCATCTATAACTCCTGAAATGTGACAACCAAGTGAAGTCAGTATGTGTGCCTGTTTTAATGCCTGCGCATGCATGTGTATTTCTGTACGTGTGTTCGTCTCTGGGCGCGTGTGTTTGTGCGTTCAAGCAAGCTTGTGTGTGTGCGCGCGCGAGTGTGTGCGTACGTACGGGTGTCTTTTTGTGCAGGCATAAGTGTATACGCGCGCAGAGGTGCGTGTGCGTGTGTATGTGTATACGAGTGTGTGCGCGTGTGCATAAATGTGTTTGTTGCTACGTCCGCCTAGAAAAGACATAATCACCAGCTCCGTTTTAAATATCGTATGTGTTTAAACAAAGGGAATGCTCATAACAATTTAACCAGTTCGCAGTGCTCCAGTTACTAGAATGTTTGAGACATGATAATTATGATTAGTAACGTTAACAATTCTCTTAAGTTTTAAAAACCAGCAAATTATATTATTTTTGTAGGTAAACTCCTTAGTTATTTTCAGAAGTGAACATCATATACAATGGTTAATTAATCAAATCGATATACGGAAATTAATAACGACATAGCAATGACGGCTTATACGTGTCTTCTTTATGAAAACTTCATTATGTTGCCTGTAGTGTGTTACCTAGGTAAATGACGATGACTACTTCCTCTCTTTCCTGAGGCGTTAACTTGTCCAGCAGGGATGTCAGAGTAAGGGATAGGTACGAGGCACTCTCTCTGGGAACCGTGCACATGCCTAGCGTCAGGAAACCTGCCACACAGTAGAAGTAGTATGTCTCACCGCAAATAACAGTTAAGCAAAACAATTGCGTGCAATTACACATTATACGATTAAAAATCTGTTTACTACTAAGCAGAAATGTAACTACTACTACAAATAGTTGCACCAATAATCGTTAGTGGTTTTCTGATTCTCTAGTTTATTCTCTTGGAAAATTTAACACAATGGCCATGATACACAAATAAGTCCGAATAATAAAGGAACTAAAATATAGTTATTTGACATAACTTGCATACTTTGAGCAACACTACACATTTACATGTAGTGTTATTTTAACATGTATGTTACGACAAGAAAATCATTGGTGCAGAGCAGGCGATAAAGGAGATACATAAAACATGTTTAAAAAAATATGTAATTTAAATTGACTCAATATTTATTTTCTTTTTAATTTTATTTCTAAGTTAGATCTAAAGCACTATTGTATGTATCTCGGTACTCATGTAGCCACAGAAACGTAAATGCATAAAAAGACAAACAGTGAAAAGGGGGATACAAAGTTAACTATTAAAATACAATGATATCTTTTGTTGTTATTAAATGTTTGGTCAAGGGAAATATTAACAAACAATTATTATTGTCTAAACGAAAACAGTTGACAGTTGTTTTTTCCAAACTGTTTAATTATTTGTACAGTGACGATATATTCGAAATTGGTATAAATAAAAGTTATATTAGAGTTTACTTGGCGCGGAACTTATAAACCTCATATGTTTGCTTTAGTATCTCTGAATTTAATAATATATGTAGATTTTATCGTAGAGGGTCGAATAAGCAATTTCTGACAATATCACTGTGTCGCGTAAGGTTTCTGTTAAATGACAGAAACCAATTAACGACGATAGCAGACCTAAGCAGGTACAGAGAATCTTTATGTACTGTTGCATCGACCTTTGAGATTTGCAGAGTTTGATTACTGCGAATGAAATAAACAGAAAAAAACATCACTATGAGCATAAATTGAGGTATTTTGGCTGCCATTTACTGAGATGCGAATTCTCGATACAGAAACCTTGGTCTTTGAAGGTCAGGATATACAGGACATAGAGATGTAGAACTTTGGTTTTAGACATGTGTCCAGGTTGCATGAAAACTACAGAGAACTACGTTTTGCAATTCATCATTGTAGTATAGGTTTTAATCAACTGCCGCAAACATCTTCCTCGTCCAACGTCCCAAATTTTAGTCAGCAATTCTTATTACGAGGATAATACATGTATTTAAACCAGAGCGGTTTAAACTTGTACACATTATATTAAAGGTTTGGTATTTTTGTTGCAAATGCAAGAACCTATTTATAGATTGCTTTTACAGTTACAGTTACTGTTTGTCGTTTATTAGTCAGCCATAGTAAGCATGATTCTTGGTGTATAAAACAAAGTTATATTACACAAAATAAAACACTTGTAATACAGTTCGGGGCACAAAACTCGTCTGATGTTTGGAAATTTGAAGAGGATTGTATCATACAAGTTGACCGTCAGATTGTTAGAAGAAAATTCTTCAAGGCAAGGAACTAGATAGACCTGTACGCTTAGAAAAGAGGAACACTAAACGGAGCGGGATTGACACTGACAAAAGGATTTGTATCGCAACAAGAATGGCTGACGTAAGTTTCATCCCAGTATCAGGGAAAAGTTGCCTAAACTTGGGTTTGGCGAACGTAAAATAGGACACGCAGTCTTCATGCCATGTGGAGTTTAAAATGGTGTTATTTGATGTCATGTAGATGACTTCTAGCAAACTGATGATCAAAGGTTTGAATGCTTCTAATTCAGATTGTGATGGATATATTCAGTCAATAAATGTTGAAAAGGGTTAACAGGTTTGGAGATAGAACAAACGCGATATGCGTCATGGTTAATCATTCGGAATATGTTAACAGGATATATCTTGACAGTATACTTACGTACTTAAAACGTATCATGTTTAAAATGTTAAATGAAAGCTATAAGAGACATACAATAGCAAAAAATGACACACCATTGGGCGTGTATCATGTGTTATCGGCAAACAATGGTCTTATAAAGGTCCTCTCCGCCGATGCATCGCTGAGTAACATTAATGACGAGACTAGGAGTGTAGGGGCATACAGTATCTGCGAACAACGGTCTTATAATAGTCTTCTCCACTGATGCAACGCTGATTAACATTAATATCCGGACTGGGCGTATATGAGCATACAGTATCTGGTTGAAGGACAGAGAAAGAAAGCGATGTACTGTTGCGTGGCAGGCCAATAAATCAAGAGGGTTTTGCAATCGACCGCTGCATACTCTCCGAAAGGGGCTGAAGCTTGAATCTACTACAATCATTTGCTGCCTTTTTTCTTGTCATCAGACACTGTGATGTCTAAATAAATCTACACATTGACACCAGTGTAAAGAAAATTATCAAATACCTTTAACGTGTTTTGACAGCTGTAGAGATATTATTTTTAATGACATTTTTCGGAAGCTATTGTTTATGTGGTCTAAGGGGGCACTTTTTCTTAATTAAGTTTCCTTTCCTCAAGCATGTCGTTTCTAGTAAATCGCACAGAACACGGCAAGGTTATACATTACATAAAAAATTTCTTTCCAAAGAAAGGAAAATTGGGGGACTTAATACATGCAGGTTACTTATTTATCTTGTTAATGACCACTACTTTCTCTTTCTGAGAATCAATTTTGATATCCCTTCTGATAGTTTATCTGACATACCAACATATTCTAAATGAATTGCTTTTTGGGGAGAATATCTATTCACACACAGTAATTACATACATGAGAGGTATGAGTGGTATATGGCGCGGTTTGGGTTTAAACACACGGGGCTATTTTTTTTTATCTAGGTACTATTTTCAGTAACAGGCGTCTATTTTAAGGTGACCTAATTTGCATATAGGGATTGTCTTCAATACACCATAGACTGACAACTATCTCACCTGAGCCTTACTCAAGTGTGTCACACTCACTATTGACCCACACACTTCCTTGTCACACACACTTCTTTGCCACACACGTTCTTCTGGCTTACACGTACCCTAAATTTGTTTGTGACTCGCTCCTAGTCACACACGTTCTTCTGGCTTACACGTAGCCTAAATTTGTGACTCGCTTCTAGTCACACACGTTCTTCTGGCTTACACGTACCCTAAATTTGTGACTCGCTCCTAGTCACACACGTTCTTCTGGCTTACACGTACCCTAAATTTGTGACTCGCTTCTAGTCACACACGTTCTTCTGGCTTACACGTACCCTGAATTTGTGACTCGCTTCTAGTCACACACGTTCTTCTGGCTTACACGTACCCTAAATTTGTGACTCGCTCCTAGTCACACACGTTCTTCTGGCTTACACGTACCCTAAATTTGTGACTCGCTTCTAGTCACACACGTTCTTCTGGCTTACACGTACCCTGAATTTGTGACTCGCTTCTAGTCACACACGTTCTTCTGGCTTACACGTACCCTAAATTTGTGACTCGCTCCTAGTCACACACGTTCTTTTAATGCACAGACAAGGCCAGTTTGTGCCTCGTATGTGACTATCTTGAGCAGCTTTTTAGTTTCACGCATGCTTCCACTGACTCGCCCGAGCCAGTCACGCCCGCTCATTTCCACGCACATCTGAAAGCAACCGGATTTAGGGCGGCCTTCCTTCTCGCAAGACTACTTGGACTTGCCCTTCGGAAGTATGAATATTTACGTCCCGGGGAATCTAATGACACCCCTTCGGAAATCGAACCACTTCATACTGAATCTGCCTGGAAGCCTTGAACGGCTTACACCTACAGCCTCAGAGCTCTTAGACTTAACACATGACCGTGGGGCACGATAAACACTGTGTTGTGCTTTGCGTATAGCGTGCACAGAGCGTCGTCTATATATCCAAAAAACATTGGGAAGGTCAGTTGCCTTGGATAACAAGAGCTGTCCTTACTAAATTATTGGTTAACAATATTCACTCGGGTGCTTCCGATGTACCACGCGAGGCTCGCTAAGTCCGCCGTATACGTACGTATAAACGTATTATTAATACACGTTATAAAGTATCGTTTAAGTTCACGAGAACTGATAGCGTAGGGGATATGCTAGAGAGCTCTTGTACTAAATATCCGTGTTCGAGTCTCGCAATGGGCATTGTTTTACTTAATGAACATATTACTTTAAGATTTTAACATTGTATGCTATTTAATGGCATTTTATATTATTTTCGTCTGAATTATAATGTTTCTTTTTAATGGGGATAAATACACGTTTATTTTTATTCTACTTTCCAGTTCATCATTCAACACAAAGAGGGTTAAATGTGCAATGAATACAGACAAATCAGCATCACACGCATATTATTCTCCTTCACTAGCAATGTCGGTGTTGACGTCGATGCTTTTAGTGTCTTTGCTGCTGTCCATGTTAGCAGTATCGGTGCTTGTGTCGGTGCTAATGTCGATGATAGCAGTTTCGTGCTGCTGTCGATGTAGCAGTGTTATTGTTGCTGTCGATGCTAGCAGAGACGGTGCTGCTGTCCAGGTTAGCAGTGTCGGTGCTGCTATCCATGTTAGCAGTGTCAGTGCTGCTGTCGAGGTTAGCACTGTCTGTGCTGCTGTCCATGTTAGCAGTGTCAGTGCTGCTGACCATGTTAGCAGTGTCAGTGCTGCTGTCCATGTTAGCAGTGTCAGTGCTGCTGTCCATGTTAGCAGTGTCAGTGCTGCTGTCGAGGTTAGCACTGTCTGTGCTGCTGTCCATGTTAGCAGTGTCAGTGCTGCTGACCATGTTAGCAGTGTCAGTGCTGCTGACCATGTTAGCAGTGTCAGTGCTGCTGTCCATGTTAGCAGTGTCAGTGCTGCTGTCGAGGTTAGCACTGTCTGTGCTGCTGTCCATGTTAGCAGTGTCAGTGCTGCTGACCATGTTAGCAGTGTCGGTGCTGCTGCCATGTTAGCATTGTCAGTGCTGCTGTCCAGGTTAGCAGTGTCGGTGCTGCTATCCATGTTAGCAGTGTCAGTGCTGCTGTCCAGGTTAGCAGTGTCGGTGCTGCTGACCATGTTAGCAGTGTCGGTGCTGCTGTCCATGTTAGCAGTGTCAGTGCTGCTGACCATGTTAGCAGTGTCAGTGCTGCTGTCCATGTTAGCATTGTCAGTGCTGCTGTCCATGTTAGCGGTGGCTGTGCAGCTGTCAATGTTAGCAGTGTCTGTGCTGCTGTTCATGTTAGCAGTGTCTGTGCTGCTGTCCATGTTAGCGGTGTCTGTGCAGCTGTACATATTAGCAGTGTCGGTGCTGCTGTCCAGGTTAGCAGTGTCTGTGCAGCTGTCCATGTTAGCAGTGTCAGTGCTGCTGTCCATGTTAGCAGTGTCAGTGCTGCTGTCCAGGTTAGCAGTGTCAGTGCTGCTGTTCATGTTAGCAGTGTCAGTGCAGCTGACCATGTTAGCAGTGTCTGTGCAGCTGTCCATGTTAGCAGTGTCTGTGCAGCTGACCATGTTAGCAGTGTCAGTGCAGCTGACCATGTTAGCAGTGTCTGTGCAGCTGTCCATGTTAGCAGTGTCTGTGCAGCTGTCCATGTTAGCAGTGTCAGTGCTGCTGTTCATGTTAGCAGTGTCAGTGCTGCTGTTCATGTTAGCAGTGTCAGTGCTGCTGTCCAGGTTAGCAGTGTCAGTGCTGCTGTTCATGTTAGCAGTGTCTGTGCAGCTGTCCATGTTAGCAGTGTCAGTGCTGCTGTTCATGTTAGCAGAGTCAGTGCTGCTGTCCAGGTTAGCAGTGTCTGTGCAGCTGTCCATGTTAGCAGTGTCGGTGCTGCTGTCCAGGTTAGCAGTGTCGGTGCTGCTGTTCATGTTAGCAGTGTCTGTGCAGCTGTCCATGTTACCAGTGTCAGTGCTGCTGTTCATGTTAGCAGTGTCTGTGCAGCTGTCCATGTTAGCAGTGTCAGTGCTGCTGTTCATGTTAGCAGTGTCTGTGCTGCTGTCCATGTTAGCAGTGTCAGTGCTGCTGTTCATGTTAGCAGTGTCTGTGCAGCTGTCCATGTTAGCAGAGTCAGTGCTGCTGTTCATGTTAGCAGTGTCAGTGCTGCTGTTCATGTTAGCAGTGTCTGTGCAGCTGTCCATGTTAGCAGAGTCAGTGCTGCTGTCCATGTTAGCAGTGTCGGTGCAGCTGACCATGTTAGCAGTGTCTGTGCAGCTGTCCATGTTACCACTGTCAGTGCTGCTGTTCATGTTAGCAGTGTCAGTGCTGCTGTCCATGTTAGCGGTGTCAGTGCTGCTGCTGTCCAGGTCAGCAGTGTCAGTGCTGCTGTCCATGTTAGAAGTGTCGGTGCTGCTGTCCAGGTTAGCATTGTCTGTGCAGCTGTCCATGTTAGCGGTGTCAGTGCAGCTGTCCATGTTAGCAGTGTCAGTGCTGCTGTCCATGTTAGAAGTGTCGGTGCTGCTGTCCAGGTGAGCAGTGTCTGTGCAGCTGTCCAGGTTAGCAGTGTCAGTGCTGCTGTCCAGGTTAGCAGTGTCTGTGCAGCTGTCCATGTTAGCAGTGTCTGTGCAGCTGTCCATGTTAACAGTGTCAGTGCTGCTGTCTAGGTTAGCAGTGTCTGTGCAGCTGTCCATGTTAGCAGTGTCGGTGCAGCTGTCCATGTTAACAGTGTCAGTGCTGCTGTCCATGTAAGTGGTGTCAGTGCTGCTGTCCATGTTAGCAGTGTCAGTGCAGCTGTCCATGTTAGCAGTGTCTGTGCAGCTGTCCATGTTAGCAGTGTCAGTGCTGCTGTCCATGTTAGCAGTGTCAGTGCAGCTGTCCATGTTAGCAGTGTCAGTGCTGCTGTCCAGGTTAGCAGTGTCTGTGCAGCTGTCCATGTTAGCAGTGTCAGTGCTGCTGTCCAGGTTAGCAGTGTCTGTGCAGCTGTCCATGTTAGCAGTGTCGGTGCTGCTGTCCATGTTAGCAGTGTCAGTGCCACTGACCATGTTAGCAGTGTCTGTGCTGCTGTCCATGTTAGCAGTGTCTGTGCAGCTGTCCATGTTAACAGTGTCAGTGCTGCTGTCCAGGTTAGCAGTGTCTGTGCTGCTGTCCATGTTAACAGTGTCAGTGCTGCTGTCCAGGTTAGCAGTGTCTGTGCAGCTGTCCATGTTAGCAGTGTCGGTGCAGCTGTCCATGTTAGCAGTGTCGGTGCTGCTGTCCATGTTAACAGTGTCAGTGCTGCTGTCCAGGTTAGCAGTGTCTGTGCAGCTGTCCATGTTAGCAGTGTCGGTGCTGCTGTCCATGTTAGCAGTGTCAGTGCCACTGACCATGTTAGCAGTGTCTGTGCTGCTGTCCATGTTAACAGTGTCAGTGCTGCTGTCCAGGTTAGCAGTGTCTGTGCAGCTGTCCAGGTTAGCAGTGTCTGTGCAGCTGTCCATGTTAGCAGTGTCGGTGCAGCTGTCCAGGTTAACAGTGTCAGTGCTGCTGTCCAGGTTAGCAGTGTCTGTGCAGCTGTCCATGTTAGCAGTGTCGGTGCAGCTGTCCATGTTAACAGTGTCAGTGCTGCTGTCCATGTAAGTGGTGTCAGTGCTGCTGTCCATGTTAACAGTGTCAGTGCAGCTGTCCAGGTTAACAGTGTCAGTGCTGCTGTTCATGTAAGTGGTGTCAGTGCTGCTGTCCATGTTAACAGTGTCGGTGCAGCTGTCCAGGTTAACAGTGTCAGTGCTGCTGTCCAGGTTAGCAGTGCCTGTGCAGCTGTCCAGGTTAGCAGTGTCAGTGCTGCTGTCCATGTTAGCAGTGTCTGTGCAGCTCTCCATGTTAGCAGTGTCGGTGCAGCTGTCCAGGTTAGCAGTGTCTGTGCAGCTGTCCATGTTAGCAGTGTCGGTGCAGCTGTCCATGTTAGCAGTGTCTGTGCAGCTGTCCATGTTAGCAGTGTCGGTGCAGCTGTCCATGTTAACAGTGTCAGTGCTGCTGTCCATGTAAGTGGTGTCAGTGCTGCTGTCCATGTTAACAGTGTCAGTGCAGCTGTCCATGTTAGCAGTGTCTGTGCTGCTGTCCATGTTAGCAGTGTCTGTGCAGCTGTCCATGTAAGTGGTGTCGGTGCAGCTGTCCATGTTAACAGTGTCAGTGCTGCTGTCCATGTAAGTGGTGTCAGTGCTGCTGTCCATGTTAGCAGTGTCAGTGCAGCTGTCCATGTTAGCAGTGTCTGTGCTGCTGTCCATGTTAGCAGTGTCTGTGCAGCTGTCCATGTTAGCAGTGTCAGTGCTGCTGTCCAGGTTAGAAGTGTCGGTGCTGCTGTCCAGGATAGCAGTGTCTGTGCAGCTGTCCGTGTTAGCAGTGTCAGTGCTGCTGTCCAGGTTAGAAGTGTCGGTGCTGCTGTCCAGGATAGCAGTGTCTGTGCTGCTGTCCGTGTTAGCAGTGTCTGTGCAGCTGTCCGTGTTAGCAGTGTCTGTGCAGCTGTCCAGGTTAGCAGTGTCTGTGCAGCTGTCCATGTTAGCAGTGTCAGTGCTGCTGTCCAGGTTAGAAGTGTCGGTGCTGCTGTCCAGGTTAGAAGTGTCGGTGCTGCTGTCCAGGATAGCAGTGTCTGTGCAGCTGTCCATGTTAGCAGTGTCTGTGCAGCTGTTCATGTTAGCAGTGTCAGTGCTGCTGTCCATGTTAGCAGTGTCAGTTCTGCTGTCCAGGTTAGCAGTGTTGGTGCTGCTGTCCATGAAAGCAGCGTCAGTGCTGCTGTCCAGGTTAGCAGTGTCGGTGCTGCTGTCCATGTTAGCAGCGGCTGTGCTGCTGTTCAGGTTAGCAGTGTCGGTGCTGCTGTCCAGGTTAGAAGTGTCGGTGCTGCCGTCCAGGTTAGCAGTGTCGGTGCTGCTGTTCAGGTTAGCAGTGTCAGTGCTGCTGTCCATGTTAGCAGCGGCTGTGCTGCTGTCCAGGTTAGAAGTGTCGGTGCTGCTGTCCAGGTTAGAAGTGTCGGTGCTGCCGTCCAGGTTAGCAGTGTCGGTGCTGCTGTTCAGGTTAGCAGTGTCAGTGCTGCTGTCCATGTTAGCAGCGTCAGTGCTGCTGTCCAGGTTAGCAGTGTCGGTGCTGCTGTCCAGGTTAGCAGTGTCGGTGCTGCTGTCCATGAAAGCAGCGTCAGTGCTGCTGTCCAGGTTAGCAGTGTCGGTGCTGCTGTCCATGTTAGCAGTGTCTGTGCTGCAGTCCATGTTAGCAGCGGCTGTGCTGCTGTTCAGGTTAGCAGTGTCAGTGCTGCTGTCCATGTAAGTGGTGTCAGTGCTGCTGTCCATGTTAGCAGTGTCGGTGCAGCTGTCCATGTTAGCAGTGTCGGTGCAGCTGTCCATGTTAGCAGTGTCTGTGCATATGTCCATGTTACTAGCAGTGTCTGTGCTGCTGTCCATGTTAGCAGTGTCGGTGCTGCTGTCCATGTTAGCAGTGTCTGTGCAGCTGTCCATGTTAGCAGTGTCGGTGCTGCTGTCCATGTTAGCATTGTCAGTGCTGCTGTCCATGTAAGCAGTGTCAGTGCTGCTGTCCATGTTAGAAGTGTCGGTGCTGCTGTCCATGTTAGAAGTTTCGGTGCTGCTGTCCGTGTAAGCATTGTCTGTGCAGCTGTCCGTGTAAGCAGTGTCAGTGCTGCTGTCCAGGTTAGCAGTGTCGGTGCTGCTGCCATGTTAGCAGTGTCAGTGCTGCTGACCATGTTAGCAGTGTCGGTGCTGCTGTCCAGGTTAGCAGTGTCAGTGCTGCTGTCCAGGTTAGCAGTGTCGGTGCTGCTGTCCAGTTTAGCGGTGTCAGAGCTGCTGATTATGTTAGCGGTGTCAGTGCTGCTGATTATGTTAGCGGTGTCAGTGCTGCTGTCCAGTTTAGCAGCGTCAGAGCTGCTGATTATGTTAGCGGTGTCAGTGCTGCTGATTATGTTAGCGGTGTCAGTGCTGCTGTCCAGTTTAGCAGCGTCAGTGCTGCTGATTATGTTAGCAGTGTATGTGCTGCTGTCCATGTGAGCGGTGTCAGTGCTGCTGTCCAGGTTAGCAGTGTCGATGCTGCTGATCATGTTAGCAGTGTCTGTGCTGCTGTCCATGTTTGCAGTGTCAGTGCTGTGGTTGAGGTTAGCAGTGTCTGTGCAGCTGTCCATGTTAGCAGTGTCAGTGCTGCTGTCCATGTAAGCAGTGTCTGTGCTGCTGTCCATGTTAGCGGTGTCAGTGCTGCTGACCATGTTAGCGGTGTCAGTGCTGCTGTCCATGTTAGCGGTGTCAGTGCTGCTGTCCAGGTTAGCAGTGTCGGTGCTGCTGTCCAGGTTAGCAGTGTCGGTGCTGCTGTCCATGCTACGAGAGCCAGTGCTGCTGTCGATGCTTGTAGTGCTGATGCTGCTGTCGATGCTAGCCGTGTCTGTGCTGCTGACAATGATATCAGAGTCGGTACTGCTTTCCATGCTAGCATTGTTATTGCTGCTTACCATATTAGCAGTGTCGTTGCTGCTGTCAGTGCTAGCAGTGTCTGTGCTGCTGCCGATGCTAGCAGTGTCGGTGCTGCTGACCATGCTATCGATTTCAATGCGACTGACCATGCTAGCAGTGTCTGTGCTGCTGTCGATAATAGCAGTTTCGGTGCTGCTGACCATGTTAGCAGTGTCAGTGCTGCTGTCCAGGTTGGCAGTGTCGGTGATGCTGTCCATGTTACTAGCAGTGTCAGTGCCACTGACCATGTTAGCAGTGTCGGTGCAGCTGACGATGTTAGCATTGTCTGTGCTGCTGTCCAGGTTAGCAGTGTCGGTGCTGCTGTCCATGTTACTAGCAGTGTCAGTGCTGCTGTCCAGGTTAGCAGTGTCGGTGATGCTGTCCATGTTACTAGCAGTGTCACTGCCACTGACCATGTTAGCAGTGTCGGTGCAGCTGACGATGTTAGCATTGTCAGTGCTGCTGTCCAGGTTAGCAGTGTCGGTGCTGCTGTCCAGGTTAGCAGTGTCGGTGCTGCTGTCCAGGTTAGCAGTGTCGGTGCTGCTGTCCATGTTACTAGCAGTGTCGGTGCTGCTGTCCATGTTACTAGCAGTGTCGGTGCTGCTGTCCAGGTTAGCAGTGTCTGTGCTGCTGTCCATATTTGCAGCGTCGGTGCTGCTGTCGATGGTAGGAGAGTCAGTGCTGCTGTCCATGCCAGGAGTGCCAATGCTGTTGTCCATGCCAGGAGAATCAGTGCTGCTGTCCATGCTAGGAGAGTCAGTGCTGCTGTCGATGGTAGGAGAGTCAGTGCTGCTGTCCATGCTAGGAGAGTCAGTGCTGCTGTCCATGCTAGGAGAGTCGGTGCTGCTGTCCATGCCAGGAGAGCCAATGCTGTTGTCCATGACAGGAGAGTCAGTGCTGATGTCCATGCCAGGAGAGCCAGTGCTGTTGTCCATGGTAGGAGAGTCAGTGCTGCTGTCCATGCTAGGAGAGTCAGTGCTGCTGTCCATGCCAGGAGAGCCAATGCTGTTGTCCATGGCAGGAGAGCCAGTGCTGATGTCCATGCTAGTAGAGTCAGTGCTGCTGTCCATGCTAGGAGAGTCAGTGCTGTTGTCCATGGCAGGAGAGCCAGTGCTGATGTCCATGCTAGTAGAGTCAGTGCTGCTGTCCATGCTAGGAGAGTCAGTGCTGCTGTCCATGCTAGGAGAGTCAGTGCTGCTGTCCATGCCAGGAGAGCCAATGCTGTTGTCCATGGCAGGAGAGCCAGTGCTGATGTCCATGCTAGTAGAGTCAGTGCTGCTGTCCATGCTAGAGTCAGTGCTGCTGTCCATGCTAGGAGAGTCAGTGCTGCTGTCCATGCCAGGAGAGCCAATGCTGTTGTCCATGGCAGGAGAGCCAGTGCTGATGTCCATGCCAGGAGAGCCAGTGCTGTTGTTCATGGCAGGAGAGCCAGTGCTGCTGTCCATGCCAGGAGAGCCAGTGCTGCTGTCCATGCCAGGAGAGCCAGTGCTACTGTCTATGCTAGCAGTGTTATTGCTGCTAACCATATTAGCAGTGTCGGTGCTGCTGACCATGCTAGCGGTGTCGGTGTTGCTGACCGTGTTAGCAGTGTCGATGCTGCTGTCGATGCTAGCAGTATCGGTGCTGCTGTCCATGGTAGGAGAGTCAGTGCTGTTGTCCATGCTAGGAGAGCCAGTGCTGCTGTCCATGCTAGGAGAGCCAGTGCTGCTGTCCATGCCAGGAGAGCCAGTGCTGCTGTCTATGCTAACAGTGTTATTGCTGCTTACTATATTAGCAGTGTCGGTGCTGCTGACCATGCTAGCGGTGTCGATGCTGCTGACCGTGTTAGCAGTGTCGGTGCTGCTGTCAATGCTAGCAGTATCGGTGCTGCTTTCCATGGTAGGAAAGTCAGTGCTGCTATCCATGCTAGGAGAGTCAGTGCTGTTGTCCATGCCAGGAGAGCCAGTGCTGCTGTCCATGCCAGGAGAGCCAGTGCTGTTGTCCATGCTAGGAGAGCCAGTGCTGCTGTCCATGCCAGGATGGCCAGTGCTGTTGTCCATGCCAGGAGAGCCAGTGCTGCTGTCCATGCCAGGAGAGCCAGTGCTGTTGTCCATGCTAGGAGAGCCAGTGCTGCTGTCCATGCCAGGATGGCCAGTGCTGTTGTCCATGCTAGGAGAGCCAGTGCTGCTGTCCATGCCAGGAGAGTCAGTGCCGCTGTCCATGCTAGGAGAGCCAGTGCTGCTGTCCATGCCAGGATGGCCAGTGCTGCTGTCCATGCCAGGAGAGCCAGTGCTGCTCTCAATGCTAGGAGAGCCAGTGCTGTTGTCCATGCTAGGAGAGCCAGTGTTGTTGTCCATGCTAGGAGAGTCAGTGCTGCTGTCAATGCTAGGAGAGCCAGTGCTGTTGTCCATGCTAGGAGAGCCAGTGCCGCTGTCCATGCTAGGAGAGCCAGTGCTGCTGTCCATGCCAGGATGGCCAGTGCTGCTGTCCATGCCAGGAGAGCCAGTGCTGCTCTCAATGCTAGGAGAGCCAGTGCTGTTGTCCATGCTAGGAGAGCCAGTGTTGTTGTCCATGCTAGGAGAGTCAGTGCTACTGTCAATGCTAGGAGAGCCAGTGCTGTTGTCCATTCTAGGAGAGCCAGTGCTGTTGTCCATGCTAGGAGAGCCAGTGCTGTTGTCCATGCTAGGAGAGCCAGTGCTGTTGTCCATGCTAGGAGAGCCAGTGCTGTTGTCCATGCTAGGAGAGCTAGTGCTGCTGTCAATGCTAGGAGAGCCAGTGCTGCTGTCCATGCTAGGAGAGTCAGTGCTGCTGTCAATGGTAGGAGAGCCAGTGCTGCTGTCGATGGTAGGAGAGCCAGTGCTGCTGTCCATGCTAGGAGAGTCAGTGCTGCTGTCCATGGTAGGAGAGCCAGTGCTGCTGTCGATGGTAGGAGAGCCAGTGCTGCTGTCCATGCTAGAAGAGCCAGTGCTGTTGTCGATGGTAGGAGAGCCAGTGCTGTTGTCCATGCTAGGAGAGCCAGTGCTGCTGTCTATGCTAGCAGTGTTATTGCTGCTTACCATATAAGCAGTCTCGGTGCTGCTGTCAAGGCTAGCAGTGTCTGTGCTGCTGTCGATGCTAGCAGTGTCGGTGCTGCTGACCATGCTAGCGGTGTCGGTGCTACTGACCGTGTTAGCAGTGTCGGTGCTGCTGACAATGTTAGCAGTGTCTGTGCTGCTGATCATGTTAGCAGTGTCTGTGCTGCTGTCGATACTAGCAGTGTCTATGCTGCTGTCCATGTTAGCAGTGTCTGTGCTGCTGATCATGTTAGCAGTGTCTGTGCTGCTGTCGATGCTAGCAGTGTCTATGCTGCTGTCCATGTTAGCAGTGTCTGTTCTGTAACCATGTTAGCATTGTCGGTGCTACTAACCATGTAAGCAGTGTCTGTGCTGCTGTCTGTGTTAGCAGTTTCGGTGCTGCTGACCATGCTACCAGTGTCGGTGCTGCTGACCATGTTATCAGTGTCTTTGCTGCTGTCCATGGTAGCAGTGTCTGTGCTGCTTTCCATGTTATTAGCAGTGTCAGTGCTGCGGTTGATGTTAGCAGTGTCGGCGCTGCTGTCCATATTAGCAGTGTCTGTGCTGCTGTCCATGTTAGCGGTGTCAGTGCTGCTGACCATGTTAGCAGTGTCTGTGCTGTTGACCATGTTAGCAGTGTCTGTGCAGCTGTCCATGTTAGAAGTGTCGGTGCTGCTGTCCAGGTTAGCAGTGTCAGTGCTGCTGACCGTGTTACCAGTGTCTGTGCTGCTGACCATGTTACCAGTGTCTGTGCTGCTGACCATGTTACCAGTGTCTGTGCAGCTGACCATGTTACCAGTGTCTGTGCTGCTGACCATGTTACCAGTGTCTGTGCTGCTGACCATGTTACCACTGTCAGTGCTGCTGTCCAGGTTAGCAGTGTCAGTGCTGCTGACCATGTTAGCAGTGTCAGTGCTGCTGACCGTGTTACCAGTGTCCGTGCAGCTCTACATGTTAGCAGTGTCAGTGCTGCTGTCCAGGTTAGCAGTGTCAGTGCTGCTGACCATGTTACCAGTGTCCGTGCAGCTCTCCATGTTAGCAGTGTCAGTGCTGCTGTCCAGGATAGCAGTGTCAGTGCTGCTGTCCAGGTTAGCAGTGTCTGTGCTGCTGTCCAGGTTAGCAGTGTCAGTGCTGCTGTCCATGTTAGCAGTGTCTGTGCTGCTGTCCATGTTAGCAGTGTCAGTGCTGCTGACCATGTTAGCAGTGTCAGTGCTGCTGTCCATGTTAGCAGTGTCGGTGCTGCTGTCCAGGATAGCAGTGTCAGTGCTGCTGTCCATGTTAGCAGTGTCTGTGCTGCTGTCCATGTAAGCAGTGTCTGTGCTGCTGTCCATGTTAGCAGTGTCAGTGCTGCTGACCATGTTACCACTGTCAGTGCTGCTGTCCAGGATAGCAGTGTCAGTGCTGCTGTCCAGGTTAGCAGTGTCAGTGCTGCTGACCATGTTACCAGTGTCCGTGCAGCTCTCCATGTTAGCAGTGTCAGTGCTGCTGTCCAGGTTAGCAGTGTCAGTGCTGCTGTCCAGGATAGCAGTGTCAGTGCTGCTGTCCAGGTTAGCAGTGTCTGTGCTGCTGTCCAGGTTAGCAGTGTCAGTGCTGCTGACCATGTTACCAGTGTCCGTGCAGCTCTCCATGTTAGCAGTGTCAGTGCTGCTGTCCAGGTTAGCAGTGTCAGTGCTGCTGTCCAGGATAGCAGTGTCAGTGCTGCTGTCCAGGTTAGCAGTGTCAGTGCTGCTGACCATGTTAGCAGTGTCAGTGCTGCTGTCCAGGTTAGCAGTGTCAGTGCTGCTCTCCATGTTAGCAGTGTCAGTGCTGCTGTCCAGGTTAGCAGTGTCTCTGCTGCTGTCCAGGTTAGCAGTGTCAGTGCTGCTGACCATGTTACCAGTGTCCGTGCAGCTCTCCATGTTAGCAGTGTCAGTGCTGCTGACCATGTTACCAGTGTCCGTGCAGCTCTCCATGTTAGCAGTGTCAGTGCTGCTGTCCATGTTACCAGTGTCCGTGCAGCTCTCCATGTTACCAGTGTCCGTGCAGCTCTCCATGTTAGCAGTGTCAGTGCTGCTGACCATGTTACCAGTGTCCGTGCAGCTCTCCATGTTAGCAGTGTCCGTGCAGCTCTCCATGTTACCAGTGTCCGTGCAGCTCTCCATGTTACCAGTGTCAGTGCTGCTGTCCATGTTACCAGTGTCCGTGCAGCTCTCCATGTTACCAGTGTCCGTGCATCTCCATGTTAGCAGTGTCAGTGCTGCTGACCATGTTACCAGTGTCCGTGCAGCTCTCCATGTTACCAGTGTCCGTGCAACTCTCCATGTTAGCAGTGTCAGTGCTGCTGACCATGTTACCAGTGTCCGTGCAGCTCTCCATGTTAGCAGTGTCAGTGCTGCTGTCCATATTACCAGTGTCAGTGCTGCTGTCCAGGTTAGCAGTGTCTGTGCTGCTGTCCATGTTAGCAGTGTCTGTGCTGCTGTCCAGGTTAGCGGTGTCAGTGCTGCTGTCCAGGTTAGCAGTGTCTGTGCTGCTGTCCAGGATAGCAGTGTCTGTGCAGCTCTCCATGTTAACAGTGTCAGTGCTGCTGTCCATGTTAGCAGTGTCTGTGCTGCTGTCCAGGTTAGCAGTGTCTGTGCTGCTGTCCATGTTAGCAGTGTCTGTGCTGCTGTCCATGTTAGCAGTGTCTGTGCTGCTGTCCAGGTTAGCAGTGTCTGTGCTGCTGTTCATGTTAGCAGTGTCTGTGCTGCTGTCCAGGTTAGCAGTGTCTGTGCTGCTGACCATGTTAGCAGTGTCTGTGCTGCTGTTCATGTTAGCAGTGTCTGTGCTGCTGTCCAGGTTAGCAGTGTCTGTGCTGCTGTCCAGGTTAGCAGTGTCTGTGCTGCTGTTCATGTTAGCAGTGTCTGTGCTGCTGTCCATGTTAGCAGTGTCTGTGCTGCTGTCCAGGTTAGCAGTGTCTGTGCTGCTGTTCATGTTAGCAGTGTCTGTGCTGCTGTCCAGGTTAGCAGTGTCTGTGCTGCTGTTCATGTTAGCAGTGTCTGTGCTGCTGTCCAGGTTAGCAGTGTCAGTGCTGCTGACCATGTTAGCAGTGTCAGTGCTGCTGACCATGTTAGCAGTGTCAGTGCTGCTGTCCAGGTTAGCAGTGTCTGTGCTGCTGACCATGTTACCAGTGTCCGTGCAGCTCTCCATGTTAGCAGTGTCTGTGCTGTTGACCATGTTAGCGGTGTCTGTGCAGCTGTCCATACTAACCGCTGTGTCTAAGGTACAAAACCGTCACTCTAGTGAGCATAGACCACCATATGACGCTGAGCGCGGATCAAGGAAGTGATCCATGTCACTTGCTTGTCAAGATGCTGCCAATATCTTTTAGTAGTATACTACGATTCTATTAATGTTTCATCCACATACACCATTTATCCTTAAGCCCCTTCTTTACCCATAGAACGAGAGGTGCCGAGATGTAACTGATTGCTTTTCCATTAGGAATGTTTTGTTGTCACTTGTTTTTCTTCATGAGAACCCAAGCTTCCTGAGTTTTTTTTTTCAGAAGCCACTAACTTTTGGGGTATGCTATGTCCAACTGAATGACCTCTAGTGTTTATTTTACTGTCGGCGGCCGCGACGTTGTGAGTAAATTTGTTTACTATGTTACGAATCATAGTTTTGTCGAATGAGTCGATTGGCTAATAATGTCCCCGTTAGCCATGTTTCGCTGATGCGAGCGTTTCAGCCTCGCTGTCTCATTCTAAAACGGTTCTTCGGCTTACACCAGTTGTGTTTGTATTGTTGTCGCCGCGCTCATGGACGCCGTCTATATTCAATAACTCCTGGAAAATTCCTATGGATAACGCTATGTTGTTCTATAAACTCGTGGATTCCGGCGCTTTCATGTATTGAATGTCGGTTCGTACTTATTTAACTTCAAGTAATATTACAATTAAATTAGGTTGTACTTTAAATTTTTGCTACATTATTACCTGCCACCAGTATATGTTAATGTCTAATATGTGTATAAATGATTTGCTTGATGTAAATTTCATTTGATGTACTAGGTGCTATATACAAGTCCAATATTACGCTCGTGCATGCCACAGATTCTCAAATGTGTAATCTGTACATGTACAGTAGTATATTGTTTGAATCTTACGTAAGTAGAGTTCAGGGGTGTTTTTTATAATTTATTGCGGAATAATGTCGATGCTTTGCTTTCAGGAAAAAACAACTAAGTGTAACCGATTGCAAATTGTAACAAATTGTTATTGATGTGTTTTTATGTAAATTGGGAATTTGCCGCTGGTAAATGAACTGTTGTAAAACATATAATGGCTCGTGAGTGCCAGGCTCGATATATAAGTTTACATGCAACATAGACATTGATGTTAATATTTTTATGATAAACATGGTTTAAAGTACCGGGTTGTTGTCTTCGTCTTCCTTTTAGCAAATGGAGAGGGGAGCCTCGAGCAATGTCGTCACGTGACCTCTGGTCCGGCAGCTGGGCCTGCGTGTTATCTCGACTGTCTGACAACGTCTTTCGGGTAATATTGGCCTTGTTCATCTGTTTAACATATACAACATTTTTATACACACTGTTCGCTGCATCAAAATATAAAACGGAGGGACCTGTAATATGTCACGTTTTAAGTGATACTGACTTTGAATGTTCTAGTATGTGCTTCTAGACTGACCAATAATGGTTTAGTTTGCTCGAAGTGTCTGCAGTAGGGACCGGTTAAGCTTCCCGGTTCAGGGAAATTATCTTGAACATGTTTCATTTCTCTTTATAAGAAAAAGTCTGTGCTAGATGTGAATGGTGTACAGGCCGAGTGGGCATTTAATACGCTCGATTATTATGATGGCAAGCCACGGACGCGTCAAGCCGGTAGTGTATGAAAGTGTAAAAAAGTGCAAAGTATATACCCAAGATTGTGAGTTGCTTATTTAGTCACGTACATGTTATTTCATAACCTCATATTTTATCGTTCAACTTTATAATAATTAAAATCAGATCGCTGCAGATGAAGTATTTATGCGTTTTAATCTACCTTTAAATTGTGAAAGGTGCATGACTAGACATTGTAATAATACAGCACAACCAATGTGCGTCATAGATATTGACTTAAAGTCCAATGGGTTTAAAAGGCTTAGAGAATCAAATTCCAGATACATGTATTTCACTTCATTACGCAATTTGCCAACATGTTGTGGACAATGAAGTTGCAAGGAAGTAATCTTTCACCATTTTGACAATATTATATGTTGTCAGGAATACCATTATGCATGTCATGATGTAATGGTTTCTAAATTTTACTGACAAGAATGTTCACTACATTTCAATATGCATATTTGTGCATAAATACACAATATGGATAAGAGGTTGCAGTCAGTAAACACACCTTTAGGTCAGAATAATGTTGGACAAAAAACTTTTTGACTTTATTAAAAAAATAATTGAACTAATTAAAAATACTATATAATATATAAAATTTGTTTCTTTTGTTATTTAAAAATTTAATTTTTTTTTTCTACTTTAAATATAAAAAAACTGTAAAAAATAACCTTTAAGCATTTTCTAAACTCATATATAAATACTACATAGATACTTTATTATATATACTAAGTGATTTAACTGCAGAAAAAAAAATATGAGCGCAAGAAACCAACTTTTCCTTACACACAATTCAAATTAGGTCCTTGATTCTGTTTTATTTCAAATAAATTTATTATATATTATTTTAAAGAACATCAATGTTACATAATGTTTTAAATTAGGTTAACTTGGATGTGTTTGCTAAACATAATCTACTGGAGTTGTATGTGCTACTTTTTGTAAGTGTTTATTTATTATTATCTCTGATTATTTGCTCAGCATGCTGCACACTTTTATTTAAATTGCCAAAAAGTATTTGTTACATTTGCTCCAATTCTATTGTCAATATGCGTATTGAAGCATTATTTGTTTGTGTGTAAATATTTGATAAAGTAACGAGCACTTGCAACGAGCACACTTTAACACAATGTTTCACAACCATGCAGCTTATACCATACGTGTTAAACATATCTCATTCAACGTGATTCCACGAACAACTAATTCAACGTGATTCAAAGGAAATCTAATTCGACGTGATTCCGCAAACATCTCATTCAACGTGATTCCAAGAATATCTTATTCAAGGTGATTCCACAAACATCTGATTCAAGGTGATTCCAAGAATATCTTATTCAATGTGATTTCACGAATATCTGATTCAAGGTGATTCCAAGAATATCTTATCAAGGAAATTCCACGAACATCTGATTCAAGGTGATTCCAAGAATATCAAATTTAACGTGATTCCAAGAATATCTTATTCAAGGAAATTCCACGAACATCTGATGCAAGGTGATCCCAAAAATATCAAGTTCAACATGATTCCACGAATATATAATTCAATCTGTTTCCAAGCACATCTTATCAACATGGTTACAAAAATATTAATTTAACGTGATTCCAAGAACATCTAACTAAACGTAATTCCAAGAATAACTAATTCAGCGTGATTCCAAGAATAACCTATTCAACGGGATTCCGCGGACATCTAATTCAACGTGTTTCCAAGAACACCTAATTCAATGTGATTCCAAGAACATCTTATTTAACGTGATAACAAGAATAACAAATTCAATGTGGCTTAATGAACATCTTATTCAACGTGTTTCCAAGAACATCTAATTCGACGTGTTTCCAAGAACATCTAATTCAATGTGATTCCAAGAACTTCTAATTCAATGTGATTCCAAGAACATCTAATTCAATGTGGCTTAATGAACACCTAATTCAACGTGTTTCCAAGAACATCTAATTCAATGTGATTCCAAGAACATCTAATTTAACGTGATTCCAAGAACATTCAATGCAAGTGATTCCACTAACATTAAATTCAAAGCGATTCCACGAACATCCATTTCCACTTGATTCCAAGAAACACTAATTCAACGTGATTCAAATAACATCTAACACAATGTGATTTCAAAAATATGTAATTCATTGTGATTCTAAGAATATCTAGGAGTCTTATTCAACGTAATTTTAAGAATATCTCATTCAACGTGATTCCAAGAATACCTTATAATATCAAAATCAGCGTCATTCTAAGAACATCTTATTCAACGTGATTCTAAGAATATATATTGAAACTGATTCTAAGAGCATCTAATTCAACGTGATTCTAAGAATATATATATTGAAACTGATTCTAAGAACATCTAATTCAACGTGATTCTAAGAATATATATTGAAACTGATTCTAAGAACATCTAATTCAATGTGATTCTAAGAATATATATTGAAACTGATTCTAAGAACATCTAATTCAATGTGATTTTAAGAATATATATTGAAACTGATTCTAAGAACATCTAATTCAACGTGATCTAAGAATATATATTGAAACTGATTCTAAGAACATCTAATTCAACGTGATTCTAAGAATATATATTGAAACTGATTCTAAGAACATCTAATTCAACGTGATTCTAAGAATATATATTGAAACTGATTCTAAGAACATCTAATTCAATGTGATTCTAAGAATATATATTGAAACTGATTCTAAGAACATCTAATTCAATGTGATTCTAAGAATATATATTGAAACTGATTCTAAGAACATCTAATTCAATGTGTTTCCAAAATCTTCAACGTGGTTCCAAGAGAAAATCTCATTTAACTTAATTTCAAAAATATCTGATGCCACGGGATTCCGCGAACATCTCCTTCAACGTGACTCCAAGAACATTTAAATCAACGTGATTTCAGGAAGATTTTATTCAATGTGATTCCAAGTATATCTAATTTTATGTGATTCCAAGAACATATTATTCAACGTAATTTTAAGAATTACAGGTGCAACGTGATAACAAGAATAACTGATTTAACGGGATTCAAAGAATGCCTAAATTAATGTGATTCCAAGAACATATAAGTCAACGTGATTCCAAGAATAACTAAGTCAAGTGATAACAAGAATATGTAATTCAACGTCATTTCAAGAGTAACTAATTCAATTTGATTTCAAGAATAATTAATTCAACGTGATTACAAAAGTAACTAATGCAACGTAATTCTAAGAACACCTTATTCAAAGTGATTCCAAGAACATCTAAACCAATGTGATTCCAAAAGTGGTTCAAAGAGTAACAAATTCAACATAACAATTTGAATAAGTAAGTCAACGTGAATACAAGAATAAATAATACAACTTGATTCCAAGAATAACTCATTCAACGTGATTTCATGAAGATCTGATTTAACGTGATTTCAATAATTCTTCTGTTTTCGTCTTTTTTAAATATTGTTCATGGTTTTAAATGTTTTGAATATGCATAAAAATGCAGTGTATTTACGCGAAGTTTTCAACTTTTACATGAGTTTTGTGGCCATTACAGTCTATGACTGTGTTGTTATTGAAAATAAAGGCCAACAAAATAGACTAGTTTATTCAGTATTAAATTTGACTAATATGAGCCATATATGCATGCTTATTATTTACATGTAAGTATATAAACTACTCGAGTAAACAGTATATATCTCAGAAAATTAAATACAATCTCTTTATGCTATATGAAGTATTTTAGTCAACAACCTAGTTTCCATAATAATACTTAGTTCAAATAATATTTATAATTTTCTTGCTAGTATTGTAAAAATACCATTGGTATACATGTATATCTAAGATAATTAAATTATATCACTAAATACGACAGATGAAGTTTGACTTCAATAACATCAACTATATAGTTCAACTAGTTCAATTAATACATATAATGTATCTGTCAATAATATAAAATACCCCAGGTATTCTACAGGAGAACTTGACAATTAACTATATTGCATATATTTACTTTGTTTGACACAGTTGTTCTGTATTTTTGGCACTCTCACACAATAATCTTTAATATGCAACGGCCTGTTAAAACCATTGAACAAAATTGTAACTTTTAAACAGTTCAGAGTGTTGTTTACAATTAATACCCGAATTTGTTTACGGAAATAGCGATTCTTTTCGAAATTAACTTCAATATTTATGGCCTTATTCTGTCGGCCTTATCTAAAAGTTCCTCATAATTTCGGCCCTTCTGATAGGTCATATATGCACCTTTACTGTTAATCACCATTTTTAATAGAATTCTGACATATGTCAGGACGTTTGGATTTTTGATGAAAATAAATTTGCAAAATCTGACAGCTTCGTGTAGTAGTTTGGCAAAAGAAATGTTTTAATGAGTGTGGTCTTCTTATACTGACGTTTAATACTGAAGTGTATTTAATACTGAAGTGTATTTAATACTGAAGTGTATTTAATACTGAAGTGTATTTAAATCTACTCCTATTATTTATCCATAGATGCATCCGCAGCATACGAGATAGTTCTCCTATATCGATGGTGATAGATTTCTAATATGTGTGTATATATAACAATAAATAGTACTTTTTTGTCAAACTGTAATCAAATTGTTTAACCACGAAGCTTCCAAGCGTCTGTTTACTAAAGACTTTTAACGCATAGCGAGCTGTTTTAAGTATGCGCTTAATAACTGATTTGTTTACAAACGTTTATAAAGTAAACAATCATAATTTGTTCCAACTTAGAATTTTCTGTTTAGTTTTGCTTACTGCTCTTTAAATTTAAAATAATTTCGTTAACTATATGTATTCTTTTATGCTAACCTATTTTATCAATGTTCATGCATTCATTCATTTATACGTTCAAAATAATAAATAGTTTAGTTTTAAGAACTATCTCAACTGAGAAATAAATCTGTAAGCGGGGTCGTGTTTGTAATATTTACTGAACTCAGTGCTTTAGTGTACAGAAGGCTCCAATTTAGTGATTTGCATTAAAAATGTTGTATAAGACTGAACTGTACTATGGATTTTAGATCAAGAAGTATCATTTATAAATCTTTAAAGGGAAACATAAACGATTGTATCAACAGTAGAATAAATGCCGAACAACAGAAACATTACTATTATTACAGACATCAATGCTGATGGTGTTTTTATTTATTTACAAAGTCAAGTTCTTATTTATTTAATGACATATTGTGTAAAACGATAACTAACACGTGAAACCATTACGGACGTGTGTGTGTGTGTGTGTGTGTTTTTTTTAAATATTTTTAATTTTGACCAATACTCAAATCTATCATTTAAATATTACTTTTTTAAAAGACAGTATACTATATATCCAGAGCATTATAGAATCGTAATAGAACTGTCTGTGGAACACCATATAGCATTATAATACGATTTTCTCCCATAAATATCATAACACACACATTGCTTTCTATTACTTCAGATGTTCATTGCTATTCTTTCATCATGCTACAGTACAGTATTTTGTACACCTTTCTCATTTTCTACACTCGTGTTGGTCAATATAATCAACATCCGACAGACCTTTCAGTACTTTAAATTTTGTTTGTGATCATGACTGTATCTCAGTGTAAACTACAAAATGAATGGTATTTCAAAGATGGTCTGGGACATCTGACTGTTTATACTTGCGCCGTCCTAGTTTGGGCGAATAAACTAATTGTTGGTCTTCCAGCTGACCTGTAGTGGGTCTGCCCAGACATGTGGTCCTGGTCCACCTATACAGCTGGACGTCGCATTAATGATCATAATTGTGTTACTGCGATGCGTTAAAAACACTATCTTTTTTGCATGAACCCTAGCCCAAACTGAAAACGCCATGTAAGTCTTTGAGGTTAATATATTTTTTAAATATCACTTAAGTTATATAGTCCAGCAGCTGGATATGGTTAGCGCACCCCCACCCCTATCCCAACCCTTTTTTCATGGGTACCAAATTGTTTGTTAGGGTGTCTAGAAATAAAATCTTTAATGTACTCAAAAATAAAATCATTTGGGCTATATGAAAACTAATGGTTTCCATGGCAACCGTCAAGAAATTTTGATAGGAGGGTATGTTCAGAAAATGCTTATAATTTTTCTAAAATTGGTGATAGAAGTATACAACTGGTACTCAATTAAGGTTTATTGGATGGCCATTATGGTCATATGTCAATTATGCAAATAAGCACTTTTTAATATTCATAATTTTTAATGAGAATCTAAAAATAGACTTTATCTTTGAAAAGATTCTTTTTATTTAAAAGCAATTTTCAAAAAAAAAAAATCAACAATTTTGAAAGTTACATACAGACCCCTACTTGTCTAACACATGTTGGTCTAAGTTTCATATGATTTATTTAATTTTGTGATTTTTTTTATGATTTTTTAAAATTTATTTTTATCCAAATTATGCTTATTCAATATTAATGCATAATTTAGCTAGAAGTCTGCTTACAACTAACCATAACTTTGCAAAATAATTTTGTATCATTCCTTAAGTGAAGGCTATCACTAAACTTAGATTTGAAATAATTTATTATGTAAATAAGCCAACATGAATTTTCATACATATTAATGAGAATTTAACGATAGATGTCAATTTTGACAAGTTAAATAGAATTTATTTCACTTAAAAGTCATATTTGAACATACTGTACTGTTTTAAAGGTTATGTAAGTACCCCCTCTTAGTTTGATACATGTTTGTGTAAGTTTTGTATGAATTGGTACATTTTTTAAATTTTTCATGATTTTTTACATTAATTTGGTCTGAGTTTTCCTCATTAGTTTTTAATGTTGAATATGTTAAAACCTTACTCATAACCATTCATAACATGGAAAAAAAACAGTTATTGACTAGTCCTTTGGTGAAGGCTATCATTAAGCTTAGATTTAAAATTATTATGCAAATTAGTTCTCATGAATATTCAAAACCCTTAACTGCTTACACTTTGCACTTTAACACTAAATAAATTTTCGGTCAATATTACATTTTTGTATTTTTTTTCCTTTATCATACTTTTACATAGGATCCCAAGCATTTAACTAAAATTCTTTCTGCGTGTAGATAAAAGTTTCTAGTCATTGTTCTATTAGAGATTTTATGCCGCACCTTCAAATCCTTATAAACTAGGCAATAATAATATATTTGAATGGAATAGGGTAAAACGCTCAAAACTGTTTTCGTTAAGTGAATTAATTATTTTTCCGATTTTCTTTATAAATGAAGTACATAATTTTCTTGACTTTATCTTTATGGTTAAATTAGTTCGAACTGCTTTTTTTAAGTTTAAGTTTTATCAATTCCTATCATTTTCAAGTACACTTTATATTACCATTTAATATTGTATGATACTCTTTTAAGACATTTATTGCTATTTGTTAACTGTGCTAGGTCTTAGATGGTACATTGTAAAATCTGTATTTTTACTATCCAATGTGGCACATTCTCCTTTACCAACATTATAACACATTGATATGTCCAAAACTTCAAAACATTTGTGGATAACTCCTTTGCATGTTTTAGGAAACCTTTCCGATATTTCCTAGTAGATAGGCAAAACCATATCTATTAACGCATTAAACATGCCATTTTATTTTGGAACAATGTTGTTAATTAACCCACTTTCATTGTCTTATCCTTTGGCTTAAAAATGAAATTTTTACTTTAATAAAGCTCAAACTGCAACAGGAAAGAAGAGTTTATAGACTAACAATTAATTTGATGCTAATGCCTTGTTAAATGAAGCAGTAAATTTGCCTTGTTAGGCTTCAATTTTCTTCACTTATTCAAAATATTGGTCCCATGCCCATATCATGTCACATTTAGCGTCAATGTGTGCTGTCTAGTACTGTTTTCTGCTATAAGAATGCAGGGGTTCATTCTATCAGAAAACAATTTTAGTTGAATGTCAATTTTAATGTTAAGGTTGTTATTCTTTGTGATGTTCAAGTCAGTAATGGCATCATTTTGAAATCTTATCCCTCTGATTACATCATTTCAATTAATGAACACTACAAATGTATACATTATGTTTTTTGTAATATAGATATATATACATATAAAATCCAATCAAGATATCGTGACAGTTGTACATTTATTAATCAGTTTTATTGACAATTATATCAAAAGCAAAATGACAGGATTAAAATAAACAATTTTGGACTACTGTATTTTTACCAAACTTCTGCAATATCGGCTGCATAAATTAAACTATGTATTTCTGTTTATTAAATAATGATTAACCGAGTTAAAACCAGTGGTGGTCAGGCAGTTTCGTGTACTCATTTATAGCAATATTGACTTTTTATCCAACAATGGACTTAAACCCCCAGCCCTGACGTCCTCAGAATGCCCCACCTTACATGAATAGACAAAACTTTTGCTGGATATTTAAAACTCAAACTCAGGTAATTTATGTAAATCATTAGAGGGCTTTATGTTCTGAAAACATATCTGGTGGTCACTGTGATATGCTTGGACAGAATGTCAGTATATTAAAAAAATTAAAATGTAATAAATGCATCATGCACCGAAATGTAGATGTGACACCATTTTGGCGATACCAGATACTGATCTCAGTAAATAATCTCAGTTATTAACACATTATGGAACAGCAGGTATACCAGTACTTTGTAAATCAATTACAAGGCTATCAACTATTTTCCAACAAGAAAGATTTTCTCCTTATGTGCAAACTTTAATTTTGTGAAGCATATGTCAAATTAATTGCTAGTGAATCTGCTTTTCACGTGTGTCAACACATGCACTAATTTTGTTTGAATATTTAGGTTAACCTTAGAGTAATTAACCACTCATATTTTATTTTGTATAACATGCATTTGAGAAGAATAAATCCAGTATATGTAATACAAATTATAATTACAAACATCATGTTTTTATATGATATTACTTATTTATGATTCCACATGCTTTAAAATAATCAAGTGACCAAAGCCACAGGTGATATAAATGTTGTGTAAATTTTGATTTGACTTTAAAGTATCTGTACTCTTTAATATTACCTTCAAGAATTCGTTGATAATAACCCTACATGGAAATTTGTCCTAAATTAATGTACTAATCCACATCTATGTTTTAACTTCCACTTGTATCTGTTGTCCCCAATGAACCATATTCTTTCTGAAGTATGCTTTAGTTTTAACTTGAATGAAGCAATTACATTTTCTTCATCCAAACAAAAGGCTAATTACAGAATAACAGATGTGTTCTCTGGCTGGGCCCATATATAATTATTGTTAGTCAATTTTACCATTAACTGAAAAGATACAAATATTAGACACCGTAAGAAAAGTATTGTTTTATCAAATCAACTGGGTCATATGTTTTATTTATAGCTTTGCTTTAGTTAACTTAATTATAAAAATTAGACATAACAATTGCAAAACTATTACACAAGAACATTTATTTTAGATCTGAAAAGGCATTTAAGCATGTTTTCCATTTTTAAGGAGACATTTTAAAACTCTCTATAACATTATATGATTAAAAATAGAATTAATTAATTATCAATAGAAATAACTGGTTCTAGTCAAAAATAGACTTATTTAATTTTATAAGAATGAGACTTAGCAAAACCACATAGAAATGTAAATATATAATATAATATTCAATTTTACCTCTTAATTAAGATTCATGAATATTTCTAAGGCTACCTATTGCATACCTATTAATTGCATACCTATTAATTTCAAATTTTTGCTTAGTGATAGTCTCCAGTATAATTTATAACTGACTTTACCAGTAAGTTATAAGCAATTCAGTGCAAAACACATATGTGTACAAGCAGGTTTCTTATCAATTTCTCGTACTAAACTCAATGATAAAAATTGAATAGAAATTAAATACAAAGTCGTAAAATATCGTAATTCAGATCAATTAATACAAAATTTTGAATCAGCTTGTGTCAGACTATGAGATGTGTCTATTTAACTTTTAAAAGTATTCAGTTTCTTCGGAAATGGCTTGTAAATGAAATAACTTTTAATAAACTTGTCGAAATTTAAGTCTATTTTTAGATTCTCATTAAGATATTCATGTTGACTTATTTGCATAATTATTAATTTCAAAACTATGTTTAGTGATATCCTCCACTTAATGAACCATACAAATATTATTCTTCAATATTATGGTTTGTTATAAGCAGACTTTTAGCCAAATTAACAATCATAAAATGAACCAAATCATATTAAACTTAGGCCAATATGTGTAAGACTGGTAGGTGTCTGTATATAACTTGAAAAACTGATGAGTTTAATTGATTATTGCTTTTAAATAAAAAGAATCTAATCAACTTTTCAAAAATTAAGTCTTTTTAGATTATCATTAAGATATATGAATATTCATGTTGGCTAATTTACATAATAAATTATTTCAAATCTAAGTTTAGTAATAGTCTTCACTTAAGTAATGATACAAAAATTATTCTCCAAAGTTATTGTTAGTTGTAAGCAGACTTCTAGCTAAATGATGCATTAAGATTGAATAAGCAACTTTTGGATGAAAAAAATGAATTAAAAAAACATAAAAAAATCACAAAATGAATCAAATCATATGAAACTTAGACCAACATGTGTTAGACAAGTAGCGGTATGTATATAACTTTAAAAAACTGTTGACTTTGTTTGAAAATTGCTTTTAAATGCAACGAATCTAATGGACTTTTTCAAAAATAAAGTCTATTTTTAGATTCTCATTGAAATTTATGAATATATATAAGTGCTAATTTGCATAATTGACATATGACTATAATGGTCAGTCAATAACCTTTAATTGAGTACCAGTTGCATACTTATATCACCATTGTAGGAAAAATACACCCTCTTATCAAAATTTATGATAGCCCAAATAAATTTATTTTTAGTACATTGGAGATTCTGTTTCTAGACACCGTAACGTACATTTTGGAACCAATGAAAAAAAGAAGTCGGGGTGGGGTGGGGGGCGCGGTAACCATATTCAGCTACCAGACTAATACATTTTATCACACAGACACCTTATTAAAGAGATAATGTCAATAAGTTTGTTCCATATGTAATATTTCAACAAAAATAGTATTGGAATGACAATTGTAGGTCGCAACATATACATCCATCATTTGCTGAGATGAAATATACACTTATGTTCCCTGTGCTGACTTTCAACACAAGACAAACTCGATTGAATTTTTTGATCCTTCAGTCACAGTAACATAACACCACTTTTACGCTCTCCTATAATGAGAAAGAGCGAGAAAGAATGGTTTAGTACATGGAGAGGAAATAGAAAAATATGTGATAGAAGGAGGAACAAGGACAAACATATAGCGATATGTAGTAGCGATCAAAAAGAAATGAAAGGAACATGCTTATGAGAAAAAGTAAATTATGTTAAGAAGGCAGAATTTGGTTGGCAGAATTTGGTTGGTTAGATAATTATAGGGTATACGCACAAAAACGTACTGTTCCTCATTTCGCTCCCACCTACCATGCCGATATATCACGTGGTGTACTGAAATAACAGAAGGAAATTAAGGTATTTTTCATAAAAATATCCGAATAATTCTTTGTTCTGTCTAACAGCCGCGTGATATCTGTTGGCCTATAACAGATATGAACAAATACACCCCAGACCAACAGTAAGATGTGCAAACGTAACAGAATTGCTTTCACCCCTGACAACCACATATAATATACCAGAGGTCAATTTTGCGATGCTTACTTTTGGATATTTATCAAGTCAGTTTAATTTACCAATTACTGGATGTTGGGAGCATACATACATGTAGTGCAATATATCATATATGTCATAAGTTAAGAAGCATGGGCAGGTCTATCCGAAAAAGTAAAATAACATTTCCATTAAATATTCCATTAAATACCTTCTGTTATATTATATATATTACAATTTCCTCTATGGTTTATAGACGTTTAGAGGTTCATCCTCCGTTTTCAAAAACCCTTCAGCGGATTTTGCTTCATTCCAACAGAAATACAATGGTTAACAAAAACTCACCAGCATTACTTTTGACATTTTACTCATGTATTTCGCGTTTCAAAAGTAAAAAATCGGTAGATATATATATATATATATATATCACTATCGTCAATTAAGTACATAAAAATAAACATCATTTAAACTGTATAGCATAATAAAATTCTACGTGTCTGATTATGTTGTTAAGAAACTCAAAACTTTAAAGTATCCACGAACGCTGACTACGTTAAAGCAGTACATTTTATTGATAGACAAGGATATTCCGATGTTAGAAACGCCCACCTGCACCCTTACGTTGAAATGGTGCTGTGTTCATTTTACATTTGTGATTTGCGCTTCTACTTGTCAATTTCCCATGCAGAGTTGTCGTTCGTTCCTCTCTTAGACACCTCTGTAATGGGCTCACGTCAAGATTTTTGACGGAAATTTTAAAGTGTTATTTTAAGGATATTTTCAAATTAAAAAAAATACTTTTACATAAAATGAATAAACATCTACTAAAAAGACATATATTAAAGTAATAATTAAAGATATTTAATTAATTCAAGCGCACTATTTTTTTGGAAGAAAAACATAGTGATATTAATGCGCATTTGTAAATAAACATGGACCTGATCCACGAGGCAGTCACGTGGATCGAAAGTAGTCCCGACATTAAGTGAGCCAATAACAGAGGTGAAAGAATGAGCCGATGGTAGAGAGTGGTAACTTGTAATCTAGTTGCTGGTAATGTGAACTGTATTCGTGATTTTCGCCCTGCGATTTCCAACTTGTCAATTGTATATGCTGGAAATGCAAAAGTGTTCAAATGTTATGTTGAAATGTGATCGGAATACGTTGATATCCGCAATATGTCCGCAATACATCCGCAACACGTACGCAGTACATTTGCAATACATGCGCTGTTATCCCCACCTAACGGGAAATTGCGGCTTGTTTGCGTGCTAGGGGAGTATCACGCCCCAATATATTGCGAATATTACATATTTGGCACGAATAAATCGTTTGTGTTGCGTCTGTTTTGCATCTGACTTGAGAACAATTAACGAACGGATAACGAACACATAACGTACAGTCAAACTGGTATATAATTTCGATAGAAATCAACATCGTTGTCAGCCCTAGTCCAGCTGTGGAGGGGTACACACCTTCACCCTGCTGCTCCTCGTGATATTCAAGCATGGATCCCCAAAGTCGCTGTCTGATTGTTGCTGGTATTCAACAATATAACCATCAAGTTATCCAAGTCCCAAAATTGATCCATAGGAGGAGACAAAGGCGAAGAAGAGGATCAAGAGCTGTTAGGGTGAGACCATTGATTGGCAGAAGAAAGAACCTGGCGATGTACGACCTGCTGATGGTAGAGCTTCGCAGTGAAAATGCACGTGCCTTCCTAAACTTCATAAGAATGCCCAGCCATGTTTGAATTGGTTGACGGGCTCATTCCTAGATTGACCAGGCCAACAAGCAATTTCAGAGCCAACTTGGAGACTGGCCTCAATGTGGCAATAACCCAGCGCCTCTTGGCCTCCGGGGCCAAATATTGGTACATGCAATATACCTGGAGGTTACCACACAACACCATCAGCAAAATTGTCTGGCAAAAGGAGCAAAAAAGTCTCTCGCTGTGGCTGTGGGGCTGGAGGAGTGGGAACCTGTCGCGCAGGTCTGCTCAGGCAGCTCAGGGACTTAAGCGATGTCACACAAATGAACTGAGGGATAGGTTGATTGAGCCATCTATGGCAGCTTGAATGGAGGTTTATCGAAGAATGAAGAGGATTCCGGGGTGTTGAGGTTGTGGAGCAAGAGCAAGGAGATGAGGAGGGTTCTCTCCAACAAGCTGGAACAACAGCTGCGTGTTGGTGTTCATGCTGTCACGGATCTCCCTCAGCCATTCTTCGTGTTTAACGTCTGTCTTCGGTGCCTTCTCTCTTGCTTGCATCATCTTTGGAGGCATGTGCAGCTTCTTCTTAAGCTGGGACAGCAGTCCTTCATTGTCCACCTACTCGTCCGTGTCTGTTTCGAGGGAGAGTAACGAGTCGCTTCAGAGCCAGCTTCAGACAGCTTCTGCATCAGAAAGCATCTGCGCAGTATAAGGTTCCACGCCACGAGCCAGTCAAAAGATAATAACGGAGCATTAACGTTCTGTAAGCCATGTAATCCACGATTTATCAATGGTTTTGCATTATAAAATAGCGTTAATCAATGCAAGAAAGTGAAAAAAGAGCAGAAATGGGAAGAAAACTCTTTACGCAAAACCCTTTGCTAAACATTTGCCTTGCAGATTTTCATGGGTGCTGACGTGCTCTTCCTCGTAAAAAGTACAATTTTGCAGCACATGCTTCTCCATGTCAGTTAACATCTTCTTTACTTCTTGGCAGCCTGACCAGACTTCACCCTGTGCCTGTGGATCTTGACATACCCAATATGTGCATGCCCCTCCATCAGCCCTAGAGATGTTTCATACAAGGCCTTCTTCCTGTTGGTGTCCCTGAAGAGCCTGTGTTTCATTTTTCACAGCAGCCCATTCTCCTGCAGCCATCAAAGACAGTGTCCTCGTTTCCTGTGGGGATAGTGACATTTTCCTGGGCTTCCTCTCTGATTGCTAATTTATTGCCTTGCTTTTGTCCTTCTTGCTCCCGCCTTTGCCAACAGTAGTACGATGGGTAGCATCATGATCAGAGGCTTCAGTTTCAGTTCAGCGTCGCCAGCATCACCAAGACCATCACCTTCTTCCTTGGCATTATCATCAACAACGATTGGAGAGGGTGGGTTGACAGACTGGGACTGTGCCCTCTCTTCAGCTGGAGGGGGTTGGGTAGGAGATCGGGGCCTCTCTTCAGCGTTATCAGCAACCTTCTGCCTCTTCCTTACTAACATTCTAGGGCTCTGTCTGGAGGGTGGGGGCGTAGGGGTCTTACCTCCTCGGCCACGTGCTTTGTGTTTTCGAAACATGGTATTCTCTATGCCGTTGGTGTGAATACTGATGAAAAGTGACTGACTGACATCTTGCTCATTTAAGGGTCAGCACAAACTTTCGTATTTTATCGGGGCCCCGTCATGTTGCCCATGCACAGCTTAAAGAGTTTTGACCAAAGTGCCAAAAAGCGGGCACCTATCAGGTATCCAATTTCGGTTACTTACTTACAGAGCTAAGGAGCTTGTAAAATTGGAAGGTTTCGTAGAGTGTGTTGTTGTTTTTTGTCCTAATATAAGGTAAATATATATGTTTGTGAATTTCACCGCCTAACATTTATCACAGATTCACCGTATGGGTATATAGCATTGGACCCCTGTTGTACCCACAATATAGGGTGTTTAATGGAATGTTTTGGTGTCTTGAAGGTATAGGTTTTTGGCTGACTTCTTTCAATTCGTGTAACGAAATTGTGGTAGGAAGGGGTCTGTCTATGCCCATATCCTTTTTAGCATTGGTGGGGAGTTGTTTTAGTAGGGAGGGTTCCTGTGACTATGTACCATTTAATCATGTCTGGACGCCCGAGGCCCGACCGAACCTAAACCATTCTCCTTATTGTACATTTTCGTAAATACAAGTCCTCGGCTATGGCAGGAAAGAGAGTAAAGCGTTCATGAAGAAGAGCATAATGAAATATGTATAAAAGGGTCCATTTTAACAATTTATAAATGTTTTACTTTTTGCTGAAGGGCAATTACATGGGTTAGTATTAATACAAGCGCCTCCGCCCTTCAGGGGCGGAGTGTGTGTATGTGTGTGTGGGGGATGCCGACTTCGTTATAAAAAATAAAGATCGGAAAAAGCAGATGCCTTTCTTTTTACGGGGCCTTTATGGGGTCACCTTTATCCAACAACCCTATGTTTGCATAACTTCCCTACTTTTTGCTGTCAGTGCGCGGGTGAAAACTGCCGATCGCCGCAGTATGGACGCAATGCTGGTGCCGCGCATGCGCAATATAACTGCATTTTCCTGAATACGCGGCATCCACATTTATTATGATACATCAGCAATGCATTATTAATATATCCGTAATTCATACGGTTCTTATCCGCACAGTATTGCGAAAATTTTGTCGGTTTTGGTCAATTCCGTTGCGAATGACAACAAACGCCCAAGAACATGTGTATCATCATTCATCCCCAATCCATCCTCTCATCCTTGGGACCGGGCCATAATAAGAACATTGAACAATATTCCATTTGAGTTTGAGTGATGGTAAAATGGTTTCAATACGCTACTTTGGGGCGTACAGATCGTTGGTTCGATTTTCTGTACTGACCGGATTTATGTCGGTTTCCGATGTTTTTACCAATTTTTATTATTTAAATTTGTTTAAATAAATCGTAATTTGGTTTGCAAATTGGTTTGCAAATATTTAAATGATAATGTCAGTTTGTGAATATAAATAACAAAAGAATCACGCCAAACCCGTCGATTGGAACCATGCATGTCGGGATTCGAAACTGAGATAATAATGATAAGTCAGCCGCTACTTAAATACAGAGCCTCGTGCGCTTTTAATATTATAATAACGTGTGGAAGATCAAGTTCCGTCAAAACTTAAAGAAAAAAGTTTTTTTTCTGGACTATCGCGTGTTATTTTTATAATTTGAATGTCATTAAAACAAAATCTTAATAAAAATAACAAAAATAAAAATATTAATATCAGCTTACACATGAAGCAAATGTGAAGGACTCCGACTATCAAAATGACCAAAATTGCGATCCGATTCAAACTGGGCGTGACGTGCCACATCCTGACCTAGGAACGACACCAGCTCACAAGGGGTCTGCAAAGAGATAAAGCTTGACAGATTTAGAAAAAGTAACCTAACTTGAACTAGATTTCATGCTGATCTGAGATCTACGGAAAACTGAACTATATGGCATATAATAATTAATGTAAGGGGCGCTTCAATATTCGGGTAAAGCCGAACAATTGTAGAATATAATAATAAACTCTGACAATCCATAGTTTATGCATCGATCATGTAAATCATTATCAACATATTGGGATTCTCTACGCAGCTCATCTTTGTCATTGTGATATTTTAAAACATGTACGATGAATGTTTTAAGGCAGCAAAAGCGAATATCCTAACTCAGTATATAAGTAGAAAATATGACTTTTATTAGATATACTAAAAGAGTCAAAGAGCTATTATACGTACATTTTATCAGCACTATGTTAAAAGAGTTTTGAAAATTATTTAACTAAACTTAGACATACAAAAATGCAAGTTTTGTGTCAATTTTGATTACTTAACAAATTTGAGTTAAGAAAAACCTGAAATTCGAAATAACAATCCTATCTATCCAAAATCCTTGCACAATGCTATTTGCTCAGTGTCAGATGCCTTTTGTCCAATTTTATTTGCTTAATGTAACTAGGCTTTTGTTATCTGGAAACAAACAAACCTTAACGGAGTGTTTCCACTTTGCCAACTTTCTATAATCAGACCCATAAAGGGGTAAACGAGGCGGTCGATATTCCATGAGAGCAGTGTAAAAGTGGTGTGGAGGGTGTTGGCAAAACTATTTCTATGGGGCAAAAAAACACTTCCGATGTGCGCGCGCAGTTTTCGAGGGAAAAACACACTTCCGATGTGCGCCCGTCGCATGAGGGCTAAAACAAGTTTCCGAGTGGGCGCTTCGCTACCGAGGGCAAAAAGCAGTTCCGGTATGCTTACGTCACTTCAAGTCGATGTCAATGATGCGTGATGTTTACTACTAAAGGATGTATACAGTACTGATGCTCGTAGTCTTATAGCACAGTAAGAAAGTGTTATCGAGGATATCGTGTGTTTTGATTCACTGATTGTTGTGTTTTTGATTATTTGCTCCGATAAATCGGGACGCTAGCGATCTTTATTTATACCGTTGCGTTAAATGCGGTTATATCATCATTTACGAACTTGGCATACACGTTCGTGTTTTTCAAGTGCGCCTGTTAGGGTTATAAATCCGGAAGTGTTTTTTGTCCTCGAAAGCTGTTTTTAGTATTATTTCTGGTTAAATTTTATTAGTAGTATTAAGCTAAAACAATACATTCCATAAATTAAAATAATAGTTAAAGGTACAATTGCTGTTGAAAAAATGTTGATAAAAACACACATTAACAAATAATAATTATTTATCGCGTATTCGATTTTTAATTATTAAACAAACATGCCAATCGGAAAATCAGGGTTTGTGACTATATTTCCACACAAATCTCTCCGTGTGTCCATAGCTGCACCCAATTTATACTCTCTGTATGTTACACAACTTCAACTACAAGAAAAGTCTTTGATGCGAATCATCAAAGGCAACATAAAAAACTGGAACAGGTAAACCGGTTACAGCAATATGGGAGCAAGTAACAAAGATATATTTGAAAAAAAAAAATTAATAATGGTAATTCCTAAGACCATAGAATGGTTTAAAACAAAATAAAAAAGCAAAACCGATATCATTTAATGGGTTTTACAATGTGTTACTTATGTAGAAACAAAGTTGCCAAAGTTATAACAATTAACTATAAAACTAATGTTTTATTAAATGTGTTTATTATTTCCTAAACTTAACATACTTGACACATTTAAAGTGAAATGAATGAAGAAAAAATGAAAGAAACAGTAAAAACAGAAAACGATCTGGTATGTCCTTAATCCCGATGAAAATAATGTTGTAACAACGCAAAGTTATTACGTAAGTATATGCTGATGTGGTTTATAATTACACAATAAACTGAAATTAAGAATAAAAAAACAAAAGTTGCAGTCAAGTGAAGGGTAGTATGTAATTAAATATAGGACCGAAATACTAAAAAATACTAAATAATGTATTATGAAAAACAATCTTTTGGTAGTATCAAAGATGGATACTGCTATTTAGTAAATCTGTAAGAAAGTAATAATTAGTCTGAACATATTCTATTTTTACAAAATGTTCGTGAAAAAAAAATCTTGAGCAAGGAAGAAAATCTCATGTCAGGTCAATGGTTTGAAGCCAGAACCCTCCTATGCCGAGTCCATAACCTTAACCTCTTGACCCAGAACACTTCAACCACTTTATAAATGATTTCCTGGTGTGTTGAATGTTTCTTTAATGACAATCCAAATCGTTAAATAAGAACTTTTTGAAAACTTGTTATAACGCTCTGATCCGGAGTCCAAAACATAATCTCTATACCACAACCACTTCAGTGTACAATTACGTTAAAGATTAAGAAATTTAAATAAAGAAAGAAATTAACCCCAATTTCTGCTAGTTTGCATGCAAATTACAGACACACAAGAATAAATATGAAAATATAAGTGTAGTTCCACGACTGATTGGCCCATTGTAAGGATAATGTGACTGAAAAAGATATCAGCGTATGCGCCAAGTGTTGGCTGCACATTTATATGCTCACAAATTATATTTCTTTGTATGTTATATATTACTCTGTATTAGTAAGGAATTGACATTTGTATGTGTGAATGTGTGTGCAAGATTGTGGTTAAATTTCAAAATAAGTAGTTAAGTAGTTCTCGGCAGTTAACAATTTTAGTTCGACTTCAAGTTTTTTTCTGACCATATAAACAAGAAAATATCAGCGCATGCTGTTTGGACTATCTCAAACATAAAAGTGTCAGCGCATGAATCCAGTGTTGGCTACCATTATGACTTTTGTGAACTTTTATTTCTTTTGTACAATTTATTTGCAAAGCGATTATTTTATCTGTTCGTAATTTTTAAGCTTGACTTTTTAAACTTTTATTTGTGTCGGTAAACTAGTAATAAAATAGGATGTGTAGTGGTCGCCGAATGTGGTAGACTAGACGTGTATTTGGGAGCTCGTGAAAAAGTTGGTTTTGTACTGGATTGACAATTTAGAGAGTGCTGAGATTTTGAATGTGAAAGGATGAATGTTGCTGGAATCGTTTGTGTGTTTTATAATGTAGTAATCTCTACTTTAAGATGGATAATTTCATATGGAATAATGGAATATTTTTTCTCAGGTAAATTGCAGTGACATTTTTAATCATCGTGAAAATCGATTACCTGTTAAACGAGTGTATAGCCGTGACCAATTATTAAAGATTGGTTACGCAACGGTGAACAATAGTAGCGGATTACAAAGACTCGATCCTTCACTATATTCTATAATAAACAAACTAAACATCGTGCGTAGAAGGCAGAGGGGGAAAAGGGGTGGCAAACGAAAACCCCTCTGGCATCCAAACGGAGTAAATACCAGGTATCTCATCTATCCAAAAGTACACACTACGAAGGTTTTTAATCGACTTAATGAGAAAGTAGTATGCAGGACAATAAATTGTCGTTCGGCGGTCAATAAGGATACTTTTATAGGACAAATTTTACGTGATGAAACGATTGATTTTGCCCTTCTTACTGAGACTTGGTATTCTGATGAGAAGCCGCATCAATACGAATCTTCGAATCTTAACCAGAACGGATATAAAATCAGTGTAGCAAATCGGAAAAATAGAATAGGTGGCGGCATTGCTTTGACTTACCGAAACGGAATCACCATGCGCAATATTTCATGTGGATCAACTAGTAGTTTTGAGTTTGGCATTTGGCAGCTAATTTTTAAGAGTATTACGATACACGTAATAGGAATTTATAGACCTCCTTCGTTGGCCTCATGTACATAGTTCGTATCTGACTTTTTCAACAAAATTGAACAGCTTATTCCAGTATATTCAAATCTAATCATCATGGGCGATGTTAACTTGCATATTCATGAAAACAGCAGTACAATTGATGAATTCAATAATGCCTTGACGGCCATAGGATTAGTTCAGCATGCGAATTTCAGTACTCATGATGCGGGCAACAGCCTTGACCTTGTTCTGACAGAAGCCGAGAATGGAGTAGATGTTATATCATGCGAACCTGGAAATTTTGTTTCCGATCACTTTTCAGTAAAAAAATGTGACAACAGTTGAAAAAGAATCAGTTAGTAGCAAAACGATATCTTTTAGAAACTTTAAGGATGTTGAAAAAGATGCTTTTGCGGCAGATCTTCGGGAAATATCAATTGAAACGGACAATGTTGATAATTTTGTGGAACAATTCGAAGAAGAAGATAAAAGAGTCCTTGACATTCATGCCCCATTACAAGAAAAACGAATCATAAGCCGAGCTCCTAAACCTTGGTTTACAGAAAACATTTTAATTCTAGAGCATAAACATCCGCATCTACATGAACAATTCAAAGAAGCTCGTAATAAATACACTAATGAAATAACTGAAGAAAAGTGTGCGGCCTTAAGCCAGAAAGTTCTTGACTCTAAAGGTGATCCTAAAAAATTGTACAAGTTTGTATCAGAATTGACTGGAAAGCATTCCGAAAATCCAATGCCAATTGAACAAGATGAGACTACTCTTGCTGAAAAATTTGCAGATCATTTTATGAATAAAATTCAGAAAAATCCGTGACTCCTTTAAAGATTTCGACAATCACAAGCCATGTTATAAAGACACACCTATCTTTGACAAATTTCAAGAGCTGATTACTGAAGACATTAGAAAGCTAATAACCCACTTACAGACAAAGTCATGCGAATTAGATGTGTTACCAACAAATATTTTGAAATTATATTTGAATGAACTATTATCTATTATTACTAAATTGATGAATCTTTCGCTGAAACAGGGCGTATTCCCGTCTAAATGGAAAAAGGCGATTGTCAGACCTTTAATCAAGAAAATTGGCCCTGAACTCGAGTTCTTAAACTATAGACCAGTGAGCAATTTGTCCTTCTTGTCTAAATTGATTAAGAAAGCCGCACTATATAGACTCAATATACACGTTGAGGAGAGTAATCTTATGCCAAAGAACCAGTCGGTTTATAGACGGCATCACTCATGTGAATCAGCGTTGTTACGTCTTGTGAATGATCTCCTTGACGGCATGGAAAAGCAGGAAGTGACAGCGTTCATAGCCATAGATCTATCTGCTGCATTTGATACAGTGGATCACAGTATCTTGCTTCACGTCCTTGAGAATCAGTGCGGCGTCTGCGGTACGGCGTTGGATTGGCTCGACTCGTACTTACGTCCACGCAGCTGCTATGTCAAGGTAGGCTCATCGACGTCAACGCTTCGCCAGCTACAATGTTCTGTGCATCAAGGACGTTGTCTAGGGCCGTGGTTGTATCTGACGTACGCTAAGACCCCTTTCGACGTCATTCCACCATCAGTAACAGTGTATGGATTCGCTGACGACCATACGGCAAACACGCGTTTTCGTCCAAATCCTGTGGCGGAAAGGAACGCTTTGCAAGAGCTTGAACAGTGCGCTATGATTATAAACGATTGGATGAATGAAAATAAACTGAAAATGAACGCATCGACAACAGAATTCATTATGTTCGGTAGTCGACAACAGCTTGACAAATTCGTTACTACTTCTATTAACATTGCAAATGACAACATTGAAAAACAAAAGTGCATTCGTTATCTTGGAGCTTTTCTTGACGAGTCACTTAACTTCAAAGAACATATAAAACGCAAATGTAGAACTGCTATGTTGAACTTTTTCAAAAAAAAAAGTATACGTAAATACCTCACAAGGGAAACCACTGAGATCCTCTGTTTGTCGTTGGTTATCTCCCACTTGGACTACTGTAATGTTGTGCTATATGGCGTGTCTCAGTACGATTTCAACAAAATGCAACGGATTCAAAACATGTGTGCAAAACTGATTCTCAAACGTAAAAAGTATGACAGTTCGAGACAAACGCTCTTCGACCTTCATTGGTTGCCCGTAAAGGCGAGGATAGAATTTAAAATGATGACATTCATGTACAACTATTCTCGAGGCAACGCACCAGTTTACCTGATGGACTTGTTGTCACACCATATACCGACACGAAATCTGAGATCATCTGACCACTCCTCGCTGAGCTACTCTGTTCCATTTAATAAACGCAGAACTTTCGGGGATAGGGGATTTCGTAATGTGGGGCCGAAATTGTGGAACACAATCGAATTGCAATTAGGGAATCTGAGACATTGGATATTTTTAAGTAAAAGTTGAAGACTTACTATTTTAGAGACTTCTTTAAATTATTTTAAAATTTATTAATGACATTGTCTATGAGTATTCTGTGAAAAATCGCCATTGTCGTGTTAATGTTCTATATTTTAAGTTTTGTTACCAAATTTTTTAGATCGATGATGTTAATTCTTAATGTTTCATTACCTCCATCTATTCTAATACTGTTTTATTATAACAGTTTTATTGATTATGTGTGCTTTTATTTAAATGTGCAATTTTTACATGTTCTTATGTTAATGTTATGTACAACGCCTTTGAATATGCGTACATAAAAATAGGCGTTTAATTAAATAAAGAAGTTTCGACTGGGTGTGGTATCATGTTAGGTGTTTACGGCATGCTATACACAGCGAAGGCATCACTATATCTGCTTTAAGTGGACACCGTCTCAAGATAACTAAAATACTGTTGGTGGGACGATAAACCCAATAAACAAATAAACAAACAAGAAAAGATATGACAAGAGGTCCATGATGGCACTTAATCGCTCACTTTGGACATGGTCTTAAGAAGGCTCATATCTGGCGTCAAGTAATAAAGAGTTATTTACTTTGCAGCTTTGCTGAAAATTGGACCATTAGTGGGCTGATAAAATTTTCAAGACTTTTACCTAATGACCTACTGCATTCAAGTGACCCACTTCACAACATATCTAAGATTTCATGCTGGCAAACATTCTGGCCAAGTGTTAGACAGTACAAATCGTGTAATAATTCGAACTAAATGTTAATTATTTCCGAATCTATAAATCAACAGGATGGGAATGCGGCTGATGATACTATGTGATCTCGAAAGTAAGAGGCCATGTGGTTTATTGCGTTTAAAAATAGCTAACTGTGCAGCGTGACTCAGATGAGGAATGTACGGTGGTAATGACGAGTGGTGTGTTATGCTTAAATACACACACCCAGACACACATACAAACATACATACATACACACACACATACGCACACATACATACACACACAAACATACATACAAACACACACACACACAAACATACTCTCTCACACACACACACAAACATACTCTCACACACACACACAAATACACATACATACATACACACACACAGATACACATACATACACACACACAGATACAGAGATAAATACTTTTGTATATACAGATATAAATACATACATACAGAGATATATGCATGCATTTACACATGCAGACATGCATACATACATATACACACACACACAGAGATACTACACTACATTACATTACACAACACTGCATTTCGTTACACTACACTACATTACATTACAATATTTTACATTACACTACACTACGTTAGACTGCACTACATTACATTACACTACATTACATTTCATAACATCACCGTACACTACATAAATTAACACTACATTACATTTCATAACATCACCGTACACTACATAATTTACACTACACTACATTACATTATTTTACATTACACTATACTACATTAGACTGCACTACATTACATAACACTACATTACATTTCATAACATCACCGTACACTACATAAATTTACACTACGCTACATTACATTATTATGAAAATTATCCATGTTAATGGGACAACTTAATCTCAGCGTTTGAAAAATTTCCGCCGTGAAAACAATATGGCGCTTTGTTTGTTTGTACTCCGTCACGTGACCAAGCCGTGCCAGTTCGGGAGTAATTTTAGTGGAAACACACTGGATTACCAGTAATGATGACCGGGGTGTCAAGTAATACTTTTCCATGGGTATACAATAACAAGTACAACGAAATAACTCGTTTAGTCTCTCCCTCGCTGTCATTCTGTCTGTATTCAACGGAATTCTGAGTCGAAATAATCAGTTCTGTATCAGAAGGGGCGTGTGTGTGAAGGGGAGAGTGGGGGCTTAATGTATATCAAACGTAATGTACGGAAGCCCTGGGGGACATTTTTGTTACTTGTTATTACTTATTTGTCATTATTTAATACTTGTGATATATAATTTTGCTTAAATGCGGAAAGCTCGTGTGGTGGCTTCAAGATGGACACTTCAAGTGAAAGTGAATCATCTGGTTACTGTATACCTATGAAAAGGTACCACAGCCAGAACTCCATTTCATACTAAAACAAAAATAACTCCATGTTTGTACTAGATACAGCCTTATAACTTCGTGTCTGTATTAAATACAGCCTAATAACTCCGTGTTTGTACTAAATACAGACCAATAACTCCGTTTCTGTACTAAATACAGCCTAATAACTCCGTGTCTGTTCTATATACAGCCTAATAACTCCGTGTCTGTACTAAGTACAGCCCAATAACTCCGTGTCTGTACTAAGTACAGCCCAATAACTCCGTGTCTGTACTAAGTACAGCCCAATAACTCTGTGTCTGTACTAAGTACAGCCCAATAACTCCGTGTCTGTACTAAGTACAGCCCAATAACTCTGTGTCTGTACTAAATACAGACCAATAACTCTGTGTCTGTACTAAATACAGACCAATAACTCTGTGTCTGTACTAAATACAGACCAATAACTCCATGTCTGTACTAAATACAGCCCAATAACTCTGTGTCTGTACTAAATACAGCCCAATAACTCTGTGTCTGTACTAAATACAGCCCAATAACTCCGTGTCTGTACTAAATGCAGCCCAATAACTCAGTGTCTGTACTAAATACAGTCAAATAACTCAGTGTCTGTACTAAATACAGCCCAATAACTCAGTGTCTGTACTAAATACAGCCCAATAACTCAGTGTCTGTACTAAATACAGACCAATAACTCAGTGTCTGTACTAAATACAGCCCAATAACTCCGTGTCTGTACTAAATGCAGCCCAATAACTCAGTGTCTGTACTAAATACAGCCCAATAACTCAGTGTCTGTACTAAATACAGTCAAATAACTCAGTGTCTGTACTAAATACAGCCCAATAACTCAGTGTCTGTACTAAATACAGACCAATAACTCTGTGTCTGTACTAAATACAGCCCAATAACTCAGTGTCTGTACTAAATACAGTCAAATAACTCAGTGTCTGTACTAAATACAGCCTAATAACTCCGTGTCTGTACTAAATACAGACCAATAACTCTGTGTCTGTACTAAATACAGCACAATAACTCAGTGTCTGTACTAAATACAGTCAAATAACTCAGTGTCTGTACTAAATACAGCCCAATAACTCAGTGTCTGTACTAAATACAGACCAATAACTCTGTGTCTGTACTAAATACAGCCCAATAACTCAGTGTCTGTACTAAATACAGCCTCGTAGCTCCGTGTCTGTACTTCATACAGCCAAATAACTCCGTGTCTGTACTAAATACAGCCCAATAACTCAGTGTCTGTACTAAATACAGCCTAATAACTCAGTGTCTGTACTAAATACAGCCCAATAACTCTGTGTCTGTACTAAATACAGCCTAATAACTCAGTGTCTGTACTAAATACAGCCTAATAACTCAGTGTCTGTACTAAATACAGCCCAATAACTCTGTGTCTGTACTAAATACAGCCAAATAACTCAGTGTCTGTACTAAATACAGCCCAATAACTCTGTGTCTGTACTAAATACAGCACAATAACTCTGTGTCTGTACTAAATATAGCCTAATAACTCTGTGTCTGTACTAAATACAGCCCAATAACTCTGTGTCTGTACTAAATACAGCCCAATAACTCCGTGTTTGTACTAAATATAGCCTAATAACTCAGTGTCTGTACTAAATACAGCCCAATAACTCAGTGTCTGTACTAAATACAGCCTAATAACTCAGTGTCTGTACTAAATACAGCCCAATAACTCTGTGTCTGTACTAAATACAGCCTAATAACTCCGTGTCTGTACTAAATACAACCCAATAAGTCCGTGTCTGTACTAAATACAGCCCAATAACTTAGTGTCTGTACTAAATACAGCCAAATAACTCAGTGTCTGTACTAAATACAGCCCAATAACTTAGTGTCTGTACTAAATACAGCCAAATAACTCAGTGTCTGTACTAAATACAGCCCAATAACTCAGTGTTTGTACTAAATACAGCACAATAACTCAGTGTTTGTACTAAATACAGCACAATAACTCAGTGTTTGTACTAAATACAGCACAATAACTCCGTGTTTGTACTAAATACAGCACAATTACTCAGTGTTTGTACTAAATACAGCACAATAACTCAGTGTCTGTACTAAATACAGCACAATAACTCAGTGTTTGTACTAAATTCAGCACAATAACTCAGTGTTTGTACTAAATACAGCACAATAACTCAGTGTTTGTACTAAATACAGCACGATAACTCCGTGTTTGTACTAAATACAGCACAATAACTCAGTGTTTGTACTAAATACAGCACAATAACTCAGTGTTTGTACTAAATACAGCACAATAACTCCGTGTCTGTACTAAGGACAGCCCAATAACTCAGTGTCTGTACTAAATACAGCCCAATAAGTCCGTGTCTGTACTTAATAAAGCCCAATTACTCAATGTCTGTACTATATACAGCCTAATAACTCCGTGTCTTACTAAATAAACCCTAATTACTCCGTGTCTGTACTAAAGACAGCATAAAAACTCTGTTCTGAACTAAATACATCCTTATAATTCCGTGTCTGTACTAAATACAGCACAATTACTCTGTGTCTGTACTAAATACAGCCTAAAAACTCCGTTTATGTACTAAATATAGCCTAATAACTCCGTGTCTGTACTTAATACAGCCTAATAACTCCATGTCTGTATTAAATACAGCACAATTACTCTGTGTCTGTACTAAATACAGCCTAAAAACTCCGTGTATGTACTAAATACAGCCCAATAAGTCCGTGTCTGTACTTAATAGAGCCCAATTACTCAATGTCTGTACTATATACAGCCTAATAACTCCGTGTCTTACTAAATAAACCCTAATTACTCCGTGTCTGTACTAAAGACAGCATAAAAACTCTGTTCTGAACTAAATACAGCCTTATAATTCCGTGTCTGTACTAAATACAGCACAATTACTCTGTGTCTGTACTAAATACAGCCTAAAAACTCCGTTTATGTTCTAAATATAGCCTAATAACTCCGTGTCTGTACTTAATACAGCCTAATTACTCCATGTCTTTACTAAATACAGCACAATTACTCTGTGTCTGTACTAAATACAGCCCAAAAACTCTGTGTCTGTACTAAATACAGCCCAATAACTCTGTGTCTGTACTAAATACAGCCAGATAACTGTGGCTGTACTAAATACAGCCCAATAACTGTGGCTGTACTAAATACAGCCAAATAACTCCGTGTCTGTACTAAATACAGCCTCGTAGCTCCGTGTCTGTACTAAATGCAGCCCAATAACTCAGTGTCTGTACTATATACAGCCTAATAACTCAGTGTCTGTACTAAATACAGCCCAATAACTCAGTGTCTGTACTAAATACAGCCCAATAACTCAGTGTCTGTACTATATACAGCCTAATAACTCCGTGTCTGTACTAAATACAGCCTAATAACTCCGTGTCTGTACTAAATACAGCCTAATAACTTTGTGTCTGTACTAAATACAGCCTAATAACTCCGTGTCTGTACTAAATACAGCCTAATAACTCCGTGTCTGTACTAAATACAGCCTAATAACTCCGTGTCTGTACTAAATACAACCCAATAAGTCCGTGTCTGTACTAAATACAGCCCAATAACTTAGTGTCTGTACTAAATACAGCCAAATAACTCAGTGTCTGTACTAAATACGACCCAATAAGTCCGTGTCTGTACTAAATACAGCACAATAACTTAGTGTCTGTACTAAATACAGCACAATAACTCAGTGTCTGTACTAAATACAGCACAATAACTCAGTTTTTGTACTAAATACAGCACAATAACTCAGTGTCTGTACTAAATACAGCACAATAACTCAGTGTCTGTACTAAATACAGCACAATAACTTAGTGTCTGTACTAAATACAGCACAATAACTCAGTGTCTGTACTAAATACAGCACAATAACTCAGTTTTTGTACTAAATACAACACAATAACTCAGTGTTTGTACTAAATACAGCACAATAACTCAGTGTCTGTACTAAATACAGCACAATAACTCAGTGTTTGTACTAAATTCAGCACAATAACTCAGTGTCTGTACTAAATACAGCACAATAACTCAGTGTCTGTACTAAATACAGCCCAATAACTCAGTGTCTGTACTATATACAGCCTAATAACTCAGTGTCTGTACTAAATACAGCACAATTACTCAGTGTCTGTACTAAATACAGCACAATTACTCTGTGTCTGTACTAAATACAGCCCAATAACTCAGTGTCTGTACTAAATACAGCCCAATAACTCAGTGTCTGTACTATATACAGCCTAATAACTCAGTGTCTGTACTAAATACAGCCTAAAAACTCCGTGTCTGTACTAAATACAGCCTAATAACTCCGTGTCTGTACTAAATACAGCCTAATAACTCCGTGTCTGTACTAAATACAACCCAATAAGTCCGTGTCTGTACTAAATACAGCCCAATAACTTAGTGTCTGTACTAAATACAGCCCAATAACTCAGTGTCTGTACTAAATACAGCCCAATAACTTAGTGTCTGTACTAAATACAGCCAAATAACTCAGTGTCTGTACTAAATACAGCCCAATAACTCAGTGTCTGTACTAAATACAGCCAAATAACTCAGTGTCTGTACTAAATACAGCCCAATAACTCAGTGTCTGTACTAAATACAGCACAATAACTCAGTGTCTGTACTAAATACAGCACAATAACTCAGTGTCTGTACTATATACAGCCTAATAACTCCGTGTCTGTACTAAATACAGCCCAATAACTCAGTGTCTGTACTATATACAGCCTAATAACTCCGTGTCTGTACTAAATACAGCCCAATAACTTAGTGTCTGTACTAAATACAGCCCAATAACTCAGTGTCTGTACTAAATACAGCCCAATAACTCAGTGTCTGTACTAAATACAGCCCAATAACTCCGTGTCTGTACTATATACAGCCTAATAACTCAGTGTCTGTACTAAATACAGCCCAATAACTCAGTGTCTGTACTATATACAGCCTAATAACTCCGTGTCTGTACTAAATACAGCCTAATAACTCAGTGTCTGTACTATATACAGCCTAATAACTCCGTGTCTGTACTATATACAGCCTAATAACTCAGTGTCTGTACTAAATACAGCCCAATAACTCCGTGTCTGTACTATATACAGCCTAATAACTCAGTGTCTGTACTATATACAGCCCAATAACTCAGTGTCTGTACTATATACAGCCTAATAACTCAGTGTCTGTACTATATACAGCCCAATAACTCAGTGTCTGTACTATATACAGCCCAATAACTCAGTGTCTGTACTATATACAGCCTAATAACTCAGTGTCTGTACTATATACAGCCTAATAACTCAGTGTCTGTACTATATACAGCCCAATAACTCCGTGTCTGTACTATATACAGCCTAATAACTCAGTGTCTGTACTAAATACAGCCCAATAACTCAGTGTCTGTACTATATACAGCCTAATAACTCCGTGTCTGTACTATATACAGCCTAATAACTCAGTGTCTGTACTAAATACAGCCCAATAACTCCGTGTCTGTACTATATACAGCCTAATAACTCAGTGTCTGTACTAAATACAGCCCAATAACTCAGTGTCTGTACTATATACAGCCTAATAACTCCGTGTCTGTACTAAATACAGCCCAATAACTCCGTGTCTGTACTAAATACAGCCCAATAACTCAGTGTCTGTACTAAATACAGCCCAATAACTCCGTGTCTGTACTAAATACAGCCCAATAACTTAGTGTCTGTACTAAATACAGCCAAATAACTCAGTGTCTGTACTAAATACAGCCCAATAACTCAGTGTCTGTACTAAATACAGCCAAATAACTCAGTGTCTGTACTAAATACAGCCCAATAACTCAGTGTCTGTACTAAATACAGCACAATAACTCAGTGTCTGTACTAAATACAGCACAATAACTCAGTGTCTGTACTATATACAGCCTAATAACTCCGTGTCTGTACTAAATACAGCCCAATAACTCAGTGTCTGTACTATATACAGCCTAATAACTCCGTGTCTGTACTAAATACAGCACAATAACTCAGTGTCTGTACTATATACAGCCTAATAACTCCGTGTCTGTACTAAATACAGCCCAATAACTCAGTGTCTGTACTAAATACAGCCCAATAACTCCGTGTCTGTACTAAATACAGCACAATAACTCAGTGTCTGTACTATATACAGCCCAATTACTCAGTGTCTGTACTAAATACAGCACAATAACTCAGTGTCTGTACTAAATACAGCCCAATAACTCAGTGTCTGTACTAAATACAGCCAAATAACTCAGTGTCTGTACTAAATACAGCCCAATTACTCAGTGTCTGTACTAAATACAGCCTAATAACTCCGTGTCTGTACTAAATACAACCCAATAAGTCCGTGTCTGTACTAAATACAGCCCAATAACTTAGTGTCTGTACTAAATACAGCCAAATAACTCAGTGTCTGTACTAAATACGACCCAATAAGTCCGTGTCTGTACTAAATACAGCACAATAACTTAGTGTCTGTACTAAATACAGCCCAATAACTCAGTGTCTGTACTAAATACAGCCCAATAACTCAGTGTCTGTACTATATACAGCCTAATAACTCAGTGTCTGTACTAAATACAGCCTAAAAACTCCGTGTCTGTACTAAATACAGCCTAATAACTCCGTGTCTGTACTAAATACAGCCTAATAACTCCGTGTCTGTACTAAATACAGCCTAATAACTCCGTGTCTGTACTAAATACAACCCAATAAGTCCGTGTCTGTACTAAATACAGCCCAATAACTTAGTGTCTGTACTAAATACAGCCAAATAACTCAGTGTCTGTACTAAATACAGCCCAATAACTTAGTGTCTGTACTAAATACAGCCAAATAATTCAGTGTCTGTACTAAATACAGCCCAATAACTCAGTGTCTGTACTAAATACAGCCAAATAACTCAGTGTCTGTACTAAATACAGCCCAATAACTCAGTGTCTGTACTAAATACAGCACAATAACTCAGTGTCTGTACTAAATACAGCACAATAACTCAGTGTCTGTACTATATACAGCCCAATAACTTAGTGTCTGTACTAAATACAGCCCAATAACTTAGTGTCTGTACTAAATACAGCCCAATTACTCAGTGTCTGTACTAAATACAGCCAAATAACTCAGTGTCTGTACTAAATACAGCACAATAACTCAGTGTCTGTACTAAATACAGCACAATAACTCAGTGTCTGTACTAAATACAGCACAATAACTCAGTGTCTGTACTATATACAGCCCAATAACTCAGTGTCTGTACTAAATACAGCACAATAACTCAGTGTCTGTACTAAATACAGCCCAATAACTCAGTGTCTGTACTAAATACAGCACAATAACTCAGTGTCTGTACTAAATACAGCCCAATAACTCAGTGTCTGTACTAAATACAGCCCAATAACTCAGTGTCTGTACTATATACAGCCCAATAACTCAGTGTCTGTACTAAATACAGCCCAATAACTCAGTGTCTGTACTATATACAGCCCAATAACTCAGTGTCTGTACTAAATACAGCCCAATAACTCAGTGTCTGTACTATATACAGCCCAATAACTCAGTGTCTGTACTAAATACAGCCCAATAACTCAGTGTCTGTACTATATACAGCCCAATAACTCAGTGTCTGTACTATATACAGCCCAATAACTCAGTGTCTGTACTAAATACAGCCCAATAACTCAGTGTCTGTACTATATACAGCCTAATAACTCCGTGTCTGTACTAAATACAGCCTAATATCTCTGTGTCTGTACTATATACAGCCCAATAACTCAGTGTCTGTACTATATACAGCCCAATAACTCAGTGTCTGTACTAAATACAGCCAAATAACTCAGTGTCTGTACTAAATACAGCCCAATTACTCAGTGTCTGTACTAAATACAGCCAAATAACTCAGTGTCTGTACTAAATACAGCCCAATAACTCAGTGTCTGTACTAAATACAGCCCAATAACTCAGTGTCTGTACTAAATACAGCCAAATAACTCAGTGTCTGTACTATATACAGCCCAATTACTCAGTGTCTGTACTAAATACAGCCAAATAACTCAGTGTCTGTACTATATACAGCCCAATAACTCAGTGTCTGTACTAAATACAGCCAAATAACTCAGTGTCTGTACTAAATACAGCCCAATTACTCAGTGTCTGTACTAAATACAGCCAAATAACTCAGTGTCTGTACTAAATACAGCCCAATAACTCAGTGTCTGTACTAAATACAGCACAATAACTCAGTGTCTGTACTAAATACAGCACAATAACTCAGTGTCTGTACTATATACAGACAAATAACTCAGTGTCTGTACTAAATACAGCCCAATAACTCAGTGTCTGTACTAAATACAGCCAAATAACTCAGTGTCTGTACTAAATACAGCCCAATTACTCAGTGTCTGTACTAAATACAGCCAAATAACTCAGTGTCTGTACTAAATACAGCCCAATAACTCAGTGTCTGTACTAAATACAGCCAAATAACTCAGTGTCTGTACTAAATACAGCCCAATAACTCAGTGTCTGTACTAAATACAGCCAAATAACTCAGTGTCTGTACTAAATACAGCACAATAACTCAGTGTCTGTACTATATACAGCCCAATAACTCAGTGTCTGTACTAAATACAGCCCAATAACTCAGTGTCTGTACTAAATACAGCCAAATAACTCAGTGTCTGTACTAAATACAGCCCAATTACTCAGTGTCTGTACTAAATACAGCCAAATAACTCAGTGTCTGTACTAAATACAGCCCAATAACTCAGTGTCTGTACTAAATACAGCACAATAACTCAGTGTCTGTACTAAATACAGCCAAATAACTCAGTGTCTGTACTAAATACAGCCAAATAACTCAGTGTCTGTACTAAATACAGCCCAATAACTTAGTGTCAGTACTAAATGCAGCCCAATAACTCAGTGTCTGTACTAAATACAGCACAATAACTCAGTGTCTGTACTAAATACAGCACAATAACTCAGTGTCTGTACTATATACAGCCCAATAACTCAGTGTCTGTACTAAATACAGCCTAAAAACTCCGTTTATGTACTAAATATAGCCTAATAACTCCGTGTCTGTACTTAATACAGCCTAATTACTCCATGTCTTTACTAAATACAGCACAATTACTCTGTGTCTGTACTAAATACAGCCCAAAAACTCTGTGTCTGTACTAAATACAGCCCAATAACTCTGTGTCTGTACTAAATACAGCCAGATAACTGTGGCTGTACTAAATACAGCCCAATAACTGTGGCTGTACTAAATACAGCCAAATAACTCCGTGTCTGTACTAAATACAGCCTCGTAGCTCCGTGTCTGTACTAAATACAGCACAATAACTTAGTGTCTGTACTAAATACAGCACAATAACTCAGTGTCTGTACTATATACAGCCTAATAACTCAGTGTCTGTACTAAATACGACCCAATAAGTCCGTGTCTGTACTAAATACAGCCCAATAACTCAGTGTCTGTACTATATACAGCCTAATAACTCAGTGTCTGTACTAAATACAGCACAATAACTCAGTGTCTGTACTAAATACAGCCCAATAACTCAGTGTCTGTACTAAATACAGCCTCGTAGCTCCGTGTCTGTACTAAATACAGCACAATAACTTAGTGTCTGTACTAAATACAGCCTCGTAGCTCCGTGTCTGTACTAAATACAGCACAATAACTCAGTGTCTGTACTAAATACAGCCTAATAACTCCGTGTCTGTACTAAATACAGCACAATAACTTAGTGTCTGTACTAAATACAGCACAATAACTCAGTGTCTGTACTAAATACAGCCTAATAACTCAGTGTCTGTACTAAATACAGCCCAATAACTCAGTGTCTGTACTAAATACAGCCCAATAACTCAGTGTCTGTACTATATACAGCCTAATAACTCAGTGTCTGTACTAAATACAGCACAATAACTCAGTGTCTGTACTAAATACAGCCCAATAACTCAGTGTCTGTACTAAATACAGCCCAATAACTCAGTGTCTGTACTATATACAGCCTAATAACTCCGTGTCTGTACTAAATACAGCCTAATAACTCAGTGTCTGTACTATATACAGCCTAATAACTCAGTGTCTGTACTAAATACAGCCTAATAACTCAGTGTCTGTACTAAATACGACCCAATAAGTCCGTGTCTGTACTAAATACAGCACAATAACTTAGTGTCTGTACTAAATACAGCACAATAACTCAGTGTCTGTACTAAATACAGCACAATAACTCAGTGTCTGTACTAAATACAGCCTAATAACTCAGTGTCTGTACTAAATACAGCCTAATAACTCAGTGTCTGTACTAAATACAGCCTAATAACTCAGTGTCTGTACTAAATACAGCCTAATAACTCAGTGTCGGTACTAAATACAGCCTAATAACTCAGTGTCTGTACTAAATACAGCACAATAACTCAGTGTCTGTACTAAATACAGCCTAATAACTCAGTGTCTGTACTATATACAGCCTAATAACTCAGTGTCTGTACTAAATACAGCCTAATAACTCAGTGTCTGTACTAAATACAGCACAATAACTCAGTGTCTGTACTAAATACAGCCCAATAACTCAGTGTCTGTACTAAATACAGCCCAATAACTCAGTGTCTGTACTATATACAGCCTAATAACTCAGTGTCTGTACTAAATACAGCCTAAAAACTCCGTGTCTGTACTAAATACAGCCTAATAACTCCGTGTCTGTACTAAATACAGCCTAATAACTCCGTGTCTGTACTAAATACAGCCTAATAACTCCGTGTCTGTACTAAATACAACCCAATAAGTCCGTGTCTGTACTAAATACAGCCCAATAACTTAGTGTCTGTACTAAATACAGCCAAATAACTCAGTGTCTGTACTAAATACAGCCCAATAACTCAGTGTCTGTACTAAATACAGCCCAATAACTTAGTGTCTGTACTAAATACAGCCAAATAACTCAGTGTCTGTACTAAATACAGCCCAATAACTCAGTGTCTGTACTAAATACAGCCAAATAACTCAGTGTCTGTACTAAATACAGCCCAATAACTCAGTGTCTGTACTAAATACAGCACAATAACTCAGTGTCTGTACTAAATACAGCACAATAACTCAGTGTCTGTACTATATACAGCCCAATTACTCAGTGTCTGTACTAAATACAGCACAATAACTCAGTGTCTGTACTATATACAGCCTAATAACTCCGTGTCTGTACTAAATACAGCACAATAACTCAGTGTCTGTACTATATACAGCCCAATAACTCAGTGTCTGTACTATATACAGCCCAATAACTCAGTGTCTGTACTAAATACAGCCCAATTACTCAGTGTCTGTACTAAATACAGCCAAATAACTCAGTGTCTGTACTAAATACAGCCCAATAACTCAGTGTCTGTACTAAATACAGCACAATAACTCAGTGTCTGTACTAAATACAGCACAATAACTCAGTGTCTGTACTATATACAGACAAATAACTCAGTGTCTGTACTAAATACAGCCCAATAACTCAGTGTCTGTACTAAATACAGCCAAATAACTCAGTGTCTGTACTAAATACAGCCCAATTACTCAGTGTCTGTACTAAATACAGCCAAATAACTCAGTGTCTGTACTAAATACAGCCAATAACTCAGTGTCTGTACTAAATACAGCCAAATAACTCAGTGTCTGTACTAAATACAGCCCAATAACTCAGTGTCTGTACTAAATACAGCCAAATAACTCAGTGTCTGTACTAAATACAGCACAATAACTCAGTGTCTGTACTATATACAGCCCAATAACTCAGTGTCTGTACTAAATACAGCCCAATAACTCAGTGTCTGTACTAAATACAGCCAAATAACTCAGTGTCTGTACTAAATACAGCCCAATTACTCAGTGTCTGTACTAAATACAGCCAAATAACTCAGTGTCTGTACTAAATACAGCCCAATAACTCAGTGTCTGTACTAAATACAGCACAATAACTCAGTGTCTTTACTAAATACAGCACAATTACTCTGTGTCTGTACTAAATACAGCCCAAAAACTCTGTGTCTGTACTAAATACAGCCCAATAACTCTGTGTCTGTACTAAATACAGCCAGATAACTGTGGCTGTACTAAATACAGCCCAATAACTGTGGCTGTACTAAATACAGCCAAATAACTCCGTGTCTGTACTAAATACAGCACAATAACTCAGTGTCTGTACTAAATACAGCACAATAACTCAGTGTCTGTACTAAATACAGCACAATAACTTAGTGTCTGTACTAAATACAGCACAATAACTCAGTGTCTGTACTAAATACAGCCCAATAACTCAGTGTCTGTACTAAATACAGCCAAATAACTCAGTGTCTGTACTAAATACAGCCTAATAACTCAGTGTCTGTACTAAATACGACCCAATAAGTCCGTGTCTGTACTAAATACAGCACAATAACTCAGTGTCTGTACTAAATACAGCACAATAACTCAGTGTCTGTACTAAATACAGCACAATAACTTAGTGTCTGTACTAAATACAGCCTAATAACTCAGTGTCTTTACTAAATACAGCACAATTACTCAGTGTCTGTACTATATACAGCCTAATAGCTCCGTGTCTGTACTAAATACAGCACAATAACTCAGTGTCTGTACTAAATACAGCACAATAACTCAGTGTCTGTACTATATACAGCCTAATAGCTCAGTGTCTGTACTATATACAACCCAATAAGTCCGTGTCTGTACTAAATACAACCCAATAACTCAGTGTCTGTACTAAATGCAGCCCAATAACTCTGTGTCTGTACTAAATACAACCTAATAACTCTGTGTCTGTACTATATACAGCCCAATAACTCAGTGTCAGTACTAAATACAACCCAATAACTCAGTGTCTGTACTAAATGCAGCCCAATAACTCTGTGTCTGTACTAAATACAACCTAATAACTCTGTGTCTGTACTATATACAGCCCAATAACTCAGTGTCTGTACTAAATACAACCCAATAACTCAGTGTCTGTACTAAATGCAGCCCAATAACTCTGTGTCTGTACTAAATACAACCTAATAACTCTGTGTCTGTACTAAATACAACCCAATAACTCCGTGTCTGTACTAAATACAACCCAATAACTCAGTGTCTGTACTAAATGCAGCCCAATAACTCTGTGTCTGTACTAAATACAACCTAATAACTCTGTGTCTGTACTATATACAGCCCAATAACTCAGTGTCAGTACTAAATGCAGCCCAATAACTCTGTGTCTGTACTATATACAGCCCAATAGCTCAGTGTCAGTACTAAATGCAACCTAATAACTCTGTGTCTGTACTAAATACAACCTAATAACTCTGTGTCTGTACTATATACAGCCCAAAAACTCTGTGTCTGTACTAAATACAGCCCAATAACTCTGTGTCTGTACTAAATACAGCCAGATAACTGTGGCTGTACTAAATACAGCCCAATAACTGTGGCTGTACTAAATACAGCCAAATAACTCCGTGTCTGTACTAAATACAGCACAATAACTCAGTGTCTGTACTAAATACAGCACAATAACTCCGTGTCTGTACTAAATACAGCCCAATAACTCCGTGTCTGTACTAAATACAGCCAAATAACTCCGTGTCTGTACTAAATACAGCACAATAACTCAGTGTCTGTACTAAATACAGCACAATAACTCAGTGTCTGTACTAAATACAGCCAGATAACTGTGGCTGTACTAAATACAGCACAATAACTGTGGCTGTACTAAATACAACCTAATAACTCTGTGTCTGTACTAAATACAACCTAATAACTCTGTGTCTGTACTATATACAGCCCAATAACTCAGTGTCTGTACTAAATACAACCCAATAACTCAGTGTCTGTACTAAATGCAGCCCAATAACTCTGTGTCTGTACTAAATACAACCTAATAACTCTGTGTCTGTACTAAATACAACCCAATAACTCCGTGTCTGTACTAAATACAACCCAATAACTCAGTGTCTGTACTAAATGCAGCCCAATAACTCTGTGTCTGTACTAAATACAACCTAATAACTCTGTGTCTGTACTATATACAGCCCAATAACTCAGTGTCAGTACTAAATGCAGCCCAATAACTCTGTGTCTGTACTATATACAGCCCAATAGCTCAGTGTCAGTACTAAATGCAACCTAATAACTCTGTGTCTGTACTAAATACAACCTAATAACTCTGTGTCTGTACTATATACAGCCCAAAAACTCTGTGTCTGTACTAAATACAGCCCAATAACTCTGTGTCTGTACTAAATACAGCCAGATAACTGTGGCTGTACTAAATACAGCCCAATAACTGTGGCTGTACTAAATACAGCCAAATAACTCCGTGTCTGTACTAAATACAGCACAATAACTCAGTGTCTGTACTAAATACAGCACAATAACTCCGTGTCTGTACTAAATACAGCCCAATAACTCCGTGTCTGTACTAAATACAGCCAAATAACTCCGTGTCTGTACTAAATACAGCACAATAACTCAGTGTCTGTACTAAATACAGCACAATAACTCAGTGTCTGTACTAAATACAGCCAGATAACTGTGGCTGTACTAAATACAGCACAATAACTGTGGCTGTACTAAATACAGCACAATAACTGTGGCTGTACTAAATACAGCCCAATAACTCTGTGTCTGTACTAAATACAGCCAGATAACTGTGGCTGTACTAAATACAGCCCAATAACTGTGGCTGTACTAAATACAGCCAAATAACTGTGGCTGTACTAAATACAGCACAATAACTGTGGCTGTACTAAATACAGCACAATAACTCAGTGTCTGTACTAAATGCAGCACAATAACTCTGTGTCTGTACTAAATACAGCCAGATAACTGTGGCTGTACTAAATACAGCCCAATAACTGTGGCTGTACTAAATACAGCCAAATAACTCCGTGTCTGTACTAAATACAGCCTCGTAGCTCCGTGTCTGTACTAAATACGACCCAATAACTCAGTGTCTGTACTAAATACAGCCCAATAACTCAGTGTCTGTACTAAATACAGCCCAATAACTCAGTGTCTGTACTAAATACAGCCCAATAACTCAGTGTCTGTACTAAATACAGCCAAATAACTCCGTGTCTGTACTAAATACGACCCAATAACTCAGTGTCTGTACTAAATACAGCCCAATAACTCAGTGTCTGTACTAAATACAGCCCAATAACTCAGTGTCTGTACTATATACAGCCTAATAACTCCGTGTCTGTACTAAATACAGCCTAATAACTCCGTGTCTGTACTAAATACAGCCTAATAACTTTGTGTCTGTACTAAATACAGCCTAATAACTCCGTGTCTGTACTAAATACAGCCTAATAACTTTGTGTCTGTACTAAATACAGCCTAATAACTTTGTGTCTGTACTAAATACAGCCTAATAACTCAGTGTCTGTACTAAATACAACCTAATAACTTTGTGTCTGTACTAAATACAGCCCAATAACTCAGTGTCTGTACTAAATACAGCCTAATAACTCAGTGTCAGTACTAAATACAGCCTAATAACTCCGTGTCTGTACTAAATACAACCTAATAACTCAGTGTCTGTACTAAATACAGCCTAATAACTCCGTGTCTGTACTAAATACAACCTAATAACTCTGTGTCTGTACTATATACAGCCCAATAACTCAGTGTCAGTACTAAATACAACCTAATATCTCTGTGTCTGTACTATATACAGCCCAATAGCTCAGTGTCAGTACTAAATGCAACCTAATAACTCTGTGTCTGTACTAAATACAACCTAATAACTCTGTGTCTGTACTATATACAGCCCAATAACTCCGTGTCTGTACTAAATGCAGCCCAATAACTCAGTGTCAGTACTAAATGCAACCCAATAACTCAGTGTCTGTACTATATACAGCCCAATAACTCAGTGTCAGTACTAAATGCAACCTAATAACTCTGTGTCTGTACTATATACAGCCCAATAACTCAGTGTCAGTACTAAATGCAACCTAATAACTCTGTGTCTGTACTATATACAGCCCAATAACTCAGTGTCAGTACTAAATGCAACCTAATAACTCTGTGTCTGTACTATATACAGCCCAATAACTCAGTGTCAGTACTAAATGCAACCTAATAACTCTGTGTCTGTACTATATACAGCCCAATAGCTCAGTGTCAGTACTAAATACAACCTAATAACTCTGTGTCTGTACTATATACAGCCCAATAACTCAGTGTCTGTACTAAATGCAGCCCAATAACTCAGTGTCTGTACTATATACAGCCCAATAACTCAGTGTCAGTACTAAATGCAACCTAATAACTCTGTGTCTGTACTATATACAGCCCAATAACTCAGTGTCAGTACTAAATGCAACCTAATAACTCTGTGTCTGTACTATATACAGCCCAATAGCTCAGTGTCAGTACTAAATGCAGCCCAATAACTCAGTGTCTGTACTAAATACAACCTAATAACTCTGTGTCTGTACTATATACAGCCCAATAACTCAGTGTCTGTACTAAATGCAGCCCAATAACTCAGTGTCTGTACTATATACAGCCCAATAACTCAGTGTCAGTACTAAATGCAACCTAATAACTCTGTGTCTGTACTATATACAGCCCAATAACTCAGTGTCAGTACTAAATGCAACCTAATAACTCTGTGTCTGTACTATATACAGCCCAATAACTCCGTGTCTGTACTAAATGCAGCCCAATAACTCAGTGTCTGTACTATATACAGCCCAATAACTCAGTGTCAGTACTAAATGCAACCTAATAACTCTGTGTCTGTACTATATACAGCCCAATAACTCAGTGTCAGTACTAAATGCAACCTAATAACTCTGTGTCTGTACTATATACAGCCCAATAGCTCAGTGTCAGTACTAAATGCAGCCCAATAACTCAGTGTCTGTACTAAATACAACCTAATAACTCTGTGTCTGTACTATATACAGCCCAATAACTCAGTGTCTGTACTAAATGCAACCTAATAACTCTGTGTCTGTACTATATACAGCCCAATAGCTCAGTGTCAGTACTAAATGCAGCCCAATAACTCAGTGTCTGTACTAAATACAACCTAATAACTCAGTGTCAGTACTAAATACAGCCAAATAACTCAGTGTCAGTACTAAATACAGCCTAATAACTCTGTGTCTGTACTATATACAGCCCAATAACTCAGTGTCAGTACTAAATGCAACCTAATAACTCTGTGTCTGTACTATATACAGCCCAATAGCTCAGTGTCAGTACTAAATGCAGCCCAATAACTCAGTGTCTGTACTAAATACAACCTAATAACTCTGTGTCTGTACTATATACAGCCCAATAACTCAGTGTCTGTACTAAATGCAACCTAATAACTCCGTGTCTGTACTAAATGCAGCCTAATAACTCAGTGTCTGTACTAAATGCAACCTAATAACTCTGTGTCTGTACTGTATACAGCCCAATAACTCTGTGTCTGTACTATATACAGCCCAATAACTCAGTGTCTGTACTAAATGCAACCTAATAACTCCGTGTCTGTACTAAATGCAGCCTAATAACTCAGTGTCTGTACTAAATGCAACCTAATAACTCTGTGTCTGTACTGTATACAGCCCAATAACTCTGTGTCTGTACTATATACAGCCCAATAACTCAGTGTCAGTACTAAATGCAACCTAATAACTCTGTGTCTGTACTATATACAGCCCAATAACTCAGTGTCAGTACTAAATGCAGCCCAATAACTCTGTGTCTGTACTAAATACAGCCCAATAACTCTGTGTCTGTACTAAATACAGCCTAATAACTCAGTGTCAGTACTAAATGCAACCTAATAACTCTGTGTCTGTACTATATACAGCCCAATAACTCTGTGTCTGTACTAAATGCAACCTAATAACTCTGTGTCTGTACTATATACAGCCCAATAGCTCAGTGTCTGTACTAAATACAGCCCAATAACTACGTGTCTGTACTAAATACAGCCCAATAACTCTGTGTCTGTACTAAATGCAACCTAATAACTCTGTGTCTGTACTAAATACAGCCTAATAACTCCGTGTCTGTACTAAATACAGCCTAATAACTCTGTGTCTGTACTAAATGCAACCTAATAACTCTGTGTCTGTACTATATACAGCCCAATAACTCAGTGTCAGTACTAAATGCAACCTAATAACTCCGTGTCTGTACTAAATACAGCACAATAACTCAGTGTCTGTACTATATACAGCCCAATAACTCAGTGTCAGTACTAAATGCAGCCTAATAACTCTGTGTCTGTACTATATACAGCACAATAACTCAGTGTCTGTACTATATACAGCCCAATAACTCAGTGTCAGTACTAAATGCAGCCTAATATCTCTGTGTCTGTACTATATACAGCCCAATAACTCAGTGTCTGTACTAAATACAGCCTAATATCTCTGTGTCTGTACTATATACAGCCTAATATCTCTGTGTCTGTACTATATACAGCCCAATAACTCAGTGTCAGTACTAAATGCAGCCTAATAACTCTGTGTCTGTACTATATACAGCCCAATAACTCAGTGTCTGTACTATATACAGCCCAATAACTCAGTGTCAGTACTAAATGCAGCCTAATAACTCTGTGTCTGTACTATATACAGCACAATAACTCAGTGTCTGTACTATATACAGCCCAATAACTCAGTGTCAGTACTAAATGCAGCCTAATATCTCTGTGTCTGTACTATATACAGCCCAATAACTCAGTGTCAGTACTAAATGCAGCCTAATAACTCTGTGTCTGTACTAAATACAGCCCAATAACTCAGTGTCTGTACTAAATACAGCACAATAACTCCGTGTCTGTACTATATACAGCACAATAACTCAGTGTCTGTACTATATACAGCCCAATAACTCCGTGTCTGTACTATATACAGCACAATAACTCAGTGTCTGTACTATATGCAGCCCAATAACTCAGTGTCAGTACTAAATACAGCCTAATATCTCTGTGTCTGTACTATATACAGCCCAATAACTCAGTGTCAGTACTAAATGCAGCCTAATAACTCTGTGTCTGTACTATATACAGCACAATAACTCAGTGTCTGTACTATATACAGCCCAATAACTCAGTGTCAGTACTATATACAGCCCAATAACTCTGTGTCTGTACTATATACAGCACAATAACTCAGTGTCTGTACTATATACAGCCCAATAACTCAGTGTCAGTACTATATACAGCCCAATAACTCAGTGTCAGTACTAAATGCAGCCTAATAACTCTGTGTCTGTACTATATACAGCACAATAACTCAGTGTCTGTACTATATACAGCCCAATAACTCTGTGTCTGTACTATATACAGCACAATAACTCAGTGTCTGTACTATATACAGCCCAATAACTCAGTGTCAGTACTATATACAGCCCAATAACTCAGTGTCTGTACTATATACAGCCCAATAACTCAGTGTCAGTACTAAATGCAGCCTAATAACTCCGTGTCTGTACTAAATACAGCACAATAACTCAGTGTCTGTACTATATACAGCCCAATAACTCAGTGTCAGTACTAAATGCAGCCTAATAACTCTGTGTCTGTACTATATACAGCCCAATAGCTCAGTGTCTGTACTAAATACAGCCCAATAACTACGTGTCTGTACTAAATACAGCCCAATAACTCTGTGTCTGTACTAAATACAGCACAATAGCTCAGTGTCTGTACTAAATGCAACCTAATAACTTAGTGTCAGTACTAAATGCAGCCTAATAACTCAGTGTCTGTACTAAATACAACCTAATAACTCAGTGTCAGTACTAAATACAGCCCAATAACTCTGTGTCTGTACTAAATACAGCACAATAGCTCAGTGTCTGTACTAAATACAGCCTAATTACTCCGTGTCTGTACTAAATACAACCTAATAACTCCGTGTCTGTACTAAATACAGCCCAATAGCTCAGTGTCTGTACTAAATACAGCCTAATTACTCCGTGTCTGTACTAAATACAACCTAATAACCCCGTGTCTGTATTAAATACAGCCCAATAACTCAGTGTCTGTACTAAATACAGCCTCGTAGCTCCGTGTCTGTACTAAATACAGCACAATAGCTCAGTGTCTGTACTAAATACAGCCTAATTACTCCGTGTCTGTACTAAATACAACCTAATAACCCCGTATCTGTATTAAATACAGCCCAATAACTCAGTGTCTGTACTAAATACAGCCTCGTAGCTCCGTGTCTGTACTTCATACAGCACAATAGCTCAGTGTCTGTACTAAATACAGCCTAATTACTCCGTGTCTGTACTAAATACAACCTAATAACCCCGTGTCTGTATTAAATACAGCCTCGTAGCTCAGTGTCTGTACTAAATACAGCCTCGTAGCTCCGTGTCTGTACTTCATATAGCACAATAGCTCAGTGTCTGTACTAAATACAGCCTAATTACTCCGTGTCTGTACTAAATACAGCCTAATTACTCCGTGTCTGTACTAAATACAGCCCAATAACTCAGTGTCTGTACTAAATACAGCCTCGTAGCTCCGTGTCTGTACTAAATACAGCACAATAACTCAGTGTCTGTACTAAATACAGCCTCGTAGCTCCGTGTCTGTACTTCATACAGAACAATAACTCAGTGTCTGTACTAAATACAGCCTCGTAGCTACGTGTCTGTACTAAATACAGCACAATAACTCAGTGTCTGTATTAAATACAGCCTCGTAGCTCCGTGTCTGTACTTCATACAGCACAATAACTCAGTGTCTGTATTAAATACAGCCTCGTAGCTCCGTGTCTGTACTTCATACAGCACAATAACTCAGTGTCTGTACTAAATACAGCCTCGTAGCTCCGTGTCTGTACTTCATACAGCACAATAACTCAGTGTCTGTATTAAATACAGCCTCGTAGCTCCGTGTCTGTACTTCATACAGCCCAATAACTCAGTGTCTGTACTAAATACAGCCTCGTAGCTCCGTGTCTGTACTTCATACAGCCCAATAACTCAGTGTCTGTACTAAATACAGCCTCGTAGCTCCGTGTCTGTACTTCATACAGAACAATAACTCAGTGTCTGTACTAAATACAGCCTCGTAGCTACGTGTCTGTACTAAATACAGCACAATAACTCAGTGTCTGTATTAAATACAGCCTCGTAGCTCCGTGTCTGTACTTCATACAGCACAATAACTCAGTGTCTGTATTAAATACAGCCTCGTAGCTCCGTGTCTGTACTAAATACAGCACAATAACTCTGTGTCTGTACTAAATACAGCCCAATAACTCAGTGTCTGTACTAAATACAGCCAAATAACTCAGTGTCTGTACTAAATACAGCCCAATAACTCAGTGTCTGTACTAAATACAGCCAAATAACTCAGTGTCTGTACTAAATACAGCCCAATAACTCAGTGTCTGTACTAAATACAGCCAAATAACTCAGTGTCTGTACTAAATACAGCCCAATAACTCAGTGTCTGTACTAAATACAGCCCAATAACTCAGTGTCTGTACTAAATACAGCCAAATAACTCAGTGTCTGTACTAAATACAGCCCAATAACTCAGTGTCTGTACTAAATACAGCCAAATAACTCAGTGTCTGTACTAAATACAGCCCAATAACTCAGTGTCTGTACTAAATACAGCCAAATAACTCAGTGTCTGTACTAAATACAGCCTCGTAGCTCCGGGTCTGTACTAAATACAGCACAATAACTTAGTGTCAGTACTAAATACAGCCCAATAACTCAGTGTCTGTACTAAATACAGCCCAATAACTCAGTGTCTGTACTAAATACAGCCAAATAACTCAGTGTCTGTACTAAATACAGCCCAATAACTCAGTGTCTGTACTAAATACAGCCAAATAACTCAGTGTCTGTACTAAATACAGCCCAATAACTCAGTGTCTGTACTAAATACAGCCAAATAACTCAGTGTCTGTACTAAATACAGCCCAATAACTCAGTGTCTGTACTAAATACAGCCCAATAACTCAGTGTCTGTACTAAATACAGCCAAATAACTCAGTGTCTGTACTAAATACAGCCCAATAACTCAGTGTCTGTACTAAATACAGCCAAATAACTCAGTGTCTGTACTAAATACAGCCCAATAACTCAGTGTCTGTACTAAATACAGCCAAATAACTCAGTGTCTGTACTATATACAGCCTAATAACTCCGTGTCTGTACTAAATACAGCCTAATAACTCCGTGTCTGTACTAAATACAGCCTAATAACTCCGTGTCTGTACTAAATACAGCCTAATAACTCCGTGTCTGTACTAAATACAGCACAATAACTTAGTGTCAGTACTAAATACAGCCAAATAACTCAGTGTCTGTACTAAATACAGCCCAATAACTCAGTGTCTGTACTAAATACAGCCAAATAACTCAGTGTCTGTACTAAATACAGCCCAATAACTCAGTGTCTGTACTAAATACAGCCAAATAACTCAGTGTCTGTACTAAATACAGCCCAATAACTCAGTGTCTGTACTAAATACAGCCAAATAACTCAGTGTCTGTACTAAATACAGCCCAATAACTCAGTGTCTGTACTAAATACAGCCAAATAACTCAGTGTCTGTACTAAATACAGCCCAATAACTCCGTGTCTGTACTAAATACAGCCCAATAACCCCGTGTCTGTACTAAATGCAGCCAAATAACTCAGTGTCTGTACTAAATACAGCCCAATAACTCAGTGTCTGTACTAAATACAGCCCAATAACTCCGTGTCTGTACTAAATACAGCCCAATAACTTAGTGTCAGTACTAAATACAGCCCAATAACTCAGTGTCTGTACTAAATACAGCCTAATAACTCAGTGTCTGTACTAAATACAGCCCAATAACTCAGTGTCTGTACTAAATACAGCCCAATAACTCAGTGTCTGTACTAAATACAGCCCAATAACCCCGTGTCTGTACTAAATGCAGCCAAATAACTCAGTGTCTGTACTAAATACAGCCCAATAACTCAGTGTCTGTACTAAATACAGCCCAATAACTCCGTGTCTGTACTAAATACAGCCCAATAACCCCGTGTGTGTACTAAATACAGCCAAATAACTCAGTGTCTGTACTAAATACAGCCAAATAACTCAGTGTCTGTACTAAATACAGCACAATAACTCAGTGTCTGTACTAAATACAGCCCAATAACTCAGTGTCTGTACTAAATGCAGCCAAATAACTCAGTGTCTGTACTAAATACAGCCTAATAACTCAGTGTCTGTACTAAATACAGCCCAATAACTCAGTGTCTGTACTAAATACAGCCCAATAACTCAGTGTCTGTACTAAATACAGCCCAATAACTCCGTGTCTGTACTAAATACAGCCCAATAACCCCGTGTCTGTACTAAATGCAGCCAAATAACTCAGTGTCTGTACTAAATACAGCCCAATAACTCAGTGTCTGTACTAAATACAGCCCAATAACTCCGTGTCTGTACTAAATACAGCCCAATAACCCCGTGTGTGTACTAAATACAGCCAAATAACTCAGTGTCTGTACTAAATACAGCCAAATAACTCAGTGTCTGTACTAAATACAGCACAATAACTCCGTGTCTGTACTAAATACAGCACAATAACTTAGTGTCAGTACTAAATGCAGCACAATAGCTCATTGTTTGTACTAAATGCAGCCCAATAACTACGTGTCTGTACTAAATACAGCCCAATAACTACGTGTCTGTACTAAATACAGCCCAATAACTCAGTGTCTGTACTAAATACAGCCCAATAACTCAGTGTCTGTACTAAATACAGCCCAATAACTACGTGTCTGTACTAAATACAGCCCAATAACTCCGTGTCTGTACTAAATACAGCCTAATAACTCCGTGTCTGTTTTAAATACAACCTAATTACTCCGTGTCTGTACTAAATACAGCCTTATAACTCCATGTCTGTACTAAATACAGCCCAATAACTCCGTGTCTGTTCTATATACAGCCTAATAACTCCGTGTCTGTACTAAATACAGCCTAATAACTCCGTGTCTGTACTAAATACAGCCCAATAACTCAGTGTCTGTACTAAATACAGCCTAATAACTCCGTGTCTGTACTAAATACAGCCTAATAACTCCGTGTCTGTACTAAATACAGCCTAATAACTCCGTGTCTGTACTAAATACAGCCTAATAACTCAGTGTCTGTACTAAATACAGCCTAATAACTCCGTGTCTGTACTAAATACAGCCTAATAACTCAGTGTCTGTACTAAATACAGCCCAATAACTCAGTGTCTGTACTATATACAGCCTAATAACTCCGTGTCTGTACTAAATACAGCCTAATAACTCCGTGTCTGTACTAAATACAGCCCAATAACTCAGTGTCTGTACTAAATACAGCCTAATAACTCCGTGTCTGTACTAAATACAGCCTAATAACTCCGTGTCTGAACTAAATACAACCCAATAAGTCCGTGTCTGTACTAAATACAGCCCAATAACTCCGTGTCTGTTCTATATACAGCCTAATAACTCCGTGTCTGTACTAAATACAGCCTAATTACTCCGTGTCTGTACTAAATACAGCCTAATAACTCCATGCCTGTACTAAATACAGCCCAATAACTCTGTGTCTGTACTAAATACAGTCTCTAGCTCCGTGTTTGTACTAAATACAGCAAAATAACTCCGTGTCTGTATTAAATACAGTCTAATAACTCCGTGTCTGTACTATGTACAGCGCAATTACTCCATGTCTGTACTAAATACAGCCAGATAACTCCGTGTCTGTACTAAGGACAACCTAAAAACTCCGTGTCTGTTCTATATACAGCCTTATAACTCCCTGTCAGTACTAAATACAGCCTAATAACTCCATGTCTGTACTAAGTACAGCCCAGTAACTCAGTGTCTGTACTATATACAACCTAATAACTCCGTGTCTGTACTAAATACAGCCTAATAACTCCATGTATGTACTAAGTACAGCCAGATAACTCCGTGTCTGTACTAAGTACAGCCCAGTAACTCAGTGTCTGTACTATATACAACCTAATAACTCCGTGTCTGTACTAAATACAGCCTAATAACTCCATGTATGTACTAAGTACAGCCAGATAACTCCGTGTCTGTACTAAGGACAGCCTAAAAACTCCGTGTCTGTACTATATACAGCCTAATAACTCCGTGTCTGTACTAAATACAGCCTAATAACTCCATGTCTGTACTAAATACAGCCAGATAACTCCGTATCTGTACTAAGGACAGCCTAAAAACTCCGTGTCTGTTCTATATACAGCCTTATAACTCCCTGTCAGTACTAAATACAGCCTAATAACTCCATGTCTGTACTAAATACAGCCTAATAACTCCATGTCTGTACTAAATACAGCCAGATAACTCCGTATCTGTACTAAGGACAGCCTAAAAACTCCGTGTCTGTTCTATATACAGCCTTATAACTCACTGTCAGTACTAAATACAGCCTAATAACTCCGTGTCTGTACTAAATACAGCCTAATAACTCCATGTATGTACTAAGAACAGCCAGATAACTCCGTGTCTGTACTAAGGACAGCCTAAAAACTCCGTGTCTGTTCTATATACAGCCTAATAACTCCGTGTCTGTACTAAATACAGCCTAATAACTCCATGTCTGTACTAGATACAGCCTTATAACTCCATGTCTGTACTAAATACAGCCTAATAACTCCATGTATGTACTAAGAACAGCCAGATAACTCCGTGTCTGTACTAAGGACAGCCTAAAAACTCCGTGTCTGTTCTATATACAGCCTAATAACTCCGTGTCTGTACTAAATACAGCCTAATAACTCCATGTCTGTACTAAGGACAGCCTAAAAACTCCGTGTCTGTACTAAATACACCATAATAACTCCGTGTCTGTACTAAATACAGCCATATAACTCCGCGTCTGTACTAAATACAGCATAATAACTCCATGTCTGTACTCTGTACAGCCCAATTACTCCGTGTCTGTACTAAATACTAACAACAGCCTATACGAATAAATACACTCATGCATACATTAAATATGGGATTATAACTTCTATTATAATGTGTTAATAACTTCATTGTCTACACTTATGCCACCTTAAAATGCAGCCCTTAACCACAGAACTGCTAAAACTTTTCTTCCTTGTATATTACAATCTAGCATGGCTTCAATTAAGAAACATACTTCGGGAAGATTTTGGCACATGAACTGGGATCTACTGATTAAGTGATACGTACTAATGAAAACAAAAGTATCCACTTATCTGGGAACTATACTCGCTTCTGTTCAATACAAAATAATTACTTGTGTTATTTTCAATTCAAGGACTTCCCCGTTTGAAATACGTATTTGTCCAGTTGAGCGTGATGTTTGCTTTAGCGAGATCCGAGTGAATACATTTACTTCGATCTTTCACTTTCTGGTCAAGGGCACTCCGTTTGAAACACTATCAATATTTATTTACTAAGACTTCGTATTGAGCTTACTATAGATCTATTTGTACTGGACGTAAAGGGGGCAACAGCGTGAACAATTAATGTAATGAGTAAACATACTCTGACCGAACGATAGATCCGTGAGTTCATACACGTAATGGAAGGGTCCTAGCCTGAGCCCTTCACAGGGTTTATGTTCTCTCTTGTTACTAATATAATGTATTTCGTATGAAGTCTATAATACGGAAGAATATCTTTAAATATTTACCTGTATATGTCCATTTTTCTTAGGTGCAAACAAACCGGATACAATTGAACATTAAAAAAACACATGAGCAGTCAATAACAATTGTAATATACGAATTCTGCTTACAATAACATATTTTACATACGTATATTATGCAATTATTTTTAATAGAGTTAAAGCTTATTGAGTCGAATGCTTACCCTTTCTTAATAACCAAATTCGTTTTGAAAATATTAAAATGTAAGAAATAATTACCGTTAAGAAGTATGCATTGCGTTAGCAACTAATTATGAAACACATCTGTAAACGGCCCCACTACAAGATTAGTGCCGCCGTTCATTTTGCCATGTGTCTGATAAATATGACTTTATGTATAAAGAAAGAAATTGGTGAGTGAGAGAGAGAGAGAGAGAGAGAAAGGGAGAGAGAGAGTGTGTAATACAGACAGACACAGTGAGAGACGAAAGAGAGAGAGAGAGAGAGAGAACAGAGAGACGGAGACAGACAGACACAGATATAGAACGAGCGAGAAGAGAGAGCGAGAGAGAGAGAGAGAGAGGGAGAGAGAGAAAGAGAACAAACAGAATCATTACCTTGATTCACCTAATGATTGAACACGACTCCTTGTCTGTGATTTGCTGTGTTGTTTTGCGGAAGGAATGAGAAGTACTCGAGCGTAAAACAAGTTGCACCTCTCCTCCCATTGCCAGACCAATAAATGCCCGAGGAATAATTCATTGATATGACATTGCCACGCATGAATATACTAATCAAAGGGCTAACTGCACTGGAGTATACAGTGCTTTCAAATTGTAAAGAAAAATGTTAACTTAATGTCACAAAGATTTAATACTTTGTACTTGAAAGGTACACATTCATCAGCTTTAAGTAAAGTGCTGCTATTTTTTTGCATTTTCAGCTCTTCTCGTGTTTTCGTGTCTTTATTTCTATTCGTTTCTATATTTACACGAAGCTATCAGATTTTTACAAATTTATTTCCAAAAAAAATCCAAACGTCCTGACATGTTTCAGATTTCTGTGAAAAATTGTGATAAACAGTAAAGGTGCTAAATATGGCTTATTTTTGAAAACAAATATACTACTACTGGCTATTGTGAAGAATGGCACTGACCTATCAGAAGGGCCGAAATTATGAGGAACTGTTGGATGACATCGACAGAATGAGGTTATAATTATTGAAGAAGATTTCTAAAATGCGTAAACAACACTCTTCTGAACTATTTAACTGTTACAGTTTTGTTTAATAATTTAAACAGGCCGTTGCATATTAGAGATTATTGTGTTAAAGGGCCGAAAATACAGAACAACAGTATAAAACACATATATTCCGATATAGTTAATACACGAAATTGTACCACCCAATGCAATTAAATTTGGTAAAACAAAAACAATATTGCAATGGTTCATAGGTATAAATCAACCTTACATAATACTGGAAACACAGGGTTAACACGGTTATTTTTATGCCATATGGTGTTATTGTTGTCCTCACAATGTTACACCATATGGTGTTATTGTTGTCCTCACAATGTTACACCATATGGTGTTATTGTTGTCCTCACAATATTCGTCATATGGTGTTATTGTTGTCCTCACAATATTTGTCATATGGTGTTATTGTTGTTCTCACAATGTTACACCATATGGTGTTATTGTTGTCCTCACAATGTTACACCATATGGTGTTATTGTTGTCCTCACAATGTTACACCATATGGTGTTATTGTTGTCCTCACAATATTACGTCATATGGTGTTATTGTTGTCCTCACAATGTTACACCATATGGTGTTATTGTTGTCCTTACAATGTTACGTCATATGGTGTTATTGTTGTCCTCACAATGTTGCATGTACGTCATATGGTGTTATTGTTGTCCTCACAATGTTGCATGTACGTCATATGGTGCTATTGTTGTCCTCACAATGTTGCATGTACGTCATATGGTGTTATTGTTGTCCTCACAATGTTACACCATATGGTGTTATTGTTGTCCTTACAATGTTACACCATATGGTGTTATTGTTGTCCTCACAATGTTACACCATATGGTGTTATTGTTGTCCTCACAATATTCGTCATATGGTGTTATTGTTGTCCTCACAATATTCGTCATATGGTGTTATTGTTGTCCTCACAATGTTACACCATATGGTGTTATTGTTGTCCTCACAATGTTGCATGTACGTCATATGGTGTTATTTTTGTCCTCACAATGTTACACCATATGGTGTTATTGTTGTCCTCACAATGTTACACCATATGGTGTTATTGTTGTCCTCACAATGTTGCATGTACGTCATATGGTGTTATTGTTGTCCTCACAATGTTTTTTCACCCCGTTCTTATTCAGTCATTGGGCTTTACTATTGACTTTCTTTGTTACCTTGGTTTTCACGGTTAAATTCGTTGTCTTATTGTATGTATATATTGTGTTATACTTTACGCTGATAATAGTGTAATTTTATCAATGTTTTTAAACAATGCTGATATTGTTAAAACAGGATTTTATATTATTATACATTTTTGTAATACTTTGTCAATAACACATATTTCCGTTCTTGTTTTAAGATAAGAATTCTGAGACAACTTGTGAAAAAAGGATTATATGAAGTCTAAATGTGACTGGCTGGTAGCGATCGGTGCAGCTCCTAATATTTTTTTTCTTAGGAAGGCCAAAAACTAGAGAGTTACGATTTGGCAACCAAAGTGACAAAATTGGATTTCCAAAGTTATACAGGATCACCTGTTTATAGAAATTAATTGTTATTGTTATAAACTTGTAAGCTGGATAAGCAGAGGAAGTGAAAGTTATTAAATTTGTTAAACTGAACAAAGTCTTGAACTTACAAAGTATAATCACCTTATAGACATAACAGCATAGCACTTGCATTTCTCCTTAAAAATAATTTGACTTTAACTCATGCGCGTTTCTGCCATTACGCACTTTACGCACGTGCGTAACCTCCGTTCGAAAAATCGAAAATCTAAAAGTATCAAAAACACTACGAAAGTCGATGCCTAACCCGGCTTAGGAATGATATATTTATTTCCGTAGGTTTCTCTGTTATAAAATATTATTACCACACCAATTAAGTTGAAAAGGTTTAAAATGATTAAACTTCCTCGCATGTCCGCATTTTACCTGTTATTCATTAGAAAAGAACCGAATGTATTCAAAAGTATTACTTCAAAGGTTATTTTCCTTTTATTTGTGCGTAACTTTCAAAACGGCGGCCAGCTACGCGCCTATATTAACTTGCCCTGGCGTAAAACCTGTTATTGCGGTGTGTAAATTGTTTAATGCTCATATAGAAACTCCACTGTATATCTGTGACTTCACGAACTGGCATCCATTGATGAGGTCATTCGATCAAGGGGAGTGATCTGATTTATTTTAGATAAAGTATTTTATAGATTCTGGAGTATTGTACATAGGATCAATGTGATCCTGAACTGGGATTATGAATGTATGCATGTAGTACAGCCATTATACTCTCGCCCATGTAAGTTTAGACTAGCAACCGCATGAGCTACATGATAACTTTATGACAACATTGATCAAATGCCAATTGATAGTCTAGTGCAATGGTGTAAGGGGCACATTGAGAAAATATCTAAAATAATAAGAAGTGACTTTGTTCTATTTTTAGCAGTTAATTTAAGAGACAACTTGTATTACTTTATTATTGTCCGAACTGTAGAATGTGTGGTATTTATATTATATCACTTAAATTGTTTTTAAATTTAAGAGTTTCATCAAAGTAATAGTCAGAAATGGTATTCATATCGTAGCTAACACACACTAATGTTTGATAAAAGGAACTTTATGGGGGAAAATAACAATAATAAAATTGTTTTTATGGATATTTCCTGGTCAGTTAGAATCTCAGACTGAATAATTACAAGAGAGAGACATGTTAAAACCTAACTAAGGTCATATAGACCGAATTGGGCAAATTTCTAACACAAGTGCTGCCTTGGCTGGATTCTCACTATTAATTAGGTGCAGATTCGATAGCAATATGCCTGCATTAGCAGGAAATTGTAAGTAAATAAGTAAAATCTTGTATAGGTCAGTTAAAACTGTTGCACGATAAAGGTTTATACTGCTGCTGGAAATGTAATTTTAATGACAAGTTAATATAATTATATGCATCAGCTGGCTTCATTGACAGTCTGTTACCAGTAGAAACACCGTATGTAGTTAATTAACACAAGTCCATTAACTCATAGGTCCAACATATTCTCCTATACACATTTATTAAATGTCACATTTGTGAATGTTTAATCATCTGTTCAGGAGAAGTGTCACAGCTTGTATTTATGTCTATAAAATGTAAACCAAAATTACTGTGATTACTATGTATTTAATTTACGATACATTTTCAGACAGTAATTTACTAGACAGAACTGTGGTTTAATAGTTGAGCTTTGGTCACTAATTCTTCATGCCACGTATTCATTCCCAGTTTAAGACATAACACACTTCTATACATATAACACTAGTACAATACTGTCTGATCATGGTCTGCACTACATTTGCAATACATCTAGGCCCTTTTGCATGGCAATTTCAGAAAATGACTAAATATTAGTCTGGGTTATTAATGAAGTAAGCTATGAGTTAAGATTAGACTACTTGGACTTTAAGGCTTGCAGTTGTATTGAAAAGGAATTTTAGTTTTCTTTTCTCACTTCAACCAAACAATTCCTTAAATTTTGAAAAATACTGACAAATTTCTAACATGATATGGCTTTTATTAATGCAACTTAAGACACTTTTATATTTCAGGTATAAATCAAGATCAATAGAAATGTCCTAGTTTATGGTTTGGTCCTGAGAGGGACATTAAACTGAATCCTGACGTGGCTTTTGTAAACTTGTGGGATCGTGAGGCGGTCGTTAATCACAGTAGCTTCCGGACTCCCCTTGGGCAGGGGTCAGAACCCGTAATAAGCCCCACTTTCTCAGAGTTATGAGATGCCCAAACCTGATAGGCAGTATGGCTACTGCTGCAGTCATCAACAGACTGATGTTTTGGTGCAATAGCCACTGTGACTTAGTGGATGATGATGCCGCTTGCGAGGACAACAGTACGGCACACAGCCGAGCACGGTAACGTCGGAGTTCTCAGAGTTAGCGTAGGCCAGAACAGGCGGTCCGTAAGAACCTTGCCACGTGAAATGTATACGCTTTAAAGAAGGGAGGAAGTGAAATGGTGAAGACAATGACACGAAGAAAAGTGGATTTCTTTATGTCGCAAGAGCACAAATGGGCTGGAGGTCTTGCAGTCAAACAGACCTGCTCAATTAAAGGAAAAGAACTCCATCTACAAGGTCTATAGGAGAGGGACCGAAAGGGGTCTTAGTGGAGCTGGGTTTATGCCGGCCGAAAAGTTGTGGATAAAGTCCTTGATTTCCTACGTTTTTCTGACAGTATCATCCTTCACATGCTTCTTATTGGCAAAGTAGTGTAGACCTTTATCTTTTTATATGCACCACAGGTCGGCCTATCAGAAACCAATAAAAGTATTTTTCTGACCAACTACAAAGTATGGTACATGTACCACTGGGTCACAGCCTGTGAGGTTTTCATCCCTTTAGGGCACTGGAAGAAGTTCACGGTGACCATGGTTTCGGTTTCATATCAAACGAGAAATAGTCTTAAAATTTGCTCTGGTAAATGACCTCATAGTTGGTAACCCCTGTTTCCTAAAGAGAGAGTCCCACCTAGTCACATACTGCTACTGGAACCACATGACACAGATAAATTATTGACTTTATCAAAACAATATCAGGTCAGAGGTTAATTATGTTAAGGTCATCCAAATCAAGGAAAGCGTTCAACAGCATACCTTAGTTGTATGCGACTTAACAGTCCACACACCTTTGGTGAAGAAGCGGAAGTTTATCCACGCATCCGTACTTGGAACCTCAGTGATCCCGTTGCAAACATGTTCCATGTTCCCGTTTACTTCCTAAAAATTGCAGCAGTTCAGTAGTCTCGAGTAGCATTCACGAGTGAACTTTAGGAATGAAGTGCAAATCCTTGCGCGTTTTGTTGCTTACAACAGCAAAATTGTCACAATCATTTTCAAGTTCTTTTGTGTTACGTACAAGTGGCTCACAGCAAGCAAACACACCAGATAATATGGTCAAGTATGAACTCTTTACAGCAGAGAACCTGAGTTTTTCAGAACTATGTTTGTGAGATTGGGATTGGGATTAGCGGGCATTTTTGCCGATACTGCGCAGCACTATGTTTGTTATCCAAGATTTTGTCCATTTTAAAAACAGTTAATAACTACTTTCACTTTTTCTGGTAAGCCGGCATGTAAATTTGTTATCAATCAGTCCTCTCTGCGCCGTCTGGTGCATGAGGGAGGGCAAGAGATCTCCACTTGGCTCTGTCTGTTGCTGTCCTGAGGACTATTTCGAGGGTCAATCCCCTGCTTTTAAGCTCGTTCTCTACAGTTCTTCGCCAGGCCTCTTTTGGCCGCCCCAGTTCCTCTTGCCTTGTTAGGTCCATCGCAGGGATATCCTTGACAGGGAGTCACGTGGCATGCGACAAACATGTCCCAGCCATTTCCATTGGCGTATTCTGACTCTCATGGATTGAGTTGTTATGTACAGTAGTACACCAGCGTTTAAGGTTACGCAAGTTAGGTTAAGTGGTTGTTTATCGTAGTTGTATTCATGACGTATTTCGCATGACGTAGCATTCGCGTAACAGCTAGAAAGAAAAGGATCATGCAAGAAAATTCATTTGTTTATTCTTTACTGGGTTTCGTGAATGTTCTGGAGACTTCTGCGTTCTAGAAATTCTTTGGGACTATATATGGGCTTGTTAGCCGATTTAAGGGAAGTTTGGGCATAGAGTTTGGACATTGAGGTTTGGGCATAAAGTTTGGACAGATAGTTTGAAAATATTTGCAGCTTCTATATTTAACCTTTCTTTGTTGGAACTTACGTGGACTAACTATATTCTACAGTGATATAAATATTAAAGTGTTGGATTTGGAATTATATTATTTAAATTTGTGTATTGTTCTACCTTTGGATTATTTCAAGTGTGCGTATCTACGAGGACATTTTACCGTGAACTCTTCAGGATTATTCGACGTTGGATTATTAATTGGACTATTAAAGGGACACCTCCTAAAGGGACAAACTGTAAGCTAACATTTATTTTGCATTCTCAAATTTTGTCTGATTTATTTGTTATTATTCTGTTACGTCATAGATTTAATTGTTTATTTAAGTAAAACATAACTGTACTAGTTTCTTGCTGGCTTGTTCTTTCTGTTACACCATTTCGTCGTTTAGTAAACGTGCCATTTTAATAACAAGTCTTAAATAGCGACACCGGCCGTAACAGAAATTGGGGGCTCGTCCGGGATTTGAAAACATTTAAGGATAACTCTGCTATTTTTGTGTACTTTTTTATTTATTTATTTATTTTTTGTGAGTAAATATTTCTACAAATTGCAACAAGCAACCATGGCATTTAATTTGCAAAAGTTTGTAAAGTCGCCGATACAGAAGGAGTTTAATTTGGCCAAAAAGTTTGATTTGCTGGACATCGCTGCTCATTATATGTTCCTGGAATTAAAGCATCAAATCGAAAACATAATATTTGCCACATGCCTATTCAAACTTTGATTGACGACAACATACTTTCGACTGACTTCATGTCGTTTGTAAAGGAAGGTCTGTCAGACCAGGACTTAGAATTAAAATTACAATTAAAGAAATTAGGAATGGAAAAAGAAGAGCGAATAGAATTACAAAGAATAAAGTTGGAAGAAAAGAAAACGGAACAATTAGGAGTGAGAGAACGAATAGAAGAGAGAGAACGAGAAAGAGAAAAAGAACAAGAAAGACCACGAGAGCGGGAAGAAAGAGAACGAGACAGGCAGTTTCAATTAGAATTATAAAATACAGAATGAGCACATCAGACATTCAAAATAAATAATTTGATGTCTCAAAAAATATTAGACTTGTTCCCAAATTTCAAGAAAAGGATAATGACAAATGCTTTTTTACAATTTGAGAAAGTTGCAGATAATTTGAAATGGCCAAAAGAGCACTGGACTTTACTTCTGCAAACTGTTCTGTTAAGTAAAGCACAGAAATCTTCACACAGTTAAGCATTAAACAGTGTTCTAACTTTGATACTGTCAAAGCTAACATGCTAAAAGGCTACGAACTGGTCATTGAGGCATAAAGACGAAAATTTAGGAATTGTAAAAAATAAACTAATCAAACATGTTGAGTCTGCTAGAACAAAAACACATTTTTTGACAGATGTAGTTCATCTAAAGGAATAGAATAAGACCATGCAAAATTATGGCATCTTATTCTTATTGAAGAGTTTAAACGCTGCATCCACCCTGATATTAAGACCTTCATTGATGAAAAGCAAGTTGAAACTTCAGATGAAACTGCTCGTTTGGCTGATGACTATTCTTTAACTCACAAGGTCTCATTTGTTCCTAAACCAAACTTCATATCTATCTACACTTAGCACTACGAGAAATATCGATTCAAGTCCACTTGCAAATGCTAAGTTAAAACACAATAGTAACTGAACTGGCTTTCCAGTCAAGGTCACAGACTTGTGTAGAAGTTGACACTTTTAATCAGGCTAACAAACCTGTTATTCTGCCAAAGGCAAACGAGCCTTTTCATACCGTTGAGGTTTCAAAACCAAATTCTGACTCTGTTATGAATATTTATGAGCCATTTATGTCAAATGGTTTTGTATCACTTCCATGTGATCTTGCCCGTTTACCCCTATTAAAATATTAAGAGACACACGGGCGTCCCAATCTCTTATTTTGGCAGATACACTGCCGTTTTCCGAGAAGACCTTCTCTGGAGTTAGTGTTTTCATTCAGGGTGTAGAGTGTGGTTCTTTAACAGTTCCTCTCCATAACATTGTTTTGTCTTCCACTTTAGTTAGTGGTTTAGTCTCTGTCGGTCTTAGATCTTCATTACCTACATTAGAGGGTGTCCGTTTGATGCTAGCTGGAGAAAAGGTCTTGGTAAACCCACTCGTAACAGATACAACTATCATGGACAAACGTCCTGATCCTGCTGAACAGGAAATTCCTGATCTTTATCCTTCTTGTGCAGTTACTCGTTCTATGGCTAGCAAAGCTATCCAGCGTTCGGCTAAAAACGCCGTGGACAAAAATGCCACTTCTAATTCTGACACGTCTATAGGTCAAATTTACAACGAGGCTTATGACCCGTTTCTTAAACATGTGAGTTCGTCACATTCTGATATGTCAACATTTTCAATGAAAAATTGATGATAAAAGGCCAAGGTCACAACTTGTTCAGAAACAACACAATGATCCTGATATTTCTTGCTTGTTCGAGAAGGTGTTACCTGAGAATAAGATTTTATGTGCGCATGTCGGTTATAATGTACGGAATATGTTTTGGTGAGAAAATGGAGACAACCAGATGTTGCAGTTAATGAAGATTGGACGGTTAACCATCAACCTGTAGTTCCCCGTCAGTATAGACAAGAAATAGCTCATGAATCACCAATGTCTGGTCATTTAAGTATAACAAAGACTTACAATAAGATCCTTAACCACTTTTTCTGGCCAGTTCTTAAGACTGACGTGTCTTAGTACTGCAACACTTTTCACACTTGTCAAATGGGTGCTAAACCAAATCAAAATATTCCCAAAGCTCCGTTACAGCCCATTCCTGCATTTGAGGAACCGTTTAGTCGGATTATAATAGACTGCGTTGAAGCTTTGCCTACGACAAAGTCAGGAAATTAGTTTCTCTTGACCATCATGTGTGCTTCGACATGTTTTCCTGAAGCAATACCTTTAAGGAATATTCAGTCAGAATCGATTGTCAAGGCTCTTGTCAAATTCTACACATTTTTGGACTCCCTAAGTCAGTTCAATCGGACTAAGGTTCGAATTTCATGTCTGGTTTGTTTCAGAAGGTCATGCATTAGTTAGGACGGCGGTCGTAACAAAGTTCATTCCTGTTTTTCTGAGTAGTTCCTCATTGGAGATGATGTTTGGCCAAAAGATCTTGAGGATTCGTCTGAAGCACTTACTCTGAAACATCTCGAGTTTTTGCTCAATAGCAGCAGTTGTTTTCCAGCAATCTGATTCATACAGAAGCACGCTGGGGTCGTTGCTTTTGAAGATTCTGATCTTGGTGTGAATGCTGGGGCTAGTGGTTCTCGATATGGGCTTCATCGTGGCGGAAGCTTGGTTGGCCTTGCTAATTCTGGTGTTGATGTCTTGACCGCAGTCACCATCGGTCGTCACTTTGCTGCCCAAGTGGACAAACTCTTTTATGTCTTCCAATGGAGTGCCATCAAGGGTGACAGGTGTGTTGGAAGTGGTGTTCTTCCTCAGTACCTGGGTCTTCTTCTTGTTGACATTGAGCCCAAAGGTGCTGGTGGTCTCTGATGGATGTTCTGGTGTCTGTGAGACATCAGTCCAAGGTCGTCAGCATAGTACAGGTCTTCCAGAGCTTTCGGCAGGGTCCACTGTATTCCTCGCCGCTGTCCTTCAGTGACGTTTCACATCAGCCAGTCGATGGCCAAGGAGAACAGGATCGGCGATAGGATGCATTCCTGCTTCACTCCGGTTTCCACTTTGAATGGTTCGGTCAGTTTATTGTTGTGGATTCAAAGTTTTCATATAGACCTTGGATGGTGCGGACCAGTTTCTGTTGAATGCCACAGTGTCGAAGTATCTTCCACAGTGAGTCAAGGTGTAATCTGTAGAACGCCTTCTCGAAGTAAATAAAGACCAGGTAGAGTGGACTTTTCCATTCATTAAACTGCTCCAAGAACTGCCGTAGTGTGGAGATATGATCGATGTACGATCGTTCCTTTCTGAAGCCATCTTACTCCTGGTGAAGTTTGGCATCCACCGCTGCTAAGATGCGTTGTAATATGATGCGACTGAAGACTTCGCTGGTGTGGGAGAATAGAGTGATGCCCCTGTTGAAGTCCCCAAGATCCCCTTTCTTGGGTAGCTTCATGATTGTGCCAGTCATCTAAACCTCAGGTCACTTTGTAACAATAACAAGTCTAATTTCTTTTAACAGGAATTACTGTATAACGTAGGAAATCCGGTGTACTCACTTTGGTTATCAAATCTTAACTCTTAGGTTTCTGGCTTTCCGCTGATAAAAATCCTAACGGCAGCTGGTTCGACCCAACGCAACAAGCCAACCACAATTAAAGTTCAAATAATCCTCTTGTGTGAATCTCCATACCCAGAGCACTCGTTGTCTCACTCAGCGGCGTCTATGTGTAATCGTTTATGGAAAAGTCCTATGGCTAAGTGCGGCATTTTCGTAAGTTAAAATTAGCACACTGAACGCATAATCATAGCTACTAAAATCCAAGTCGCACGCGTTCTTATGGCAGACTGAATATCAGGGTCCCTACGCAAAACATACAGTCCTACAATAACGATAAACTTTTGAAAGATACATTAAATATTTTGACCGACAAACGACACATGAGGTAAGTAAACGTAACCAGACCCACTATCTTCAGGTTCTCCGCATCATAAGTTAGAGGTTCAGAATGCATCACTTCTTAATCAAGGTCAGAAAATGAATAAAACTACTTACGAATATATACTGACCGATTGCTTAGTCAAAGAATCTGTTTTAAGTAGCAATACCTGTCGCTTCATGGCAGATAGCTCCTGTCTCTAATATAGATACTTTTTCTGAAAAAAAAACTAAAAGAAAGTTTATTAAACTTTGTACGTTATTTGACATGAATAAATAAAGGCCACGAATTTATTGACCTTCGAAAGCGACATTTAAACATTTAAAAACCTTCGATCAGAGGCGTCAGTAGAGGAGAGTTAGTGTTACAGCCGCTTGCTCCTACGATCAGCATCTGCTTAATACACCATCCCAGCCAGGTCACTAGCCCCTCCTCCATTATTAAAAGGACGCTGTGTTAGCGTCACGTAATCAAGACGCTTGGAATTCTTCAGTAAACATTAGGTAAAAGTGTGTGTAAGACCATAACTCGGCAACTTATCGTATCATGTAAACAGAGAAACATGCCGTCTGGAGCAAAGTCATAGACAAAGCATCGGCGATAAACATCGTTGTTGTTGTTGTTGTTGTTTCAAGTCAAACAGCGACGTCTTCAGAAAATGAAACAACAATCGAAGTTCTACTACGAAACTTTTGCTTAACGGGATTTCTCTAAGGCTCGCAAAATAACCGTGGTTGCAGTCTGACAGTGATAAAATGAAGTGCAATGTGTCACTGCTGAGGGAGAAGACAACCCATTTGCCCAATGTTATCAACAGATATTGTCAAATATCTTCTTCTTAAATTAACTGTAGGAGCCTAATATGTTACTTGCTGTTAAAACATATCTTAACACTTTTCGTGTATATATAGATAAACAGAAGTAGGTCAATAAAATATTTATAAGAAAAAAAAGGGAATTGTGGCTTCCGATCGGGTTTTATTACTGGCGACGACATGAATATCATGTAGATTGGTGGGCCTGAGCTACCAGTTTAACACACTAGGCTAACATTCCAAAATTCTAAAAGTGATGTTTAACTTGTTGTTCTTCTTTACTTCCATAGGTTTTTCAATGTACTAAGCATTACAGACCATCTCCAAAACAGAACGAAGGTTATCACATTGTCTGGAGTACGGAGATATGAATAATACTAGAACGCAGCTACAACATGGGCTGGAGGACACGGATATGGAAAATAACAGAACGCAGGTTATCACATGGTCTGAAGGACGGAGATATGAATAATACTAGAACGCAGGCTACAACATGGGCTGGAGGACACAGATATGGATAATAACAGAACGCAGGTTATCACATGGTCTGAAGAACGGAGATATGAATAATACTAGAACGCAGGCTACAACATGGGCTGGAGGACACGGATATGGAAAGAACAGAACGCAGGTTATCACATGGTCTGGAGTACGGAGATATGAATAATACTAGAACGCAGGCTACAACATGGGCTGGAAGACACGGATATGGATAATAACAGAACGCAGGTTATCTCATGGTCTGGAAGACACAGATATGGATAATAACAGAACGCAGGTTATCACATGGTCTGGAAGACACAGATATGGATAATAACAGAACGCATGTTATCTCATGGTCTGGAAGACACAGATATGGATAATAACAGAACGCAGGTTATCACATGGTCTGGAGTACGGAGATATGAATAATACTAGAACGCAGGCTACAACATGGGCTGGAAGACACGGATATGGATAATAACAGAACGCAGGTTATCACATGGTCTGGAGTACGGAGATATGAATAATACTAGAACGCAGGCTACAACATGGGCTGGAAGACACGGATATGGATAATAACAGAACGCAGGTTATCACATGGTCTGGAGTACGGAGATATGAATAATACTAGAACGCAGGCTACAACATGGGCTGGAAGACACGGATATGGATAATAACAGAACGCAGGTTATCACATGGTCTGGAGTACGGAGATATGAATAATAATAGAACGCAGGCTACAACATGGGCTGGAAGACACGGATATGGATAATAACAGAACGCAGGTTATCACATGGTCTGGAGTACGGAGATATGAATAATACTAGAACGCAGCTACAACATGGGCTGGAGGACACGGATATGGATAATAACAGAACGCAGGTTATCACATGGTCTGAAGGACGGAGATATGAATAATACTAGAACGCAGGCTACAACATGGGCTGGAGGACACGGATATGGATAATAACAGAACGCAGGTTATCACATGGTCTGGAGTACGGAGATATGAATAATACTAGAACGCAGGCTACAACATGGGCTGGAAGACACGGATATGGATAATAACAGAACGCAGGTTATCACATGGTCTGGAGTACGGAGATATGAATAATAATAGAACGCAGGCTACAACATGGGCTGGAAGACACGGATATGAATAATAACAGAACGCAGGTTATCACATGGTCTGGAGTACGGAGATATGAATAATAATAGAACGCAGGCTACAACATGGGCTGGAAGACACGGATATGAATAATAACAGAACGCAGGTTATCACATGGTCTGGAGTACGGAGATATGAATAATAATAGAACGCAGGCTACAACATGGTCTGGAGGACACAGATATGAATAATAACAGAACGCAGGTTATCACATGGTCTGGAGTACGGAGATATGAATAATACTAGAACGCAGGCTACAACATGGGCTGGAAGACACGGATATGGATAATAACAGAACGCAGGCTACAACATGGTCTGGAGTACGGAGATATGAATAATACTAGAACGCAGCTACAACATGGGCTGGAAGACACAGATATGGATAATAACAGAACGCAGGTTATCACATGGTCTGGAGGACGGAGATATGAATAATACTAGAACGCAGCTACAACATGGTCTGGAAGACACGGATATGGATAATAACAGAACGCAGGCTACAACATGGGCTGGAAGACACGGATATGGATAATAAGAGAACGCAGGTTATCACATGGTCTGGAGTACGGAGATATGAATAATACTAGAACGCAGGCTACAACATGGGCTGGAAGACACGGATATGGATAATAACAGAACGCAGGTTATCTCATGGTCTGGAAGACACAGATATGGATAATAACAGAACGCAGGTTATCACATGGTCTGGAAGACACAGATATGGATAATAACAGAACGCATGTTATCTCATGGTCTGGAAGACACAGATATGGATAATAACAGAACGCAGGTTATCACATGGTCTGGAGTACGGAGATATGAATAATATTAGAACGCAGGCTACAACATGGGCTGGAAGACACGGATATGGATAATAACAGAACGCAGGTTATCACATGGTCTGAAGGACGGAGATATGAATAATACTAGAACGCAGGCTACAACATGGGCTGGAGGACACGGATATGGATAATAACAGAACGCAGGTTATCACATGGTCTGGAGTACGGAGATATGAATAATACTAGAACGCAGGCTACAACATGGGCTGGAAGACACGGATATGGATAATAACAGAACGCAGGTTATCACATGGTCTGGAGTACGGAGATATGAATAATAATAGAACGCAGGCTACAACATGGGCTGGAAGACACGGATATGGATAATAACAGAACGCAGGTTATCACATGGTCTGGAGTACGGAGATATGAATAATAATAGAACGCAGGCTACAACATGGGCTGGAAGACACGGATATGAATAATAACAGAACGCAGGTTATCACATGGTCTGGAGTACGGAGATATGAATAATAATAGAACGCAGGCTATCACATGGTCTGGAGGACACAGATATGAATAATAACAGAACGCAGGTTATCACATGGTCTGGAGTACGGAGATATGAATAATACTAGAACGCAGGCTACAACATGGGCTGGAAGACACGGATATGGATAATAACAGAACGCAGGCTACAACATGGTCTGGAGTACGGAGATATGAATAATACTAGAACGCAGCTACAACATGGGCTGGAAGACACAGATATGGATAATAACAGAACGCAGGTTATCACATGGTCTGGAGGACGGAGATATGAATAATACTAGAACGCAGCTACAACATGGTCTGGAAGACACGGATATGGATAATAACAGAACGCAGGCTACAACATGGGCTGGAAGACACGGATATGGATAATAAGAGAACGCAGGTTATCACATGGTCTGGAGTACGGAGATATGAATAATACTAGAACGCAGGCTACAACATGGGCTGGAAGACACGGATATGGATAATAACAGAACGCAGGTTATCTCATGGTCTGGAAGACACAGATATGGATAATAACAGAACGCAGGTTATCACATGGTCTGGAAGACACAGATATGGATAATAACAGAACGCATGTTATCTCATGGTCTGGAAGACACAGATATGGATAATAACAGAACGCAGGTTATCACATGGTCTGGAGTACGGAGATATGAATAATATTAGAACGCAGGCTACAACATGGGCTGGAAGACACGGATATGGATAATAACAGAACGCAGGTTATCACATGGTCTGGAGTACGGAGATATGAATAATACTAGAACGCAGGCTACAACATGGGCTGGAAGACAGGGATATGGAAAGAACAGAATGTAGACTATCACATGGTCTGGAGGACGGAGATATGAATAATACTAGAACGCAGGCTACAACATGGGCTGGAAGACACGGATATGGATAATAACAGAACGCAGGTTATCACATGGTCTGGAGTACGGAGATATGAATAATACTAGAACGCAGGCTACAACATGGGCTGGAAGACACGGATATGGATAATAACAGAACGCAGGTTATCACATGGTCTGGAGTACGGAGATATGAATAATACTAGAACGCAGCTACAACATGGGCTGGAAGACACAGATATGGATAATAACAGAACGCAGGTTATCACATGGTCTGGAGGACGGAGATATGAATAATACTAGAACGCAGCTACAACATGGTCTGGAAGACACAGATATGGATAATAACAGAACGCAGGTTATCACATGGTCTGGAGGACGGAGATATGAATAATACTAGAACGCAGCTACAACATGGTCTGGAAGACACAGATATGGATAATAACAGAACGCAGGTTATCACATGGTCTGGAGTACGGAGATATGAATAATAATATAACACAGGCTACAACATGGGCTGGAAGACACAGATATGGATAATAACAGAACGCAGGTTATCACATGGTCTGGAGGACGGAGATATGAATAATACTAGAACGCAGCTACAACATGGGCTGGAAGACACGGATATGGATAATAACAGAACGCAGGTTATCACATGGTCTGAAGGACGGAGATATGAATAATACTAGAACGCAGGCTACAACATGGTCTGGAAGACACAGTAAGGATAATAACAGAACGCAGGTTATCACCTGGTCTGAAGGACGGAGATATGAATAATACTAGAACGCAGGCTACAACATGGGCTGGAAGACACGGATATGGATAATAACAGAACGCAGGCTACAACATGGTCTGGAGTACGGAGATATGAATAATACTAGAACGCAGCTACAACATGGGCTGGAAGACACAGATATGGATAATAACAGAACGCAGGTTATCACATGGTCTGGAGGACGGAGATATGAATAATACTAGAACGCAGCTACAACATGGTCTGGAAGACACAGATATGGATAATAACAGAACGCAGGTTATCACATGGTCTGGAGGACGGAGATATGAATAATACTAGAACGCAGCTACAACATGGTCTGGAAGACACAGATATGGATAATAACAGAACGCAGGTTATCACATGGTCTGGAGTACGGAGATATGAATAATAATATAACACAGGCTACAACATGGGCTGGAAGACACAGATATGGATAATAACAGAACGCAGGTTATCACATGGTCTGGAGGACGGAGATATGAATAATACTAGAACGCAGCTACAACATGGGCTGGAAGACACGGATATGGATAATAACAGAACGCAGGTTATCACATGGTCTGAAGGACGGAGATATGAATAATACTAGAACGCAGGCTACAACATGGTCTGGAAGACACAGTAAGGATAATAACAGAACGCAGGTTATCACCTGGTCTGAAGGACGGAGATATGAATAATACTAGAACGCAGCTACAACATGGTCTGGAAGACACGGATATGGATAATAACAGAACGCAGGCTACAACATGGGCTGGAAGACACGGATATGGATAATAACAGAACGCAGGTTATCACATGGTCTGGAGTACGGAGATATGAATAATAATATAACACAGGCTACAACATGGGCTGGAAGACACGGATATGGATAATAACAGAACGCAGGCTACAACATGGGCTGGAAGACACGGATATGGATAATAACAGAACGCAGGTTATCACATGGTCTGAAGGACGGAGATATGAATAATACTAGAACGCAGGCTACAACATGGGCTGGAAGACACGGATATGGATAATAACAGAACGCAGGTTATCACATGGTCTGGAGGACGGAGATATGAATAATACTAGAACGCAGGCTACAACATGGGCTGGAAGACACGGATATGGATAATAACAGAACGCAGGTTATCACATGGTCTGGAGTACGGAGATATAAATAATACTAGAACGCAGGCTACAACATGGGCTGGAAGACACGGATATGGATAATAACAGAACGCAGGTTATCACATGGTCTGGAGTACGGAGATATGAATAATACTAGAACGCAGGCTACAACATGGGCTGGAAGACACGGATATGGAAAGAACAGAACGCAGGTTATCACATGGTCTGGAGTACGGAGATATGAATAATACTAGAACGCAGGCTACAACATGGGCTGGAGGACACGGATATGGAAAGAACAGAACGCAGGTTATCACATGGTCTGGAGTACGGAGATATGAATAATACTAGAACGCAGGCTACAACATGGGCTGGAAGACACGGATATGGATAATAACAGAACGCAGGTTATCACATGGTCTGGAGGACGGAGATATGAATAATACTAGAACGCAGGCTACAACATGGGCTGGAAGACACGGATATGGATAATAACAGAACGCAGGTTATCACATGGTCTGGAGTACGGAGATATGAATAATACTAGAACGCAGGCTACAACATGGGCTGGAAGACACGGATATGGATAATAACAGAACGCAGGTTATCACATGGTCTGGAGTACGGAGATATGAATAATACTAGAACGCAGGCTACAACATGGGCTGGAGGACACGGATATGGATAATAACAGAACGCAGGTTATCACATGGTCTGGAGTACGGAGATATGAATAATACTAGAACGCAGGCTACAACATGGGCTGGAAGACACGGATATGGATAATAACAGAACGCAGGTTATCACATGGTCTGGAGTATGGAGGTATGAATAATACTAGAACGCAGCTACAACATGGGCTGGAAGACACGGATATGGATAATAACAGAACGCAGGTTATCAAATGGTCTGGAGTACGGAGATATGAATAATACTAGAACGCAGGCTACAACATGGGCTGGAGGACACAGATATGGATAATAACAGAACGCAGGTTATCACATGGTCTGGAGTACGGAGATATGAATAATACTAGAACGCAGGCTACAACATGGGCTGGAAGACACGGATATGGATAATAACAGAACGCAGGTTATCACATGGTCTGGAGTACGGAGATATGAATAATACTAGAACGCAGGCTACAACATGGGCTGGAAGACACGGATATGGATAATAACAGAACGCAGGTTATCACATGGTCTGGAGTACGGAGATATGAATAATACTAGAACGCAGGCTACAACATGGGCTGGAAGACACGGATATGGATAATAACAGAACGCAGGTTATCACATGGTCTGGAGTACGGAGATATGAATAATACTAGAACGCAGGCTACAACATGGGCTGGAAGACACGGATATGGATAATAACAGAACGCAGGTTATCACATGGTCTGGAGGACGGAGATATGAATAATACTAGAACGCAGCTACAACATGGGCTGGAGGACACAGATATGGATAATAACAGAACGCAGGTTATCACATGGTCTGGAGTACGGAGATATGAATAATACTAGAACGCAGGCTACAACATGGGCTGGAGGACACGGATATGGATAATAACAGAACGCAGGTTATCACATGGTCTGGAGTACGGAGATATGAATAATACTAGAACGCAGGCTACAACATGGGCTGGAGGACACAGATATGGATAATAACAGAACGCAGGTTATCACGTGGTCTGGAGTACGGAGATATGAATAATACTAGAACGCAGGCTACAACATGGGCTGGAAGACACGGATATGGATAATAACAGAACGCAGGTTATCACATGGTCTGGAGTACGGAGATATGAATAATACTAGAACGCAGGCTACAACATGGGCTGGAAGACACGGATATGGATAATAACAGAACGCAGGTTATCACATGGTCTGGAGGACGGAGATATGAATAATACTAGAACGCAGCTACAACATGGTCTGGAAGACACAGTAAGGATAATAACAGAACGCAGGTTATCACCTGGTCTGAAGGACGGAGATATGAATAATACTAGAACGCAGGCTACAACATGGGCTGGAGGACACGGATATGGATAATAACAGAACGCAGGTTATCACATGGTCTGGAGTATGGAGATATGAATAATACTAGAACGCAGCTACAACATGGGCTGGAAGACACGGATATGGATAATAACAGAACGCAGGTTATCACATGGTCTGGAGTACGGAGATATAAATAATAATAGAACGCAGGCTACAACATGGGCTGGAAGACACGGATATGGATAATAACAGAACGCAGGTTATCACATGGTCTGGAGTATGGAGATATGAATAATACTAGAACGCAGCTACAACATGGGCTGGAAGACACGGATATGGATAATAACAGAACGCAGGTTATCACATGGTCTGGAGTACGGAGATATAAATAATAATAGAACGCAGGCTACAACATGGGCTGGAGGACACGGATATGGAAAGAACAGAATGTAGACTATCACATGGTCTGGAGTACGGAGATATGAATAATAATAGAACGCAGGCTATCACATGGTCTGGAGTACGGAGATATGAATAATAACAGAACGCAGGTTATCACATGGTCTGGAGTACGGAGATATGAATAATAATAGAACGCAGGCTACAACATGGGCTGGAAGACACGGATATGGAAAGAACAGAATGTAGACTATCACATGGTCTTGAGGACATATATATGGATAATAACAGAACGCAAACTATCACGTTGTCTGGAGGAAACAGGTATAAATAATAAGATGACGCAGACTATCAGATGGTCTGGAGTACGGAGGTGTGGATAAAAACAAAACGCAGGCTATCACATCGTCTGGAGGGCACATATATGGAAAATAACAGAACGCAGCCTACCACGTGGTCTGGAGGGCACATTTATGGAAAATAACAGAACGCAGCCTACCACGTGGTCTGGAGGGCACATATATGGAAAATAACAGAACGCAGCCTACCCCGTGGTCTGGAGGACACAGATATGGAAAATAACAGAACGCAGCCTACCACGTGGTCTGGAGGACACATGGAAAATAACAGAACGCAGGCTACCACGTGGTCTGGAGGACACAGATATCGATCATAACAGATTACAGTCTATCTCGCTGTCAAACTCCGCACAGGGTTTACGACATCGCTACGCTCGCTTAAAACCACTGCCATCATACAAAATCACGTGACGATAGTCAGATCATCTTTGCATGCCAACAGAGACTGCAGACACTCGATCTGTTTGGGTTTCGCTTTTATGGAGGAGTCAAACTTCGTTATAACTTTGTGAATTTCTTCAACAGTATCCATTGTTTTTTTACATTGAACCGGTGTAACACTGAAATTTCGCCCTCGGCGAAAGGACGGAAATGGCCTAGTTGTTACGATTGTAGTGATAAATACATTTTTTTTCTTTATCGTTAGAATTTGTTTTTTCATCCATTATTAGTCCATTATTAGTCGTTTTTCTAACATTCATTCCGATTGTCATTTTACTGAACAAAAATTAAAAGTAAAAAAATCAAATTCTTCCAGATCTGGAAGGATTTCTTTGCGGTAGCAGAGATTCTCCTTACTGAAAGGGGGAGATCACTGCGTTGGAGATTGTCTCGTTGTGTCAAGGACAGAGATCTGGATAATAACAAAATGTGGCCTATTACATGGTCTGCAGGACAAAGATATAAATCATAAGAGAACACATAATATCACATTCATACGTACAGAACACACATAATCACATTGTTTGCAGGACACAAATATGCATAATTACAGTTCATATGCTATCACATGATTTGGAGGACACAGATATGCATAGTTACAGAACCCGCAATCACATGGTGTTGGGGATACAGACGTGCATACTTGCAGATCACACAATCAAGTCTGAAGGACACCAATGTGAATATTTACACAACTCACATCATCACGTGGTCTGGGTGTAATAGAATGCTGCCATAAAGACCAGGATGTGGGTAGTGGAGATAGTTTTCTATGTTTATAGAAAAATCCCATGATTATTCTAAAACCTTTGTAAGATCTGAAAACTGCCAGTTGACAGGCTAAATTGTCTCGACTTTGTTCCTTGTTTGCCTACGCAAGCCTGTGTCGATCTAATTAAATGTTCATCAAATTAGTATGGAAGATTATTAATGCATATATTCCAGTGTGTCTTATGTTAACTGTTTAGTGCTGAATGATCGAATTTGCATGAAATCAACAAGCTGATTTATGTAAATTATAAATGCTTGAGGGTTTATGTCTAAGGTATGTTGTCAGTTCAAGTAAATTGCTAATTATTACATACAAGTAAGAAAACACATGTATGTTATTGCATTGCAATTATTGTTTAGTGATATGTTTCTCGGTAATTTATATTTAACTTTAAGTGCTTAACTGCTTTGTGTTATGCATATTGTACATTCTGAAAGTATGTTGTTGTTTTTATGTAAAATAAACAATTTATGTTTTTGTATTGTGTTTGTTAAAAACAGGTACCAGAACTCGTTTTTTCGAATTTTGTTTGCTGGGCCCACTTTCGTTTAGTTCAAGAACGACAGCTCTGGTCTACTTGGTTAAAAAAACAACTGCTTCCGAGAATCGCATTTGGAACTCCTTGCCCATTTCTACGAAATAGACCCGGATGTAAGTAGTAGCCGTGCTGAAAATAGTTCCAAAATGGCAGACACAGTTATGCTAACGTCTACTGTATCTGTTCGTATACAGAGTAGAGTTTACACAATTTAATAAATATCTTTATCTAAAACTATTTCAGTCAAAGACCAGGTATTTCATTTTGACAGCAAATGGTGTTGGATATCAATCCAAATATCTTGAGAATGATCATCCCAAAAAACATTAAAATGTACATACTTTTTATTTAGACTAAAGTATATAATTTTTGTTTAGGTTGAAGTACACTAAACTGGAAATATTCCTTTACCCCGGGCGAAATCAAAGCCACGACCTCCTGCTCTGGAGCCAGGTCACTGGAGGGCACAACCAACCTAGCAACCTAACGTGACAGCTTTTAGGAATGACGTATTCTTGGCTTACCTTGATTCACAGTATTAACGGTTATTGATAGACAAAACAACAGAAAAAGTTAGGAAAATTTAGTTTACTTGCTATTTGTTTTGAGAACCAATTTTCACCAATACATAGGAAAATGTATAGGTTTCAATATTAAATTAGCCACTAAACATAAAAAACTTTGAATCATGAGATATAATGCGTGTGTAAGTTACAAGGGCTTTACAAACTAAATTTTCTTTGGTCACATGGTTTGTAATTGCTAAATGCAGCAGAGAAAACTAAATAATGTTTAATCATTCATGTTAAAATCCGCTATTTTACATAGCAGAGAGTGTGGATATAAGAACAACTATGTGAACCACATTGGCAACAAGTTTTTTCATCACCTGTTTATTTGAAACACATTTTTATTCTCGTCTGATAACTACACACACTAGAGTAAACATTGCAATTAGTTTGATATCATTGGCAGCTTGAACTTGAAAAGTCTTGTGAGGTCTCGACGTATACAGAAAAATCTTTGAATTAAGGTTACTCGCAGAGTTTTATGTTGTAAATAAACCGCAGCAACGCTATTATGGTCAGGTATTATTAGTGGGCAAATTTCTGACTCTTCAGGTCAGACGTAACACTTACCCACATGAGTTGCTTCCCTTAACCTGTCAAATGTGATTCAAACCCACGCTGTTAGGGGATAAACAGCCACAATGTGTTGAATAACCTCTTTGCTACAACAGATGATGATGTTGATGGCAGAAAAAGTAAACTCATTGCACTTACAACTTATGTTGAATTCTGTTGAGCCATTTAAAAAATGATAATATTTTTATTTTATTTTATTGCAGGGCCATTGTTGAGAAGTAAGGACAGCCCAGTGTATGTGTGAAAGGTAATCTCTTTACATCAAGTCTGCAAAAGTCAATGGTGAACGTAATCAAAATGTCGTTTAAGGTTTTGCTTGACTTGACCCAGTCCTATTTTTACGATTACGCAACATTGGTACGGATCGACATTCCTCCACGACACTCTATCAAAGAGACTGTGCAGATGACATATGACGGATACCCTAAACTGAGAAGCTTTATTGTCTTATCAAACATAATTAAAACAACAGAGAAAACAATAATCGAAAGTGAATGACTCCTTGATCTTCAAATCATTTATTTACTGACGTGAAACCTTCATAGTAACGGGCCAGATACTGGGGCCAAGGTCATAAAACTGCCAGCTTGAGAAACACGAGAGAGTAGCTTGCACTTATTTGTTATCAACTAAGCGCTTGATATATTTGGATTAAGTTTTTATGGATATAGTTTCTATATAGTCATTGAAACGCCTATGTTCGTCAAAGCTTTTGAGTACACTGAACACACTTCTAATGGTAAAGGGACCTCAGTCCTATAGTTTAATGCCCTCCAGTTCATAAGAAACGACAGTTCTTTTCAATTCATTTTTTTTTTCAGATATAAAATATCAGTATAACCTATATTAAGTTTGTGTATATTATATTTGGTCATTATGGCACCCTTGACAATAGGGTTTTGAAAAATATAATAGCTGACAACTGCAAGTAGCGAAAATCAATTTAAACCTTTAAAACGATGGTGCCTATAGACACAATTAAGTTCTTAAAAATACACCATTGGTAAAAATACACAATTGGTTGTAAATGGAAACTGTACATAACACACGGAATCGCAATTAATGTGCTTGAAAACGACTAAACAGTTTTCGTTCAATGAACAATACCGTCCATTAGATCAGAGGCACACGTGATAACTAAACGGTCATGTGATTTTATATGCACACCAAAATAAGTTACAATAGCTCACCCATATAATAATTAAAACAAAACTCAAAAAGGCTGCAGCAGCGAAATCAATTGTAAAAGAGAATAACCAATTTATATTTTCGATCTGTCCGCTAAGGTTGTCGCCAGTAACTACACTGACTCAGACTCATCCTCACGAGCTTGTATCGATTCCCTGCTCCTCAAATCTTAGCCCGATGACACAAATATGGCTGAACGATAGAATTGTTTAGCGTCTCCATCACTGTCCATTACTGCACCGTATATAATAACAAATCAAAAGAAAGCAGGTTCCTCAGCAATGTAATGGCTTATTATACCGACAATGCGAGCGGACCGTAAATGATGGGAAACTGGTACGCCACTTCCGGTTTCCTTGTGTAAACTTGTACTTGCCTGCTGAGAGCGAGGTAGGGGCGATTGATACACTTGAGAGTTATTATTTCAGGGGCGTAGCTAGGCATGATAGGATGTGTACGCATTGCAGGTAGTAGGGGGCGGTACTGGGAGCATACTCCCCCGGAAAAAAATATTTATTGATTGAACGTGGTAGTTAATTTACAGAATTTGTAATTCTATACATATCCCTCTACCAGATACTTCCATGGTGAGATCGTCATGAGGACGAAATTATCTAAGAAGTTCTAATTTGAAATACATGAATAAGATAAGATTTTTAATGCCGTATAATATTTTTAATATTTTTTCTTATGTTTTCATTCTTTGGGGACAGTATGTACGCAACTGCGTATTCTGCGTATAGGCTGCTACGCGCCTGTATTTAACTGGACAAGTAGTGGGGGAAATGTCAGATTATACTCATTCACTTATTTATTTGGAAAAACAACAGATTTATAATGGTGACCTACGACCTTTAAGTTTGTAAATAGTATGTGAATACTGATGTCTAATAACTATTGCTTGGTTGCTTTACACTTGTACATGTTATAAAGAGAGAAGGGTGTTTGCCAATGTGACATTAGATGTTTCTGTGCGATAAACAAACACTTTGTTTAAATACTATGCGTTGAAGTTCAAGAGTCTCGACGATGCCGAGTAGTGTGTTGTTGTTTTTCTCTAGAAACAGTCAAATCGTAAATAGAAATGTCCCTTAACTACTGTTTATTCACGTTTGAGAGCACTCCATAAATATGCATCTGTATCTACATTTATTTCAAATATTGTTGTTGTTTAGTAGAAGCTGTCATCACACTTCTGACTTTTTTTCTCCTGTTAAAAACGATTACATTTCGAACCTAGAGTTAAAAATAAATTTAATTTTCTAATCTATCAAAGCTGTAGATTTTCAAGTGTTCGTTTTAATTTAAGTAAAGTCCATATCTGTGGATCTAAAACTATTTATAGGTCTCTTCGTTAAATTTCAATGTTATCTGATAAGGTCAAAAGATATTAAATGCATAAATTATTATAAATACACTGATATTGTTTTTCACTTTAGTAAAATGTAATTGTGTTTGTATAATTATTATTTTATTTTGCTAACGCACACGATTTAAGTTATAGAAGAAAAATAATGAGTCAAAATGAAGTACTCTACATCAAAAAAGGAAGGGTATAATTTTCCATCATTTTTCTAAAAAATTACATGTACATATTTTATTTACTATCTACCACTGAAGAAAAAGTTAAATCTCCACAGGACCTACCAATACATATGCAAAGCTGAAAAATGCACACTTGTATAGTTCAAATAAGAAAGTCAATCAGTACTTTTATTGAAAATATATAATACAAATAATATTCATCCGATATTCATCAGATATAATTAAACATAAATAAATTTAAACGCACTAGAGAGCCGCACTTTAGTTGTGTATAGTAAAACATGGCGCTTTCTATGAACTTAACCACGTACCTCATAGACTTGATCTTACGCTTCTTGTAGCCAAAAAGTCTCCACATTGTTCATGTTAGTCAAGTAATGGCCAAAGTGTTTAGGCGCAATATTTTAGACTTCGCAAAAACTTTATCATATAAGTTATAACATTACCATACCAAATTAGCCATAGGGGTCATTTATTAAAAGTATCTTTTATAGATATCAGATAAAACGGCAATTATTGCTGACGGTTGAATATCAATGGCTGGCTGTTGGGCAAGTCATTTATGAAAAGATTTAAAGGGGTGACTACCTATTTATGTCAGTTTTTCTTTAACTTGTTTTGTTGAACATAAACTTTATAAAACACTCAACATTGTACTACATGTATATAATCGGCCTAATTCTGTTTTAATACATTTCTAACGACCGATATCAGTAAAAAAGTTTGTTGTTTGTCATTATAATCTTGAAAAGACGATTCACTGTGAATAAAGTGATCATGAATTTAAGCTTGCAAACATTGTCCTTCTGTGTGAGGCTGAAAGGGTAAAGATGTTAACAATCATGTTTATGATTCCAATACCTGGATATGGTTTCGTTACTGCAACGCTTTTTTCAAGCTAAACGATCTGGTGTATAGTTCTTGCATCTGGAAAGCTTACAACAGATGGTCCCATTTTTCGCCTCATCTGGTCATAATCTATACTTGAAATATGCCTTTCATCTACTTTTTGTCTTTACAGGAGACGCATCCAGAAGCGTACAATGCTTTCAAAGCTTGAGCCCAATTAATAGACGAAGTGAGCATAACTGGTCAAGTCTGTCAACAGATCTTGTCATAGAACAAGTCTTAAAGAGGTCATTCAACAGGAGGCTTGACAAGAGGTAGGGGAATGTCAGAAAGCCGGAGAACTAAGTGACTACTATCAGTGCCAGTATGTCTGCAAATGAACTCGGATATGCAGAAATTCAACAAACAAGTGAGCAGCACAAGGTAACCACAAAGTCCCTAAAGAGTGTCCAGTGAGTCAAAAGATATGAAGACCATGTTGACATTTTCTTTAGGAAAGAAATCCATTTGACCCTAAGGAAACAAAACTCAGCAAAATTGAAAGTGGCGTCACCACTGATGATTATGCAAATGTTGATCGCGTCCCAGGCCATTGGAGAAACTATAGTTAGGATAATGAAGGGTACACCCCAACAGAAATATAAATTCAATTGTTAATTGCAAGCAGTTCCAATGGACGAAAACTTTTGTTCCAGCGTCTTACAATTGCTGCTGACATATAAATCGAGGATACATTTTTAGAAGAAACAGCAAAGGAAGAGAAAAGTGCTGCTATTAATAATGCTGTAAATGCTGCTGATGCTGCTGATGACAAAGATGGCGTAATAATGATGGTGGATCTGCTACTGCAGCACTTAATGTTGTTGTTGTTGTTGATGATGATGATGATGATGATGATGATGATGATGATGATGATGATGATGATGATGATGATGATGGATAGTGATGATGATGATGTGGTGGTGGTGGTGGTGGTGGTAAGGTTGGGACTGTGATCAGAAGAAACAAGTATATGTTATAATATTGAGACCATAGAATAGTTTAAAACAAAAACAAAATATCAAGAAAACCCGATGACATTTAATAGGTTTTTCAAGATGCTACATATGTAGATGAAAGAAATGGTATTTTTTTAAATAAACTGTAAAACTAAAGTGTGCAAGCAGAAAATGCACGTGTTCAGCAGCTTTACACAAATCATTATTGTTCAGGTAGTATTTTTCAGGAACATGGTATGTTCTTTTCTTTCTCGGTATCTTATTTTTAGTATAGGCTATGTACACAAAGTTGAGCGTTTGTTAAAATTAGCCCACTTCACGCATTTGTCAAGTGGAAAAGATGAAGACAGTAAACTGTAAATAGAAGGACCTAGCATGTCATTGATCGCGGTGGTAATAATGTTGTTACAAAGCAAAATTATTACGTAATTATGCGCTAATAAAGTTAATAATTACACATGGGACTGACGTAAAAATATAACTTTACAAAAATTGCTGTCAAGTGAAAGGTTGTATGTGTATATTCAATATAAGATTGAAATACTGCAGAATCAAACGACTGATTATGAAAAGCAAATTTTCAATATTATCCAAGGTAGATACTGCTATTTTTCTCTTCAGAGTACTCGTGACTCTAACATCATTGTGCAACACTATGCGTTTACATAGATACAATTCATCAAATAAAAAAAATATTATCACATAATTTTGCAAAAATCGTCGAAATACTAAGTTAAGTTGATTTAGTAGCTTACTATACAAGTGTTCGTTATGCCCAATGGACTAACACGTAGTGTTTATGTTAAATAAGATTGACTCTTATTACATTACATAGACACACACAACACACTCACTCACACACACACACACACACACATTGCACACACACACATAACACACACATAACACACACACACACATACACTCACACACACACATACACACACACACACATTACACACACACTCACACACACACACACATAACACACACACACACATTACATAGACACACACACAACACACACACACATTACATAGACACACACAACACACACACTCACTCACTCACACACACACACATAACACACACACATTACACACACACTCTCTCTCACACACACACACACGCACACACTCACACACACACATTACACACATACTCACACACACACACACACACTCACACACACACACACATTACACACACTCACACACACACATATACTCTCCCACACACTCACACACACACTCACACACACACATAACACACAATCACTCCCACACACACTGCCTACTTGTCATCCTGTGATACTGCCTACATGCCATCCTGTGATACTGCCTAATTGTCATCCTGTGATACTGCCTACTTGTCATCCTGTGATACTGCCTACTTTTCATCCTGTGATACTGCCTACTTGTCATCCTGTGATACTGCCTAGTGTCATCGTGTGTCACTGCCTACTTGTCATCCTGTGATACTGCCTACTTCTCATTCTGTGATACTGTCTACTTCTCATCCTGTGATACTGCCTACTTGTCATCATGTGTCACTGCCTACTTGTCATCCTGTGATACTGCCTACTTGTCATCCTGTGATACTGCCTACTTCTCATCCTGTGATACTGCCTAATTGTCATCCTGTGATACTGCCTAATTGTCATCCTATGATACTGCCTACTTGTCATCCTGTGTCACTGCCTACTTGTTATCCTGTGATACTGCCTACATGCCATCCTGTGTTAATGCCTACTGTCATCCTGTGATACTGCCTAGTTGTTATCCTGTGTCACTGCCTACTTGTCATCATGTGTCACTGCCTACTTGTCATCCTGTGATACTGCCTACATGCCATCCTGTGTCACTGCCTACTTGTCATCCTGTGATACTGCCTACTTTTCATCCTATGATACTGCCTACTTGTCATCCTGTGATACTGCCTACTTGTCATCCTGTGATACTGCCTACTTGTCATCATGTGTCACTGCCTACTTGTCATCCTGTGATACTGCCTACCTCATCATGTGTCACTGCCTACTTGTCATCCTGTGATACTGCCTAATTGTCATCCTGTGATACTGCCTACTGTCATCCTGTGATACTGCCTACTTGTCATCCTGTGATACTGCCTACTTGTCATCCTGTGATACTGCCTACTTGTCATCCTGTGATACTGCCTACTGTCATCCTGTGATACTGCCTACTTGTAATCCTGTGTCACTGCCTACTTGTCATCATGTGTCACTGCCTACTTGTCATCATGTGTCACTGCCTACTTGTCATCCTGAGATACTGCCTACTTGTCATCCTGTGATACTGCCTACTGTCATCCTTTGATACTGCCTACTTGTCATCCTGTGTCACTGCCTTCTTGTCATCATGTGTCACTGCCTACTTGTCATCATGTGTCACTGCCTACTTGTCATCCTGTGCTACTGCCTACTTGTCATCCTGTGATACTGCCTACTGTCATCCTGTGATACTGCCTACTTGTCATCCTGTGTCACTGCCTACTTGTCATCATGTGTCACTGCCTACTTGTCATCATGTGTCACTGCCTACTTGTCATCCTGTGATACTGCCTACTTGTCATCCTGTGATACTGCCTACTTGTCATCATGTGATACTGCCTACTTGTCATCCTGTGATACTGCCTACTTGTCATCCTGTGATACTGACTTCTTGTCATCCTGTGATACTGCCTACTTGTCATCCTGTGATACTGCCTTCTTGTCATCCTGTGATACTGCCTAATTGTCATCCTATGATACTGCCTACTTGTCATCCTGTGATACTGCCTTATTGTCATCCTATGATACTGCCTACTTGTCATCCTGTGATACTTCCTACTTGTCATTCTATCATACTGCCTACTTGTCATCCTGTGATACTGCCTACTTGTCATCCTGTGATACTGCCTACTTGTCATCCTGTGATACTGCCTACTTGTCATCCTGTGATACTGCCTACTTGTCATTCTGTGATACTGCCTACTTGTCATCCTATGATACTGCCTACTTGTCATCCTGTGATACTGCGTACTTGTCATCCTGTGATACTGCCTACTTGTCATCCTGTGATACTGCCTACTTGTCATCCTGTGATACTGCCTACTTGTCATCATGTGTCACTGCCTACTTGTCATCCTGTGATACTGCCTAGTTGTCATCCTGTGATACTGCCTACTTGTCATCATGTGTCACTGCCTACTTGTCATCCTGTGATACTGCCTAATTGTCATCCTGTGATACTGCCTACATGCCATCCTGTGATACTGCCTAATTGTCATCCTGTGATACTGCCTACTTGTCATCCTGTGATACTGCCTACTTTTCATCCTGTGATACTGCCTACTTGTCATCCTGTGATACTGCCTAGTGTCATCGTGTGTCACTGCCTACTTGTCATCCTGTGATACTGCCTACTTCTCATTCTGTGATACTGTCTACTTCTCATCCTGTGATACTGCCTACTTGTCATCATGTGTCACTGCCTACTTGTCATCCTGTGATACTGCCTACTTGTCATCCTGTGATACTGCCTACTTCTCATCCTGTGATACTGCCTAATTGTCATCCTGTGATACTGCCTAATTGTCATCCTATGATACTGCCTACTTGTCATCCTGTGTCACTGCCTACTTGTTATCCTGTGATACTGCCTACATGCCATCCTGTGTTAATGCCTACTGTCATCCTGTGATACTGCCTAGTTGTTATCCTGTGTCACTGCCTACTTGTCATCATGTGTCACTGCCTACTTGTCATCCTGTGATACTGCCTACATGCCATCCTGTGTCACTGCCTACTTGTCATCCTGTGATACTGCCTACTTTTCATCCTATGATACTGCCTACTTGTCATCCTGTGATACTGCCTACTTGTCATCCTGTGATACTGCCTACTTGTCATCATGTGTCACTGCCTACTTGTCATCCTGTGATACTGCCTACCTCATCATGTGTCACTGCCTACTTGTCATCCTGTGATACTGCCTAATTGTCATCCTGTGATACTGCCTACTGTCATCCTGTGATACTGCCTACTTGTCATCCTGTGATACTGCCTACTTGTCATCCTGTGATACTGCCTACTTGTCATCCTGTGATACTGCCTACTGTCATCCTGTGATACTGCCTACTTGTAATCCTGTGTCACTGCCTACTTGTCATCATGTGTCACTGCCTACTTGTCATCATGTGTCACTGCCTACTTGTCATCCTGAGATACTGCCTACTTGTCATCCTGTGATACTGCCTACTGTCATCCTTTGATACTGCCTACTTGTCATCCTGTGTCACTGCCTTCTTGTCATCATGTGTCACTGCCTACTTGTCATCATGTGTCACTGCCTACTTGTCATCCTGTGATACTGCCTACTTGTCATCCTGTGATACTGCCTACTGTCATCCTGTGATACTGCCTACTTGTCATCCTGTGTCACTGCCTACTTGTCATCATGTGTCACTGCCTACTTGTCATCATGTGTCACTGCCTACTTGTCATCCTGTGATACTGCCTACTTGTCATCCTGTGATACTGCCTACTTGTCATCATGTGATACTGCCTACTTGTCATCCTGTGATACTGCCTACTTGTCATCCTGTGATACTGACTTCTTGTCATCCTGTGATACTGCCTACTTGTCATCCTGTGATACTGCCTTCTTGTCATCCTGTGATACTGCCTAATTGTCATCCTATGATACTGCCTACTTGTCATCCTGTGATACTGCCTTATTGTCATCCTATGATACTGCCTACTTGTCATCCTGTGATACTTCCTACTTGTCATTCTATCATACTGCCTACTTGTCATCCTGTGATACTGCCTACTTGTCATCCTGTGATACTGCCTACTTGTCATCCTGTGATACTGCCTACTTGTCATCCTGTGATACTGCCTACTTGTCATTCTGTGATACTGCCTACTTGTCATCCTATGATACTGCCTACTTGTCATCCTGTGATACTGCGTACTTGTCATCCTGTGATACTGCCTACTTGTCATCCTGTGATACTGCTTTATTGTCATCCTGTGATACTGCCTACTTGTCATCCTGTGATACTGCCTAATTGTCATCCTGTGATACTGCCTACTTGTCATCATGTGTCACTGCCTACTTGTCATCCTGTGATACTGCCTACTTGTCATCCTGTGATACTGCCTACTTGTCATCATGTGATACTGCCTTATTGTCATCCTGTGATACTGCCTACTTGTCATCCTGTAATACTGCCTACATGTCATCCTGTGATACTGCCTACTTGACATCCTGTGATACTGCCTAATTGTCATCCTATGATACTGCCTACTTGTCATCCTGTGATACTGCCTACATGCCATCCTGTGATACTGCCTACTGTCATCCTGTGATACTGCCTACATGCCATCCTGTGATACTGCCTACTGTCATCCTGTGATACTGCCTACTGTCATCCTGTGATACTGCCTACTGTCATCCTGTGATACTGCCTAATTATCATCCTATGATACTGCCTACTTGTCATCCTATGATACTGCCTACTTGTCATCCTGTGATACTGCCTACATGCCATCCTGTGATACTGCCTACTTGTCATCCTGTGATACTGCCTACTGTCATCCTTTGATACTGCCTACTTGTCATCCTGTGTCACTGCCTTCTTGTCATCATGTGTCACTGCCTACTTGTCATCATGTGTCACTGCCTACTTGTCATCCTGTGATACTGCCTACTTGTCATCCTGTGATACTGCCTACTGTCATCCTGTGATACTGCCTACTTGTCATCCTGTGTCACTGCCTACTTGTCATCATGTGTCACTGCCTACTTGTCATCATGTGTCACTGCCTACTTGTCATCCTGTGATACTGCCTACTTGTCATCCTGTGATACATCCTGTGATACTGCCTACTTGTCATCATGTGATACTGCCTACTTGTCATCCTGTGATACTGCCTACTTGTCATCCTGTGATACTGACTTCTTGTCATCCTGTGATACTGCCTACTTGTCATCCTGTGATACTGCCTTCTTGTCATCCTGTGATACTGCCTAATTGTCATCCTATGATACTGCCTACTTGTCATCCTGTGATACTGCCTACTTGTCATTCTGTGATACTGCCTACTTGTCATCCTATGATACTGCCTACTTGTCATCCTGTGATACTGCGTACTTGTCATCCTGTGATACTGCCTACTTGTCATCCTGTGATACTGCCTACTAGTCATCCTGTGATACTGCCTACTTGCCATCCTGTGATACTGCCTACTTGTCATCCTGTGATACTGCTTTATTGTCATCCTGTGATACTGCCTACATGTCATCCTGTGATACTGCCTACTTGTCATCCTGTGATACTGCCTACTTGTCATCATGTGTCACTGCCTACTTGTCATCCTGTGATACTGCCTAGTTGTCATCCTGTGATACTGCCTACTTGTCATCATGTGTCACTGCCTACTTGTCATCCTGTGATACTGCCTAATTGTCATCCTGTGATACTGCCTACTTGTCATCATGTGTCACTGCCTACTTGTCATCCTGTGATACTGCCTACTTGTCATCCTGTGATACTGCCTACTTGTCATCCTGTGATACTGCCTTATTGTCATCCTGTGATACTGCCTACTTGTCATCCTGTAATACTGCCTACATGTCATCCTGTGATACTTCCTACTTGACATCCTGTGATACTGCCTAATTGTCATCCTATGATACTGCCTACTTGTCATCCTGTGATACTGCCTACATGCCATCCTGTGATACTGCCTACTGTCATCCTGTGATACTGCCTACATGCCATCCTGTGATACTGCCTACTGTCATCCTGTGATACTGCCTACTGTCATCCTGTGATACTGCCTAATTATCATCCTATGATACTGCCTACTTGTCATCCTATGATACTGCCTACTTGTCATCCTGTGATACTGCCTACATGCCATCCTGTGATACTGCCTACTTGTCATCCTGTGATACTGCCTACATGCCATCCTGTGATACCGCCTAATTGTCATCCTATGACACTGCCTACTTGTCATCCTTTGATACTGCCTAATTGTCATCCTGTGATACTGCCTACTTGTCATCCTTTGATACTGCCTACTTGTCATCCTATGATACTGCCTAATTGTCATCCTGTGATACTGCCTACTTGTCATCCTATGATACTGCCTAATTGTCATCCTGTGATACTGCCTACTTCTCATCCTGTGATACTGCCTAATTGTCATCCTATGATACTGCCTACTTGTCATCCTTTGATACTGCCTAATTGTCATCCTATGATACTGCCTACTTGTCATCCTTTGATACTGCCTACTTGTCATCCTTTGATACTGCCTAATTGTCATCCTATGATACTGCCTACTTGTCATCCTTTGATACTGCCTAATGGTCATCCTATGATACTGCCTAATTGTCATCCTGTGATACTGCCTACTTGTCATCCTATGATACTGCCTACTTGTCATCCTGTGATACTGCCTAATTGTCATCATGTGTCACTACCTACTTGTCATCATGTGTCACTGCCTACTTGTCATCCCGTGATACTGCCTACTTGTCATCCTGTGATAATGCCTACTTGACATCCTGTGATACTGCCTAATTGTCATCCTATGATACTGCCTACTTGTCATCCTGTGATACTGCCTACATGCCATCCTGTGATACTGCCTACTGTCATCCTGTGATACTGCCTACATGCCATCCTGTGATACTGCCTACTGTCATCCTGTGATACTGCCTACTGTCATCCTGTGATACTGCCTACTGTCATCCTGTGATACTGCCTAATTATCATCCTATGATACTGCCATCCTGTGATACTGTCTACTTGTCATCCTGTGATACTGCCTAGTTGTCATCCTGTGATACTGCCTACTTGTCATCCTGTGATACTGCCTACATGCCATCCTGTGATACTGCCTACTGTCATCCTGTGATACTGCCTACTGTCAACCTGTGATACTGCCTACTGTCATCCTGTGATACTGCCTAATTATCATCCTATGATACTGCCTACTTGTCATCCTATGATACTGCCTACTTGTCATCCTGTGATACTGCCTACTTGTCATCCTGTGATACTGCCTACTTGTCATCCTGTGATACTGCCTACTTGTCATCCTGTGATACTGCCTTATTGTCATCCTGTGATACTGCCTACTTGTCATCATGTGTCACTGCCTACTTGTCATCCTGTGATACTGCGTACTTGTCATCCTGTGATACTGCCTACTTGTCATCATGTGTCACTGCCTACTTGTCATCCTGTGATACTGCCTACTTGTCATCCTGTGATACTGCCTTATTGTCATCCTGTGATACTGCCTAATTGTCATCCTGTGATACTGCCTACTTGTCATCCTGTGATACTGCCTACTTGTCATCATGTGTCACTGCCTACTTGTCATCCTGTGATACTGCCTAGTTGTCATCCTGTGATACTGCCTACTTGTCATCATGTGTCACTGCCTACTTGTCATCCTGTGATACTGCCTAATTGTCATCCTGTGATACTGCCTACTTGTCATCATGTGTCACTGCCTACTTGTCATCCTGTGATACTGCCTACTTGTCATCCTGTGATACTGCCTACTTGTCATCCTGTGATACTGCCTTATTGTCATCCTGTGATACTGCCTACTTGTCATCATGTGTCACTGCCTACTTGTCATCCTGTGATACTGCCGACTTGTCATCCTTTGATACTGCCTACTTGTCATCCTATGATACTGCCTACTTGTCATCATGTGTCACTGCCTACTTGTCATCCTGTGATACTGCCTAATTGTCATCCTGTGATACTGCCTACTTGTCATCATGTGTCACTGCCTACTTGTCATCCTGTGATACTGCCTACTTGTCATCCTGTGTCACTGCCTACTTGTCATCCTGTGATACTGCCTACTTGTCATCCTGTGATACTGCCTACTTGTCATCCTGTGATACTGCCTTATTGTCATCCTGTGATACTGCCTACTTGTCATCCTGTAATACTGCCTACATGCCATCCAGTGTCACTGCCTACTTGTCATCATGTGATACTGCCTACATGCCATCCTGTGTCACTGCCTACTTGTCATCATGTGTCACTGCCTACTTGTCATCCTGTGATACTGCCTACTTGTCATCCTGTGATACTGCCTAGTTGTCATCCTGTGATATTGCCTAAATGTCATCATGTGTCACTGCCTAATTGTCATCCTGTGATACTGCCTAATTGTCATCCTGTGATACTGCCTACTTGTCATCATGTGTCACTGCCTACTTGTCATCCTGTGATACTGCCGACTTGTCATCCTTTGATACTGCCTACTTGTCATCCTATGATACTGCCTACTTGTCATCATGTGTCACTGCCTACTTGTCATCCTGTGATACTGCCTACTTGTCATCCTGTGATACTGCCTACTTGTCATCATGTGTCACTGCCTACTTGTCATCCTGTGATACTGCCTAATTGTCATCCTGTGATACTGCCAACTTGTCATCATGTGTCACTGCCTACTTGTCATCCTGTGATACTGCCTAATTTTCATCCTGTGATACTGCCTACTTGTCATCATGTGTCACTGCCTACTTGTCATCCTGTGATACTGCCTACTTGTCATCCTGTGATACTGCCTACTTGTCATCCTGTGATACTGCCTACTTGTCATCCTGTGATACTGCCTAGTTGTCATCCTGTGTCACTGCCTAGTTGTCATCCTGTGATACTGCCTACTTGTCATCATGTGTCACTGCCTACTTGTCATCCTGTGATACTGCCTAATTGTCATCCTGTGATACTGCCTACTTGTCATCCTGTGTCACTGCCTACTTGTCATCATGTGTCACTGCCTACTTGTCATCCTGTGATACTGCCTACTTGTCATCCTGTGATACTGCCTACTTGTCATCCTGTGATACTGCCTTATTGTCATCCTGTGGTACTGCCTACTTTTCATCCTGTGATACTGCCTACATGCCATCCTGTGTCACTGCCTACTTGTCATCATGTGTCACTGCCTACTTGTCATCCTGTGATACTGCCTACTTGTCATCCTGTGATACTGCCTTATTGTCATCCTGTGATACTGCCTACTTTTCATCCTGTGATACTGCCTACATGCCATCCTGTGTCACTGCCTACTTGTCATCATGTGATACTGCCTACATGCCATCCTGTGTCACTGCCTACTTGTCATCATGTGTCACTGCCTAATTGTAATTCTGTGATACTGCCTAATTGCCATCCTGTCATACTGCCTAACTGCCATCATGTGTCACTGCCTACTTGTCATCATGTGATACTGCCTAATTGTCATCCTGTGATACTGCCTAATTGCCATCCTGTCATACTGCCTAATTGTCATCCTGTGATACTGCCTAGTTGTCATCATGTGTCACTGCCTACTTGTCATCATGTGATACTGCCTAATTGTCATCCTGTGATACTGCCTAATTGTTATCCTGTGATACTGCCTAATTGTCATCCTGTGATACTGCCTAATTGTCATCCTGTGATACTGCCTAATTGTCATCCTGTGATACTGCCTAGTTGTCATCATGTGTCACTGCCTACTTGTCATCCTGTGATACTGCCTACTTGTCATCATGTGTCACTGCCTACTTGTCATCCTGTGATACTGCCTAGTTGTCATCATGTGTCACTGCCTACTTGTCATCCTGTGATACTGCCTACTTGTCATCATGTGTCACTGCCTACTTGTCATACTGTGATACTGCCTACTTGTCATCCTGTGATACTGCCTACTTGTCATCCTGTGATACTGCCTACTTGTCATCCTGTGATACTGCCTACTTGTCATCATGTGTCACTGCCTAGTGGTAATCCTGTGATACTGCCTACTTGTCATCATGTGTCACTGGCTACTTGTCATCCTGTGATACTGCCTAATTGTCATCATGTGTCACTGCCTACTTGTCATCCTGTGATACTGCCTACTTGTCATCATGTGTCACTGCCTACTTGTCATCCTGTGATACTGCCTACCTGTCATCATGTGTCACTGCCTACTTGACATCCTGTGATACTGCCTACTTGTCATCCTGTGATACTGCCTACTTGTCATCCTGTGATACTGCCTACTTGTCATCATGTGTCACTGCCTACTTGTCATCCTGTGATACTGCCTACTTGTCATCATGTGTCACTGCCTACTTGTCATCCTGTGATACTGCCTACTTGTCATCCTGTGATACTGCCTACTTGTCATCCTGTGATACTGCCTACTTGTCATCCTGTGATACTGCCTACTTGTCATCCTGTGATACTGCCTACTTGTCATCCTGTGATACTGCCTATTTGTCATCATGTGTCACTGCCTAGTGGTCATCCTGTGATACTGCCTACTTGTCATCATGTGTCACTGCCTACTTGTCATCCTGTGATACTGCCTAATTGTCATCCTGTGATACTGCCTACTTGTCATCATGTGTCACTACCTACTTGTCATCCTGTGATACTGCCTACTTGTCATCCTGTGATACTGCCTACTTGTCATCATGTGTCACTGCCTACTTGTCATCATGTGTCACTGCCTACTTGTCATCCTGTGATACTGCCTACTTGTCATCCTGTGATACTGCCTACTTGTCATCCTGTGATACTGCCTACTTGTCATCCTGTGATACTGCCTAGTTGTCATCCTGTGTCACTGCCTAGTTGTCATCCTGTGATACTGCCTAGTTGTCATCCTGTGATACTGCCTACTTGTCATCATGTGTCACTGCCTACTTGTCATCCTGTGATACTGCCTAATTGTCATCCTGTGATACTGCCTACTTGTCATCCTGTGTCACTGCCTACTTGTCATCATGTGTCACTGCCTACTTGTCATCCTGTGATACTGCCTACTTGTCATCCTGTGATACTGCCTACATGCCATCCTGTGTCACTGCCTACTTGTCATCATGTGTCACTGCCTACTTGTCATCCTGTGATACTGCCTACTTGTCATCCTGTGATACTGCCTACTTGTCATCCTGTGATACTGCCTTATTGTCATCCTGTGATACTGCCTACTTTTCATCCTGTGATACTGCCTACATGCCATCCTGTGTCACTGCCTACTTGTCATCATGTGATACTGCCTACTTGTCATCCTGTGTCACTGCCTACTTGTCATCCTGTGATACTGCCTACTTGTCATTATGTGTCACTGCCTACTTGTTATCCTGTGATACTGCCTAGTTGTCATCCTGTGATACTGCCTACTTGTCATCCTGTGATACTGCCTACTGTCATCCTGTGATACTGCCTACTTGTCATCCTGTGATACTGCCTACTTGTCATCATGTGATACTGCCTACTTGTCATCATGTGTCACTGCCTAATTGTAATTCTGTGATACTGCCTAATTGTCATCCTGTGTCACTGCCTACTTGTCATCATGTGATACTGCCTAATTGCCATCCTGTCATACTGCCTAACTGCCATCATGTGTCACTGCCTACTTGTCATCATGTGATACTGCCTAATTGTCATCCTGTGATACTGCCTAATTGCCATCCTGTCATACTGCCTAATTGTCATCCTGTGATACTGCCTAGTTGTCATCATGTGTCACTGCCTACTTGTCATCATGTGATACTGCCTAATTGTCATCCTGTGATACTGCCTAATTGTTATCCTGTGATACTGCCTAATTGTCATCCTGTGATACTGCCTAATTGTCATCCTGTGATACTGCCTAATTGTCATCCTGTGATACTGCCTAGTTGTCATCATGTGTCACTGCCTACTTGTCATCCTGTGATACTGCCTACTTGTCATCATGTGTCACTGCCTACTTGTCATCCTGTGATACTGCCTAGTTGTCATCATGTGTCACTGCCTACTTGTCATCCTGTGATACTGCCTACTTGTCATCATGTGTCACTGCCTACTTGTCATACTGTGATACTGCCTACTTGTCATCCTGTGATACTGCCTAATTGCCATCATGTGTCACTGCCTACTTGTCATCCTGTGATACTGCCTAGTTGTCATCCTGTGATACTGCCTACTTGTCATCATGTGTCAATGCCTAATTGTCATCCTGTGATACTGCCTAATTGTCATCATGTGTCACTGCCTACTTGTCATCCTGTGATACTGCCTATTTGTCATCCTGTGATACTGCCTTCTTGTCATCATGTGTCACTGCCTACTTGTCATCCTGTGATACTGCCTACTTGTCATCCTGTGATACTGCCTACTTGTCATCCTGTGATACTGCCTACTTGTCATCATGTGTCACTGCCTAGTGGTAATCCTGTGATACTGCCTACTTGTCATCATGTGTCACTGGCTACTTGTCATCCTGTGATACTGCCTAATTGTCATCATGTGTCACTGCCTACTTGTCATCCTGTGATACTGCCTACTTGTCATCATGTGTCACTGCCTACTTGTCATCCTGTGATACTGCCTACCTGTCATCATGTGTCACTGCCTACTTGACATCCTGTGATACTGCCTACTTGTCATCCTGTGATACTGCCTACTTGTCATCCTGTGATACTGCCTACTTGTCATCATGTGTCACTGCCTACTTGTCATCCTGTGATACTGCCTACTTGTCATCATGTGTCACTGCCTACTTGTCATCCTGTGATACTGCCTACTTGTCATCATGTGATACTGCCTACTTGTCATCCTGTGATACTGCCTACTTGTCATCCTGTGATACTGCGTACTTGTCATCCTGTGATACTGCCTACTTGTCATCCTGTGATACTGCCTACTTGTCATCATGTGTCACTGCCTAGTGGTCATCCTGTGATACTGCCTACTTGTCATCATGTGTCACTGCCTACTTGTCATCCTGTGATACTGCCTAATTGTCATCCTGTGATACTGCCTACTTGTCATCATGTGTCACTACCTACTTGTCATCCTGTGATACTGCCTACTTGTCATCCTTTGATACTGCCTACTTGTCATCATGTGTCACTGCCTACTTGTCATCATGTGTCACTGCCTAGTTGTCATCCTGTGATACTGCCTACTTGTCATCCTGTGATACTGCCTACTTGTCATCATGTGTCACTGCCTACTTGTCATCCTGTGATACTGCCTACTTGTCATCCTGTGATACTGCCTACTTGTCATCCTGTGATACTGCCTACTTGTCATCATGTGTCACTGCCTAGTTGTCATCCTGTGATACTGCCTACTTGTCATCCTGAGATACTGCCTACTTGTCATCCTGTGATACTGCCTAATTGTCATCCTGTGATACTGCCTAATTGTCATCCTGGGATACTGCCTAATTGTCATCCTGTGATACTGCCTACTTGTCATCCTGTGATACTGCCTACTTGTCATCATGTGTCACTGCCTACTTGTCATCCTGTGATACTGCCTAATTGTCATCATGTGTCACTGCCTACTTGTCATCCTGTGATACTGCCTAATTGTCATCCTGTGATACTGCCTACTTGTCATCATGTGATACTGCCTACTTGTCATCCTGTGATACTGCCTAATTGTCATCCTGTGATACTGCCTACTTGTCATCATGTGTCACTGCCTACTTGTCATCATGTGATACTGCCTAGTTGTCATCATGTGTCACTGCCTACTTGTCATTCTGTGATACTGCCTACTTGTCATCCTGTGATACTGCCTAGTTGTCATCCTGTGATACTGCCTAATTGTCATCATGTGTAACTGCCTACTTGTCATCCTGTGATTCTGCCTAGTTGTCATCATGTGTCACTGCCTACTTGTCATCATGTGTCACTGCCTACTTGTCATCCTGTGATACTGCCTAGTTGTCATCATGTGTCACTGCCTAATTGTCATCCTGTGATACTGCCTAGTTGTCATCCTGTGATACTGCCTACTTGTCATCCTGTGATACTGCCTACTTGTCATCCTGTGATACTGCCTTATTGTCATCCTGTGATACTGCCTAGTTGTCATCATGTGTCACTGCCTACTTGTCATCCTGTGATACTGCCTTATTGTCATCCTGTGATACTGCCTACTTGTAATCCTATGATACTGCCTACTTGTCATCCTGTGATACTGCCTACTTGTCATCCTGTGATACTGCCTTATTGTCATCCTGTGATACTGCCTACTTTTCATCCTGTGATACTGCCTTATTGTCATCCTGTGATACTGCCTACTTTTCATCCTATGATGCTGCCTACTTCTCATCCTGTGATACTGCCTAATTGTCATCCTGTGTCACTGCCTACTTGTCATCCTATGATACTGCCTTATTGTCATCCTGTGATACTGCCTACTTGTCATCCTGTGATACTGCCTACTTGTCTTCCTGTGATACTGCCTAATTGTCATCCTGTGTCACTGCCTACTTGTCATCCTATGATACTGCCTAATTGTCATCCTGTGATACTGCCTACTTGTCATCCTGTGATACTGCCTACTTGTCATCATGTGTCACTGCCTACTTGTCATCCTGTGATACTGCCTAATTGTCATCATGTGTCACTGCCTACTTGTCATCCTGTGATACTGCCTAGTTGTCATCCTGTGATACTGCCTAATTGTCATCATGTGTAACTGCCTACTTGTCATCCTGTGATTCTGCCTAGTTGTCATCATGTGTCACTGCCTACTTGTCATCATGTGTCACTGCCTACTTGTCATCCTGTGATACTGCCTAATTGTCATCCTGTGATACTGCCTAATTGTCATCATGTGTCACTGCCTACTTGTCATCCTGTGATACTGCCTACTTGTCATCCTGTGATACTGCCTACTTGTCATCCCGTGATACTGCCTACTTGTCATCCTATGATTCTGCCTAGTTGTCATCATGTGTCACTGCCTAATTGTCATCCTGTGATACTGCCTAGTTGTCATCCTGTGATACTGCCTACTTGTCATCCTGTGATACTGCCTACTTGTCATCCTGTGATACTGCCTTATTGTCATCCTGTGATACTGCCTAGTTGTCATCATGTGTCACTGCCTACTTGTCATCCTGTGATACTGCCTTATTGTCATCCTGTGATACTGCCTACTTGTCATCCTATGATACTGCCTACTTGTCATCCTGTGATACTGCCTACTTGTCATCCTGTGATACTGCCTTATTGTCATCCTGTGATACTGCCTACTTTTCATCCTGTGATACTGCCTTATTGTCATCCTGTGATACTGCCTACTTTTCATCCTATGATGCTGCCTACTTCTCATCCTGTGATACTGCCTAATTGTCATCCTGTGTCACTGCCTACTTGTCATCCTATGATACTGCCTTATTGTCATCCTGTGATACTGCCTACTTGTCATCCTGTGATACTGCCTACTTGTCTTCCTGTGATACTGCCTAATTGTCATCCTGTGTCACTGCCTACTTGTCATCCTATGATACTGCCTAATTGTCATCCTGTGATACTGCCTACTTGTCATCCTGTGATACTGCCTACTTGTCATCCTGTGATACTGCCTAATTGTCATCATGTGTCACTGCCTACTTGTCATCCTGTGATACTGCCTACTTGTCATCCCTGTGATACTGCCTAATTGTCATCCTGTGATACTGCCTACTTGTCATCATGTGATACTGCCTACTTGTCATCCTGTGATACTGCCTACTTGTCATCCTGTGATACTGCCTAATTGTCATCCTGTGATACTGCCTACTTGTCATCCTGTGATACTGCCTACTTGTCATCATGTGTCACTGCCTACTTGTCAACATGTGATACTGCCTAGTTGTCATCATGTGTCACTGCCTACTTGTCATTCTGTGATACTGCCTACTTGTCATCCTGTGATACTGCCTAGTTGTCATCCTGTGATACTGCCTAATTGTCATCATGTGTAACTGCCTACTTGTCATCCTGTGATTCTGCCTAGTTGTCATCATGTGTCACTGCCTACTTGTCATCATGTGTCACTGCCTACTTGTCATCCTGTGATACTGCCTAATTGTCATCCTGTGATACTGCCTAATTGTCATCATGTGTCGCTGCCTACTTGTCATCCTGTGATACTGCCTACTTGTCATCCTGTGATACTGCCTACTTGTCATCCCGTGATACTGCCTACTTGTCATCCTATGATTCTGCCTAGTTGTCATCATGTGTCACTGCCTAATTGTCATCCTGTGATACTGCCTAGTTGTCATCCTGTGATACTGCCTACTTGTCATCCTGTGATACTGCCTACTTGTCATCATGTGTCACTACCTACTTGTCATCATGTGTCACTGCCTAGTTGTCATCATGTGTCACTGCCTACTTGTCATCCTGTGATACTGCCTTATTGTCATCCTGTGATACTGCCTACTTGTCATCCTATGATACTGCCTACTTGTCATCCTGTGATACTGCCTACTTGTCATCCTGTGATACTGCCTTATTGTCATCCTGTGATACTGCCTACTTTTCATCCTGTGATACTGCCTTATTGTCATCCTGTGATACTGCCTACTTTTCATCCTATGATGCTGCCTACTTCTCATCCTGTGATACTGCCTAATTGTCATCCTGTGTCACTGCCTACTTGTCATCCTATGATACTGCCTTATTGTCATCCTGTGATACTGCCTACTTGTCATCCTGTGATACTGCCTACTTGTCTTCCTGTGATACTGCCTAATTGTCATCCTGTGTCACTGCCTACTTGTCATCCTATGATACTGCCTAATTGTCATCCTGTGATACTGCCTACTTGTCATCCTGTGATACTGCCTACTTGTCATCATGTGTCACTGCCTACTTGTCATCCTGTGATACTGCCTAATTGTCATCATGTGTCACTGCCTACTTGTCATCCCTGTGATACTGCCTAATTGTCATCCTGTGATACTGCCTACTTGTCATCATGTGATACTGCCTACTTGTCATCCTGTGATACTGCCTACTTGTCATCCTGTGATACTGCCTAATTGTCATCCTGTGATACTGCCTAATTGTCATCCTGTGATACTGCCTACTTGTCATCATGTGTCACTGCCTACTTGTCAACATGTGATACTGCCTAGTTGTCATCATGTGTCACTGCCTACTTGTCATTCTGTGATACTGCCTACTTGTCATCCTGTGATACTGCCTAGTTGTCATCCTGTGATACTGCCTAATTGTCATCATGTGTAACTGCCTACTTGTCATCCTGTGATTCTGCCTAGTTGTCATCATGTGTCACTGCCTACTTGTCATCATGTGTCACTGCCTACTTGTCATCCTGTGATACTGCCTAATTGTCATCCTGTGATACTGCCTAATTGTCATCATGTGTCGCTGCCTACTTGTCATCCTGTGATACTGCCTACTTGTCATCCTGTGATACTGCCTACTTGTCATCCCGTGATACTGCCTACTTGTCATCCTATGATTCTGCCTAGTTGTCATCATGTGTCACTGCCTAATTGTCATCCTGTGATACTGCCTAGTTGTCATCCTGTGATACTGCCTACTTGTCATCCTGTGATACTGCCTACTTGTCATCATGTGTCACTACCTACTTGTCATCATGTGTCACTGCCTAGTTGTCATCATGTGTCACTGCCTACTTGTCATCCTGTGATACTGCCTTATTGTCATCCTGTCATACTGCCTAATTGTCATCCTATGATACTGCCTACTTGTCATCATGTGTCACTGCCTACTTGTCATCCTGTGATACTGCCTAATTGTCATCCTGTGATACTGCCTAATTGTCATCATGTGTCACTGCCTACTTGTCATCCTGTGATACTGCCTACTTGTCATCCTGTGATACTGCCTACTTGTCATCCTGTGATACTGCCTTATTGTCATCCTGTGATACTGCCTAGTTGTCATCATGTGTCACTGCCTACTTGTCATCCTGTGATACTGCCTTATTGTCATCCTGTGATACTGCCTACTTGTCATCCTATGATACTGCCTACTTGTCATCCTGTGATACTGCCTACTTGTCATCCTGTGATACTGCCTTATTGTCATCCTGTGATACTGCCTACTTTTCATCCTGTGATACTGCCTTATTGTCATCCTGTGATACTGCCTACTTTTCATCCTATGATGCTGCCTACTTCTCATCCTGTGATACTGCCTAATTGTCATCCTGTGTCACTGCCTACTTGTCATCCTATGATACTGCCTTATTGTCATCCTGTGATACTGCCTACTTGTCATCCTGTGATACTGCCTACTTGTCTTCCTGTGATACTGCCTAATTGTCATCCTGTGTCACTGCCTACTTGTCATCCTATGATACTGCCTAATTGTCATCCTGTGATACTGCCTACTTGTCATCCTGTAATACTGCTTTCTTGTCATCCTGTGATACTGCCTTATTGTCATCCTGTGATACTGCCTACTTTTCATCCTGTGATACTGCCTTATTGTCATCCTGTGATACTGCCTACTTTTCATCCTGTGATACTGTCTAATTGTCATCCTGTGATACTGCCTAATTGCCATCCTGTGATACTGCCTAATTGCCATCCTATGATACTGCCTACTTGTCATCCAGTGACATTGCTTACTGTCATCCTGTGACATTGCCTACTGTCATCCTGTTATACTACCTACTTGTCATCCTTTGACACTGCCTACTTGTAATCTTGTGACATTGCCTACTGTCATCCTGTGACATTGCCTACTTTCATCCTGTGATACTTCCTACTTGTCATCCTGTGACATTGCCAACTTTCATCCTGCGATACTACCTACTTGTCATCCTGTGACATTGCCTACCGTCATCCTGTGATACTACTTTCTTGTCATCCTGTGACACTGCCTACATGTTATTCTGTGACATTGCCTACTTGTCATCCTGCAACAATGCCTACTTCAGGAAAAACAGTGCTCTCTTTACAAAGTAATATATCCCGTAAAAAGCTTTTAAATCACAATCTGTTCCACATTTTAGACAATTTTAATTTACGGCTTCTTTCCTTGAGTGTCTAGTAAACAGTATTATTCTCCCAACATAAACACATTTTGTAGTGTTTTACATTGTTTACTACAGTGGTAATGTTGTTAATGTCTTCAGTTTCATCGTTAATATATAGTGATAGTTCTAAACGTAGTTACAAGGTTTTTATTGTGATATTATTTTTAAAAGAGGAGATGTTACTGCTAGTTTAAATAAAATCAATTACTCTTTTATTACCAGAAATATATGCTTACATTGTTTTTGTAAGCAAACGGTTTTAATAATAGTTTGACATTAAATTCCAACTTTGTCGCTAATCATTACGTAACAATAAAATAAAATGCCATTTAATAACCTGTTGCCAGCTGTTTATATACCATGTATTAATTTGTTATGTCTGTACAATGTATATTTTGTACAGAATAAATCTTAAAAAAAAAAACATCGATAAGTGCGTCATCTGTTTATCCAGTACAAATGCTGCAGTCGTCTATGACTTTTACAAATACAGATATACAATCATAGTATGTTTGTGCCAGTCAGGCCGTTTTCCAAATGTTTAAAGTAATAATAAGTCCCACTAAGACAACATAAGATTACATTGCCTTTAAAATCTTAAATCCAAAGCAAACGAATGTGGAAAACGTTATACATATTCAACAAACATTTGATTTGTAACCAAAAAGATCGTAGTGTAAGAACCAGCAACTGAATCAGTATGATATGGTAAGGTCTTAACAACTCTTATGCCATAGTTATCGCAGTTTTTGTTCATAGTTGACTATTATTGGGTTCTGTCAAAACCAGATATATCGTCGCTTTTACAAAAAAAAATGAATATACACGAGAAGTGCCATTTCAAAATTGCCAAATGACAGCCGTTGTTGTGACCAATCTTTCCGTGCTATATACTTATGAATCAAGCTCACAGACCATTATCGCCAGTTATACCTAATAAGGCCTTTATTCTCTTTCAGTTTTAACATATAACAAGCTTTGCTGTTACTTCTATAAAATGAAATTCTATATCATCATGCTCCAAGCTGCTTCCTAAACACAGTTTTAGTAAACCTTTGATGACCCTGATTCCAAATCGGGCCAGAGATATAAAATGAAATTATTATTAACTCTGATTGCGACCACTACAAGCAAATGAAAATAGATATTGTTAAATTCTCCTTTAATACAGTCATTCATGATGACAGAAATATACAACTGGTACTTAATTAAGGTTATTGAATGGTATAAAAATGCCAAAATAATCTGTTGTATACCTCTTCGTACTTGTTTTGTTCATTTTAGCAACCACCTCCGTATTCATAACAGCCATGTTGAAGAACTACTTTACCCACAATACACCGAGTGCATTCACACAGGTCATTTTGACCGTGTGTTGACGCAACGCCATTTATAGAATCAAAACCTACCGCTTCCGTTACTTTTGTTTTTAATGAATGATTTGAAACAAATATAGTGCTTCCTTTTTCTGTGATGCCATGAACACCTGATATATCATTTGTACCCAATAATTTTATTCTGAGACTAGTGTTGTGTAATCTTCAGTTTGAGTGTTGTCAAAAAATTGAACTTCTAAATGTATGTACTATGTACTACTGTTTAAGGTCACATCTTAGGATCAAGCTCATAACTTTGAGCGGCCTCTTTCTGGGGTGGATATGCTGGACACAAATATATCAATACCTTCTTTCACTTACTCACAAAAACGTTCAATTTCAGATTGTCATTGTAATATTTGTAGTATATATGTGCCTCATTTATGGGATTTTTGACATAATAATTATGCAGTTTTATTTACTGTTTCTGCAAAATGAATTTCTTCCACACTTGAACACATGGTTAGAGGGTGTCAAACCACCCAAGGCATATACAAGGTAATTCAGACAAATCTAATTCTTAAAATGATTTACCTCATTAAAATTTATTTGAGACAGCTAATCTGTATTTTACTGAACCCTGTGCATATGTTTTTTATGATTTGTCTGTTGTTGTTGTTGTTGTTGTTGTTTTGTTGTTTTTGTTACATTGCACTGACATAGTTATGGTTATATTGTTGATGTCCAGCTTATTATTAGTGATGGAAACCCCTAGATTTATGTTTGGGCAGAAGGACCAGCACACAGCAGGTTAGCTGGAAAACCTTCCCACCCGATAGTTCTTGTTCTGACCAGGAACCGAACTCATGAATTGAAGTGTTATTAGAGGTAATATGGTTTAATTAAAACACTACAGTGTACATGTATTTTGGTGTCATGTGCTGTGTCTCTATCAATTTTGTCTTCCTGATATCTGATATTAAATATAAGCATTATTTTCAATCTTGGCACGTTTAAAAAAACTATAAAAAAGAGAAAGTGTATAAAATAATGTTATGAATGCATATTTGTATTATAGGTGAAACCTTCACAGTCTTCTGTCTCACTCCTCTACTTTCAGACCTTTTGCCAAATCTTGTGAAAGAGCTTTTCGGTTCACATAAAGGCATTTTGTTTTGACAGATTTAACCTACTACTAAGAGGTTTAGGTAATGCAAAGAATCATATGAATGTAAAAATCGGATACATATTATATTACCACACCCATTGGGAATTTCTTAGTGTAAATAAATGCCATTTTACAAAGAATGGAGTATGTATACTGTAAGATAATACAATTATACTTGTATTTAAAGCTATTAGTAGTTAATACAATTTGATACCACTTTGCTATTGAATGGCACAGAAAAACTTTTTTCAAAATCGAATTTCGAGATTTCTAATATATCATATTTATAAATATTATATTAATAAAAATCAGATGTATATATATTTAAGGTGATGTCCGACTTGCCTAAATAAAATACATATAATATCTTAAAAAGTATGCCAGGTATGCAATAATTTATCTGGTTGTTTGAGTAAAAAATATTCTGAACTTTTGGATACCACCATTAATAGTATTGCCAAAAAATTTTAATAACAATAAACCATGATAATAATTATAGGTAGGATTTAGCCTGCAAAGACTTTTTGTCAGGGACATAACGAGATTTTAATATTTGTGTTCCAATTTTTTATGTTTTGTTTTATATTATGATTGATGAATGTATAATAAATGTATTTGTTCAGACTAGGAATGGAACGAGACAGTTTAGCCGGATTACAACATCTTTTCATATAAAGCTTAAACCTGCATAGCATACTTTTTTTCAGTTACCATGACATAAACCATTTCTTCAAAGACAGTTAACCTTTAAATCCAACACCATGGGCCAGCCAACAAAAGCACAGCTATCAAGAAGGCAGAGAGGAAATATCAGTTATTTACAGTCCTTTGAAAAAGATTTTATATTTTTAAAATATTTTGAATTTTCAGTCTGTTCCAGTATTGCTTTCTTAGTGGTAGACCAATTCTTAAATGTTACTTTTCATAAAACTTGCTTTAACACATCACATGGCAGGATATTGTTAAATATTATTTATTTTTCCATCTATTCTACAAAATAAATTGACAGTTAATAAACATCAGTATAGTATAAGAACCTAATTCACTTACTATATCCAATTGGGGACAGCGTCATGCTTTTGAATACTATCAAAACAACTTTTTAAAGTGTATTTTACCAAGATTAAAAGACATGTTTAAAACTTTAAAAGAACCACTTAATGGTACATTTATCGAGTATTTGCACAAAGTCAATTTATATCAAATGGTATAGGGAGAATGAAACATGTGTTTTATTTCTATTAAAAAGACAATGGTGTTGCATAACCATTGTCTGCATATTTAAATTTATATGTATTTGTATTTCTCTGTCAAAAATGCATTTTTCATTCCACATTAAAAAAAAATCCGTACATAATAAAGCTGTGTTCTTGCTTAAAACACCTTAACATAAACGAAATGGGAAAAAAGAATAAGATGATTAGTAATACATATTTGTTCTGACAACAATAAAAAAAAAGTATGCCAAAAGCCAGTGCAAATAAAAGTATCATCGCTGGATGCAAGATTTAATAGTTTTATACCCTTGAGCCATGTTGAAAGTTTTCACATTGTAAGAAGAAAAGTTATACTATATAAAGTAGGAACTTAAGCAGGTTGTTAATTAATACAGACACTTGTAGTTTTAAATCATGGACCCAATTATTTCTTATATAAAGTATTAAATAGTGTTTAAGTTAGACCTTGGTTCTGTATTGTTACTTATCAAATGGCTCTTTACTGATTCAATTTAGTTGATGAATAACCCTACTGCAACTATAACATATATCATTTGTTTAATTGGCATGTTTGTTATTTTAGCTAATTGCTTTATTTTTTAAAAATGCACACTGAATAAAAAAACAACATATATAGTTTATTCCCAGTCAATATAAATATATAACTAAAAACTATATATATTTTATTTATTTATTTGTTAATACTTAAAACATACATGTATTGTTGTGACTTGTTTAACTCTGAACTTTGACATGTTTATATTGTCAAAACAACATACAACTATAGAGAAACGTTCTGTAAATGTAAATAAAAATGAACTTAAATTACTAAATCAAACATACATAAACAATTCAGATAATGGAGATTCTACATTTACTAAACTTATAGTTAGTGTACTAAAATATGTAAACCAGTGTTTTCCTGATATGAAATGTTAAAACTATATGTCAGCAGTATGTAATAAGCTCTGCCTGGCAATAATGTAGGATATTTATCAAAATAAAACACCAAGAAGACCACACCTTCAATGTTGTTAGTTGTTAGTAAATGTTCTGTTGTAATAAAAAGAATATGTTGACATCTAACTCAATATTAATTTTAATATTGTCTTGAAGAATTCTGGTTCCAAGATGTGCTTAAGTTTTCTTGTACTAGTTGAACGTCTCAGAGCAACAGGCACAGGCTAGGCAGAGACGTCTCTGGGTCAGGGGATTCATCACTGTTTTCTTATTCCTAAATCAGTATAAAAAGACAATTAAGTGCATCTATTGGAAACAGTATAATCTAATTATACTTGTGTTCAAATATTGATAGTTTATTGTGGTTCTTTCTTTTTCCAATTGGAGATTCCTTAAACGCTTAACACTTTCCACCATCAGTCTTTGGGCAGTCTTCCTCCTGTGTCTCCCAGCAAAGACTTATTTATTTTAATTAAATAATATGTCTTTCTTCGTTCAGTTTTGGCAAATACAAGCCATAATAAATACCACATGTTACACTATGGAAGTATTAATGGAAAAATGTGCAGCAAAAATAGGGTGTTAATGAGACGTTGTCTATGATTTATTCAGAATTCGGGTTCTTTGTTTACACGTGTTTACTATATGTTTACTGCCGATTCATGGAAAACTAAAAGCAGGCAATGAATACACATACAAAGAAGATATTTACCTTTAATCGATTTTCAAGTTGATTCATTTTCCGTGGCCGTTTTTCTTCAAATCTCTGTTTTATTTGTCAGCTTTATGCTATTGCTTTGTGAAACCCCGACCGGAAGTCTTTCTAAGACTCCCGGTGATGTCGCTGCGAAATTGGAAGATATTCGCGCACCTTACGGAGTCGGCGGTCCCGTTACTTTATGTCTTTAGAAGGACTATAGTTTTTGTTCAAAAACAATACAGAGGAAATTATCGACGATGAGATTTAAACGGAGGGTGGCGAAGGAAACGGTAGTGGTTATGGATTAGATATAGAGGGTTTTGTGGTGTCGAGAAAGGAATGACTGGACTCTAGATAAACACTGGGGAAAGCGGATCTTTTCTGTTAAATCCCATATATTGATTGGTTGTAACAACCGTGTCCTTATATGGAGAAAGGACGACGAATTCAACAACCGCAGCCGCGTCGGCCCAGCTGGTAGAACCAAGGACAGCCTAATGGTCTGGGTATGCTTATGATTTAAAAGCATTGGAACATTGACACACAGTGATGGCATTGTGGACTCTAAAAGGTATATAAATATAATTGAAAAAAAACGCGGCCTTTTTCTGCTAGGCACTTTGGAAATAACTAATACGCGTTCAAGGGTGACAATGCACCTGTTCACAGAGCTCGTATAGTGAAGATTTATCTGGCAAATTATAATGTAAATACTACCGAATGTATAGAAGTGGATATCCGCCAATATTCTAATTACTATTTCAAACTTTAAATACACGGATTTGTCACAACACCGCGCATGCTAAATACCGCTATCTAATTACATTCTTACTTTTATATATCATATGAAAATGTTCTCATTTCAACATTGCATTTGAACAATTTCACATTTCCCGCATATACAATTTACAAGTTACACATCGCGGGGCGAAAATCACGATTTATACATTTTACATTTCTAGAATCTAATTTACAAGTTACTTATCTGGAAGCGCAAATCTCTAAATGTACACTGCATAACACCAGCTCAACATTAGGATGCAAAGGGGCGCTTCTAACACGGGAATGTCTATCTATAAATAGAATGTACTGCTTGAACTGATCCACGTTCGTCTGTACTAAAAAAGCTGGAAAAATCCCATTACCGAGGGCGGGGGTCGAACACAGGACCTCCTGCTCTCGAGGTAGGTGCTCGGGCAACTGAGCTACATGGGCACCTGAGTCTGGGGAAAGTATACTCACTACATCACGTACCCCTATTGATGTAGTTCATTTCCAATGCATTGTAAACAAATTTAATGCGACTGAGATAGTATGTTCCGGAAAGGTCCGATACGTATATTAAATTGCTTTGAATGTAGTTTTAAGAAAACAAAGACTTATATGGTAAAATTACTTGCAGAATTTTAATATATACATTTATAACTACTTTTGGCAAAAGATAACGCGTTTAATTAGACACCAAGTAACGTTGGCTGCTTTCTTTTGTATCTCCTTGGAAGAATCATTTACGATTCCGTTCTATTTTTAACTTATGATATTCCGTTCCGTTCCGCATTTTTCACTTATCATATCCCGTTCTATTTTAGCTTAGTGACGTCTATATTTATGTGGTACCACCACCTAGCGTCTGAATGTTGTCAAGTCTTAACATTTACATTAGAATTGTGACGTTGAGGTTTGTAACTTGTAAATTGTCAACGATCATAAGATTTGTGACTTGATAATTGTAACTTGAGATTTGTAATTTCTTAATATACTCTCACTCGGATCATAGAAATATAGTAACGCTAGACACTAGATACTATCTACATAAAACCTTACTTCAGTCAGTCTCCTCAGCAAAATATCTTGGAGTTGCTATCTCATCAAACTTGTCATGGGAGACCCACATTGATCGAATAATAAAAAAGCAAACAGTACTCTGGGCTTCCTGAGAAGAAATATCAAAGTACACTCTGAACAGTTAAAATCTACTGCTTACAAAGTTCTTGTACGGCCACAACTTGAATACTGCTCCTATGTCTGGTCACCTGACACTGATGCCCTCACAACACAAATTGAATCGGTCCATCGCAGAGCTGCCCGGTGGGCAAAACATGACTATGGCCAAACATCAAGCGTAACAAAATGCTACAATCCCTAGAATGGTGAAGACTAGATCAAAGACGCATAGATTATAGACCCTCTCTGATGTATAAAATCACCCACAACCTTATAGCTATTCCAATCCAAGATTATCTGATCCCCTTGACAAGACAGTCACGCCACTACCACACCTCTGCATATAGATTAATAAATGCTTCCACTGACTATTATAAATTCTCCTTCTTCCCACGTACTGTCGTCCACTGGAATAGTTTACCAGCTTGTACCCTGCTGCAGTTTAGTCAGGCAGTCTATCACATTGAACATATTTCACCATAAGCAATATGCAAACATCTTTTATTTTATTTCTTTATCTTTGCTTTCTAATCTTTGTTTCAGTTATTATGTCTTTAATTATTTTATCTTGTTCAGTTCTTCTAACTTTCTCTGCAGCTTAAGGCCTAAATGTCTAGGTCCCCATCAGGGGTTTGACATTATTGGAAGATAGATAGATAACGGGACCACCGACTCCGCAAGGTGCGCGAATATCTTCCAATTTCGCAGTTCCACCATCGGGAATCATAGAAAGACTTCCGGTCGGGGTTTCGCATGCAAAACAATAGCATAAAGCTGACAAATAAAACAGCGATTTGAAGAAAAACGGCCACGGAAAAAGAATCATCTTGAAAATGGATTGAAGGTAAATATTTATTTTTTATGTGTGTATTCATTGCCTGCTTTTAGTTTTCCATGAATCGGCAGTAAACATATCGTAACTACGTGTAAACAAAGACCCCGATTTCTGAATTTATCATAGACAAAGTCCCATTTAGGCCCAATTTTTGCTGCCCATTTTCCCAAAATACTTCCATAGCTAATACTGTGTAACTGGTGGCATTTATTATGCCTTGGATTTGCCAAAACTGCACGAAGAAAGACATAATATTTAATAATAGTAAATAAATAAGTCGTTGCTTGGAGACACAAAGTATGATGGTGGAAAAGATTAAGCGAGTAAGGGATCTCAAATTTGAAAGAAAAGAGAAACACGACCAACTATTAATATTTGAACACAAGTATAATTATATTATACTGTTTCCTATAGTGTATGCACTTAATTGTCTTTTTATACTGATTTTAGGAATAAAATTAGGCGTGCAGCTCTGAGACGTTCAACTAGTACAAGGGAACTTAAACACATCTTGGAGCCAGAATTCTTCCAAACAATATTAAAAATTACTATTGAGTTGTTAGATGACAATATGTTTTTAATATAACAGAACATTTTGAGAAGTTGATCACATAAAACAACTAACAACATTGAAAGTATGGTCTTCTTGGTGTGTTTAATTTTGATATATATCCTACATTATTGACAGAAAGAGCTTATTACCTACTGCTGACATATAGTTTTAACATTTTATATCAGGGGAACCCTGGTTTACATATTTTAGTACACTAATTATAAAGTGAGTTAATGTAGAAACGTCTTTATCTGAATTGTTTATGTATGTTTGATGCAGTAATTTAGTTTTTTTTTATTGACAGAAAGTTTCTGTATTGTTGTATGTTGTTTTGACAAAATAAGCATGCCAAAGTTCAGAGTTAAACTAGTCACAACAATACATGTTTGTTTTAAGTATTAACAAATAAAAATATATAGTTTTAGTTATATATTTGAATTGATTGGGAATTAGCTTTATTCTTGTTTTTTCTGATTCAGTGTGCATTTTTAAAACATAATGCAATTAGCTAAAAATTAGCTAGAATAACAAACAAGCCGATTTAACAAATGATATGTTTTAGTTGCAGTAGGGTTATTCATCAACTTAACTGAATCATTTAAGAGCCATTTGATAAGTAACAGTACAGAACCAAGGCCTAACTCAAACACTATTTAATAGTTAATATAAGAAATAATTGGATCCATGATTTGAAACTAACAAAGTGTCTGTATTAATTTACAATCTGCTTAAGTCCCTACTTTATATATATTATAACATTTTTTCTTAAACTTTTAACATGGCTAAAGGGTTTAAACTATTTAATTTTGCATCCAAAGATGACACTCTTACTTGCACTGGCCTTTAGCATACTTTTTAATTAATGTTGTCAGAACAAACAAGAATAAATATGTATTGCTAACCATTTTATTCTTTTTCCATTTCGTTCATGTTAAGGTGTTTAAGCAAGAACACAGCTTTATTATGTACAGAAAATATTTTAATGTGGAATGAAAAATGCATTTATGACGGATAAATACAAATACATATTTATGTAAATATGCAGATAATGATTATGCAACGCCATTGTTTTTTTAATGAAAAAAAAAGTCAAATAATTTATTAAAGTTGTTTCTCATGAAATCTTAATAATTATATGTATAATAATAGCTCATGTTTCATTCTCCCTATATCATTTGATATAAATTGACTTTGTGCAAGTACTCGATAAATGTGCCATTAAGTGGTTCTTTTAAAGTTTTAAACATGTGATATGGTAAGTGAAATAGATTCTTTTGCTTTGCTGATGTTTGTTAACTGTCAAATTATGTTGTAGATTATATGGAGAAATAAACAATATTTAACATAATCCTGCCTTGTGATGTGTTAAAACAGTTTTATAAAAAGTGAAATTTAAGAAATGGTCTACCACTAAGAAAGCAATACTGAAACAGACTGAAAATTCAAAATCTTTTAATAGTATTCATTCTTTTTAAAGGACTGCAAATAACTGATATTTCCTTTTTCCCGACAGCTGTGCTTCTGTTGGCTGCCTCTTGGTGTTGAATTTAAAGGTTAACTGTCTCTGAAGAAATGGTTCATGTCATGGCAACTGAAAAAATATGAGTATGCTATACAGGTTTCAGCTTTATATGAAAAGTTGCTGTAACCCTGCCTAACCTCTTTGGTTCCATCCCTAGTCTGGACAAATACATTTATTAATCGTTCACCAATAATAATATAAAACAAAACATACAAAATTAGAACAAAAATATTAAAATCTAGTTATGCCCTAGATGTATGTGACAGTTGTCACACTCAAAAGTCTTTGCATGGTAAATCCTACCTATAATTATTATCATAGTTTATTGTTATTAAAACCTTTTTGATAATACAATTAATGGTGTATCCAAAAGTTTAGTTTAGACTTTTTTTTTCTCAAATAACCAGATAAATTGTTGTATACTGAAAATATCCATGATGTTGAAGATTACTGAAGTCCTCTAGCCAAGTGAAAAGTGAAGCACAACAACCCAATAATCATTACAAACATGCATTTCCGATCTGAGAGACTGCATTTACTAATAATTAAGGCAGTTTCAAAATTTGTCCTTGCTTGGAACAAATAGTGAGTTTATGCAAAAAATGTTGTGCCAAAATTCCCTAAACAGTGGGTGAGATATTATATGTACTTTATTTAGACAAAGTCGGATACCAACTTTAATATATAAACATCTGATATTTTTATTAATATATATAATATAATTATTCTGTGTCAATCAATAGCAAAGTGGTATTAAAATTTTATTAACTACTGACTAACTTTGAATACAATTATAATTGTATAATCTGACAATATATGCATACTTTTTTTAGTAAAATGGCATTTATTAAACTAAGAAATTCCCAATAGGTTTGTTACTGTTTAATATGTATCAGATTTTTACATTCGGATGATTCTTTGCAGTACCTGAACCTCTTGGTAGTAGGTTTAATCTGTCAAAACAAATTGCCTTTGTGTGGCCCCAAAAGCTCTTTCACAAGATTTGGCAAAAGGTCTGAAAGTAGAGGAGTGGGACAGAAGACTGTGAAGGCTTCAACTATGATAAAGTATGCATTCATATCATTATTTTATACACTTTTTCTTTTTTTAGTTTTTTTAGATGCCTAGATTGAAAAATATTGCTTATATTTAATGTCAGATATTAGAAAGACAAAATTGATAGAGATACAACACATGACATCAAAATACATGCACACTGTAGTGTTTTTAGTAAACCTTATTACCTCTAATAGCACTTCAATGCAAGGGTTTGGGTCCTGGTCAGGACAAGAACTATCTGGTGGGAAGGCTTTCCAGCTAACCTGCTGTGTGCTGGTCCTTCTGCCCAAACATAAATCTAGGGTTTTCCATCACCAATAATTCGCTGGACATCACAAATATAACCATCACTATGTCAGTGCAATGTAACAAAAACAGCAACAACAAACATCATAAAAACATATGCACAGGTTTCAGTAATATACAGATTAGCTGTCTCAAAATAAATTTTAATGAGGTAAATTATTTAATAGATTTGTCTGAATTACCTTGCAAATGAGTGCTTGACACCCTCTAACCATGTGTTCAAGTGTGGAAGGAATTCATTTTGCAGGAACTGTATATAAAAATTGCATATTATGTAAAAAATCACATAAATGAGGCACATATATACTACAATGACAACCTGAAAATGAATGTTTTTGTGAGTAAGTCAAGAAAGGTATTGCTATATTTGTTTCTAGTACATCCACTCCAGAAAGAGGGCGCTCAAAGTTTAAAGCGTGATCCTAAGATGTTACCTTAAACAGTGGTACATACATATGGAAGTTCAACCTCTTGACAACACTCAAACTGAGAAATGTCGCAGCGCAGTATCGGCAAAAATGTCGGCTAATCCCAATCCCTCAAACTAAGCGTATACAACACTAGTCCCTGAATAAAATTATTGGGTTTAATTGATATGTCAGGTGTTCATGGCATGAAACCACAGAAAAGGCAGCACTATATTTGTTTGTTTCAAAATTATTCATTGAAAACAAGAGTAACGGAAGTGGTAGGTTTGATTCTATAAATGGTTCTATTTCAAAAATGATAAAAATTAATAGATTAGACCCCATCCCCTTCGGCCCACTACAGGATACAAAGTAAAAATAAATAAAGCAAAATAATATTTTCCATAAATATTAAAACATATGGATGTACAAAGAAATACACTTCTATAAGTTTCAGACATGATTTGTTGTTAAGGATAGTCTAATCCAGAAGTAAACTGAACAGTTACTATTGATCACAATGGAAACCGAAAGTAGAACAAGGTTTTCTGACAGTTGCTATTGACGTGCTGATTTTTCGATTTAGCCATCTATTTGGCAGAAAAATAAACGTGAATTGACTGATTATATATAACAATAAACCATAATATTCAGATTAAAAACAACAACAAACGAATAAAGAAATAACACACAAAGCGTGACGTCACGAAGCAATGGTCTCTTTACTATATATGTCTATGGTCCTTCCCTTTATCGTACCAGTCAAGTCTGTTAGTGATAGTTGTCTGTTTGCTTTTACCATACGTGAAAGGTGAGTTTCATCTCTAACTGTGAACAAACGTTTCTTCCTCTTCCAAAGTCTATTTTCAACGCTTCCAAACAGTTCAATCTTGATATTCTAATTATTTGTGCCAATTTTAATTGATTTTCACCATTTTGGTTTGGTGTTTTCTTATAATTAATTTCCTAACTTTACTACTGATTTCTTTCTGTTTTGGGGCCATGAATAAAGAAAGTCAACAGTTTATTCTGGAATGTTGGAAACGCCATATTATGCTTGATTACGTCTTCGGTACATCTGAAGCGATGACTGACCTAAATATCAACAGCTGCCAAATGCCAATTATTAGTAGAAGAGGATTTGCTTACACAAGGGGGTTAACTTAAACTGTGCAATTTGCACAGGGGGGTTGAATAGTTATGCCCCTTGACAATATTTTTAAATAAAAGTAGCGCATCCCAAAATCAAGTTACGAAAAGTTTACCGAATACTGCATGAACTAATTTGTGGTCAGTACATGTAGGTTTTAGAAATGGACAAAGAAATAACTTACCATGACAGTAGGTTCTAGGTGGGCGGGGCAGATGTGCGTCGTGTCTGGTTTAACACTAAAATCTGAACGTCTATAAACAAGAAATAGTGTCCCGGACACTCTTTTTTGTTAAAACCCTATGGAAGTTAACCCCATTAACACGAGATTTACGTGTTTTATTCATTAATGTTAACACATCTTTCAGCTTTCCATCAAAGGTTTTAGTTTTCACCGGAAGTTTTCTATGACTCCCGGTGATGGCGCTGCAACGGATTCAACCTATTTCTATAGAGTATATAGCGTGACGTCACCGATACCAATAACGTAGTGAAAGGGGAAGGAACTCCAGACTATATATGTCTATGCTCCGATTGAAAGAGACATAAACGCCTTCAACATAACCATGCATGACCAGCTGATTGCTGTTATAAGGGCAGCCTGGAAAAGCATCCCCTGTTGAATGTGTCTGTGGACTGTATGTGGCAATTCGAGCTAGAATTCGGGAAGTGTTCAGAACGAATGGTCATCTGACCAATTATTAGGGTACGACGTTTAGTATTTACAAAGTTACACAGCTTTGATCATAATTCAGTTTTAAAAAGCAGTACTCTCCCTTCTCTGGCTGGTAAATAATTTATGTCCCTTGACAGTACAACCGTTGAAATATCGTTTAACTTTTGGAAGCGATTTTAATGCAACTGTGTGTTATGTAAATCGCCCCTTTTGAGACATTTAAGCACTGCCACCGTAGTGCTGCTGCGTGTTTCCGTATGCATGAGCGCGCGTTTGTGTGCACACGTGTGGGTGTGTGTGCGCAAGCGTATATGTTTAGGAAAGAAAACAATACAAAAGCGAAAATCTCTAGTTGGTGTTTAATAGTTCTAACCCATATAAAGAACGTGTCATGAAGATAGCGACACAATATCACGAACAAGAGAGTGGTAAACATAACATGGTACAATGTGCACATTTAAGAACGGTACAATTCTATACACAGATAAATAAACTGGTGATTATATACAAGGCGAAGTATGTCAACGTTTGTGGGTGCTGGAAATGTTAATGATTAAAGTAGCTGGTTTCGATATGAGTTATATCAATATATCGAATTTATTAAAAGTCACTGTAAAGAAATGAATTCAAAACGAATGATCATTATTTTAAGTTAAATGCAGTTGCTCCAAAAAAAAATTTTCTGTATACATGTATAACAAAATAGTAATGTTCAATGTGATTATACATTTTTTAACATCTGATAGCCTTTTAAAGCTTTCACATGAAATAGATCATATATAAATCGTACACATTTCTCAGCTACAACACTATGTCCACAGTATCTGTGTTGTTTGTCTCTATTGATAACTTGTATTCATCAGGTGGACAATCAATGATCTCTGGTGATATTCGGTGTTTCGTAGCTTATTTAAATGATACACTATACACAATATTTATACTGAACGAAAACATGTAACATCGTTAATTGAACAATTAGCAAAAACTAAGAAATACTGTCGTATTATCTGGCAACACTAAAATGTTGCCTTATTAGTTTCGTAAAGATCGGTGCTTAAAACGACGATAAACAGGCAAACGTTGTTTTTTATTAAAAGCGGACGAATGCATACAATTAATAATGCTTAACAACTATGTTAAGTGGTGTATTGACATAAGTCTCACCACTGATCTGAAAGTTGCAAGATTCATGTCAACACTGCGAAGTAAACTTTAATTATTTTGTTTTTAAAATATAATTATAATACAAAATGCATGTGTCGAAAATACTTTTTTAGTCCAATTACTTTTAGGTAAATGCTGTGATTTATATGGCATCGTGTCTGTCTAGTTATTCTATCTGCCTTTCTGTCATATATCATTTTTGTTCGATTATGTAATTTATTTTCTAAAAATATAAAATATAATATTTACGTTTATTTTCGATAAGAGTCCACTTTGCTCTCTGAATGATGCTAAAATACTCAGAAACTGTAACAACAATAAGCTCGGGAATACAAAGATTTCTATGTTGTTTTTCTAAACAAACTCTTTCAGCAAAGAAATTAGGCTAACTATTGTGAGTTTACAAACATGTACCCACACATAAGAATATTATGTGAATGATAGCTTTATAAGTGTAATATCTTGAGTAAAGAAAAATAACAGGCTAACACAGGAACCGAACCTGCAACCTTTCATAAAAGGTCCTCTATGTTACAGTAGTTACACCGCTCTTTCAAGAATAAAGCTATCGACATACTTTTTACGAAACTTACCGGCTATTCATTTGTAGTTCTCGTACATTAAACATATTATACCGACTATTGATTAAGTGCCAGAGCAATGTTGCAAAATATAACCAATTCACTGCGAGTAATACCTGTTTTGTAAATCGTGTTTTATAAAGCTACTTCAATAATCAAAAGAACAACAACATGTGTCGACAGCTATTGTAGTGTACAAGTGCAATCCCAGGGCTCTACAAGAGACACGATTCAGATAACATAAATCAGCTTGAGGTATTGATATCTTACGCATAAACATCTCACTCGAGTAGTTATTTAAAAAAAAATCGCAAGAGGCAGTTCAGAAACATTGTGTCGACGAACACAGGCAAACCCTTTTTTCTGTATGTCAGTTGCATACTCGCATTAATATATACTCTACATATGTTTAAAATACAGTTATAGATATAACGTGTCATTATTCAAGTATTGTGTTAATGTCATTAAGAACAATAATCAGAATTGCATTCAACTAATGAAATACCACAATCATGCAGATCATGACCATTTTATGATTGACATTACGTGTATATGAAACATACATGTAAAAGAACGATAAGTATAATCTTTACATTACTACGAAGCAATAAAGAGCTATCCTATTAAATCAGATTTCATACAAAATAAAACTCGTACCTAGACTAATTCACGATCATCGTCAATACTAGCCAGGCGCTTCACGATCATCGTCAATACTAGCCAGGCGCTTCACGATCATCGTCAATACTAGCCAGGCGCTTCACGATCATCGTCAATACTAGCCAGGCGCCTCACGATCATCGTCAATACTAGCCAGGCGCTTCACGATCATCGTCAATACTAGCCAGGCACTTCACGATCATCGTCAATACTAGCCAGGCGCTTCACGATCACCGTCAATACTAGCCAGGCTCAGTCAGGCACTTCACGATCATCGTCAATACTAGCCAGGCGCTTCACGATCATCGTCAATACTAGCCAGGCACTTCACGATCATCGTCAATACTAGCCAGGCGCTTCACGATCATCGTCAATACTAGCCAGGCGCTTCACGATCATCGTCAATACTAGCCAGGCGCTTCACGATCATCGTCAATACTAGCCAGGCGCTTATCTAGCCCTTAAATATGGTATCCTACTGTATGAGTCCCAATTTTTCTCTCGAACATCCAAATAAATTATTGTTACATGAAAAGATTCCGCAAAATGCTGCTTAGTGATGTCCTATATCTAAGTAAAGTGTGCAACATAACAATCATCATTACAATATCTTTTTCATATCCGACCTACGCTGCATCGTTAGCTAGTCATAAAAAACGAAAACACGCGAGCACTTACTTTTTAGATCACATGATATCGTCATCCAGATAATTCGCTGTGACCTCGGTATCTATTTTTAGCAGAAATTCTCTTTGTGCTTATTTATAGATTTGGAAAGAATCGGCATTTGGGATTTTTCATGATTTGTACTGTCTAACAAATGAAGTAGTGTTTAAAATCGTCTTTGCTTTGAATACAGTATTAGTTTATGTACAAATCATGCCCAGATTTCATCCCACCCACCCCCACCCCCGCCATAACACATTTGTATATTGTTTTATGTATTTGATATCGACAAAATTTCAGGCCTTAAATCCTTATTTCGGAAAGTCTTAAAACTGCTCTTACATCTAAAAGAGCTCACACAATGACTCATAAATGACCTTTACACGTGAAGACAAGACTAGTTTGTTCTGCTAAGAGTTTTTAAACAGGTGAAAAGCGTCGCCTTTCTTTGCAACACAATGTGTGAGTAGCTCACCGTGCTCACGAACATGTATGATCTGGTGGTCGTGGTTAATATTTCATTACAAACAAACAAATGTTAGCTAAGTTTAAAATATGAAAAAGGTTAAATATCACTTTATATTTTGGAAAGAAGTTCTAATAAAGTCACGCTTTAGGACCACAAACAATAAATAATTAATTGTTCTGCAGTACGGTGTATAAATGCAGCCAAAGCAACGCATATAAAATTTAAAACAACAATAACACAACAAACACGTCTGTGTTGGTTTTAAATTCTGAATACGATAACGATGAAAACTTTAATCATGTAATTAAAATGTACGCCTTCATCGGTGAGGATTCGGTTAATAATTAATTTGTCAACTTAATTTGATTATAGTTTTGGCAAAATGAATTTTAATATGTACGCACGAGGGGCAGGCGATCGTCTAGATACGCGCCTGATAACACCAATGTAACATGTTAAGGTCAGGTACGCTATTATATCTACTGATAATTAGAAGAACCTTCGATATGCCTATGATGCAACAATGCAATCCTCATACACTAGTAATCTTCGACAGAGTCATTATCCTTATTAGTTCATTTGTACGAGTTTGCTGGCACAATGCAAGACGCCAGACACGTTGACTAGAATATCCATGTTGGATACATCACACAGCCACATTACTTCTCTTTCCTTAACTATACGACAGAAAAAAAATAAGTCTCTCTGTCTGCCGCCATAAGTAACGAAGCGTCAGATTAAGAATAGATTCTAAGCCTTGCCGGTAACTGTGTTATCCCATTTGTCCTAAAGCATGCTTTCTACACAGCCTCACTCTAGGAATAGATGGCGCACGAATTACAATCAGCATCAATGATTGAAATGTAATTGTAATTGAAAAAAGAATACGCACGCGTTTTATAGCAATATAATGTTTTAATGTGATACACCGCTTACGATGTTATTAATGCTTACTTATCTTGGTTCGTCGATTTCTTTTTTGTTGTTGTTTTATTTTCTTTATTTTAAACTCTATAGATTATGCTTTCTGGATTAACTAACGCGGGTGGACGTTAATGGTGACCATTGGCCGATTCTGGTGGTCGTTGATGGTCACTGTGGACTCTTTAGTGACCACAACCTTGCGGACATCTTGCTGCTGCGTGACGGAGTATTTCCGGACCTGGTTCTTCAGAGGCGCCTCGATGATCAGTTTTCCCTCGTCCCCGATATACGCAGTAATGGCGGTCTGGTCAACACTATCTGGCAGCTCATACTCCTTGTTAAACTCCTTGTGCAGCGTCTTGCCAGCCGTCTTCTCTACGTGTTCTGCATGGACAACCAATTTCTTCTCCATTGTTTTTACTACAACCTCGTCTGGGCGGAATTCCCCGGCATCCACAGTAAGGACGCAGTTTCCGGGTGCCGTCTGGCTCGGTGATGATTGGGTTCTTGACCGGTGTAGCCAACTGAAGAGTCCGCTCTGGGACCTTGAACTTGCTGGACAGAGTGCTGTATTGGTAGCACTTGTTGTGCGGGGATAAGTTGGTTGCCGAAAACAGGTCCGTCTACCGTGAGAATACCGTCGCGACTAAGGACACACTGCAGTCTTTCTTGGTCAACGTTTGGCGGTATGTCCACTTGACGACTATATTCCCGACTCACTGATTGGTTATTATTCCTTTCTTCGTGTTTTGCATAAACAATCACCTTATTTTCCTGCACCTTCACTTGTATTTCGTCCGGTTTGAAATCACTCACATCGAAGCGCACCTTAAAACGTTGATGGCCTTCCGCGTCCTGTTCATATACCGTCCTTAATGCACCTATTTTATCTAACCCGATCGTGCTTTCACGCCTATCAGCAAGACCAGGCTTTAATGTGAAAAATTCGTCACGCATTTTATCAAAATCCTCGCTCCATTCTTTCTTGCGCTTCTCCATCTTAACCTCCATATCTTCCCAGACCTGCATCTGTCTGTCCTGGAAGTTCATGTCGTCCCTCTTGATCGGAACACTCAGTTCTGAACGGAAGCGAGCCATATCGATCGTTCCACTTTCGTTCGAAGATAAAATAGGTTATGGATCCCCCTCCTTACAGGCGAATTCCTCCCGTGCTACCTGAAAAAGAAGATAAGAGATGATGATAACTCATTCTGTTACGGGAAACCAAAAGAGCGAAGAAGATAATTGCCAGATTTAACCCGACCTATAATTCCTGATAAGTATCAGCCCCCATTCGACTTTCCTTTGCATGCAGTCCTGACGATGATGTGAAAAGTTAAACTTTGCTTCACACAACCAGTTGCTGACTTAGCTTTTAGAATCTGCACACTGATTATTTATCTGGTCGATCAAATATTTCCGGAGACTTTAATGACATTTGAAGAACTGCCAGAAAAGCAAACAGGTTCTGTTATCAGGTAGGAACAGCTGCACGATTGTTTCTGACACGACGGATGTTCACAATTCAAAAGATGTTTTAGCGTTTTCGGAAATGCAGTTTTAGATAACCAGACACACATATGTAATAAGAAAGGTAGCATATGTAAGATCATGCACGTTAACAAAACGAGAGGAATTTATTTCTACTGTCTTATGTGGGCTGATATGATATTATTTTTCCAATGTGCATACACAGGTCGGGAAAAATAAAAGCATATAGAAATATTTAAAAAAACACAAAAAAAACAACACACCCACATTAAATCACACACACACACACACACACACACACACACACACACACACACACACACACTCACACACACTCACACACACACACACACACACACACACACTCACACACACACACACACACACACACACACAAACACACACACACACACACACACTCACACACACTCACACACACACACACTCACACACACACACACACACACACACACACATTTATATATATCTCACGATGTAACGCAGTAATTTAAAATTGAAAGAAGGTACGTCATTTACCCACTAGGTATTGTACTTAAATATTCAATAGATAACATACTGTTTAGTTAAATCTTCTTATTTGTTTCAGCAAATTAAATGAGCAATGAAAACTACAGAACACAAATCTAAACATGTTTGGTGACTTAATCCAAGTACACACTTCATCTTGCTGCAGTAGTAATAAAAAGATAAACTGAGTTTAAAAAAAAATATTATCCAACCTCTGTTTATTTATCAGCGTATGCTATAAAATGCAAGCTTGATTCGGTGACTATAGAAACGAGCAAGGTTCACTGTGCTATGAAAATGACTCCCAATTGTTATCTATACAAAGGCATTTTAAGGCAGTCTGGGGTTCTGAATGATGTCCTATAATCTCAGAACGCAAATCGGATTTTGTTGCATACATTGAAACAGTAAACACTGTGTGTGCGTGCATGCGTGCGTCCGTGCGTATGTGTGAGTGTTAATCGAAGTTTTACTCTTCGACGTAAAGTTCTGCATAACGTGGCCGTCACAAACATATTTAAATTGCAAGTATCTGGAAGAAAATCTGTGTAGTTTATGGCTTTGTGCGGTTTTATATGTAATATGGCATTGTATGAAGAATGACCATTTTAGCCTTGTTTGCAAACAGTTTGGTCTTATATTTCTTCATGGAAACAGTAGGCACACACCGTTGCTGGTGTTGATAATTTTCATTTAGATGATCTGGGTGAAGATGCTGCTACTATTGCTAGCAAGTCTGCTGCTGCTACTACTACTAATGTTGCTGCTGCCACTGCGTCTGTTACTACTACTAGATCTACTTCTACAACTGCTGGGCGACAAAGATTATGATAGCGGTTATGGCAATGGACGTATAAACACCAAGTTCAAAACATGTTACTTAACCAGGAGCTATATATACGAATAACCTATTTATAAAGTGTATAAAATATATCCAATGAAAACAGCTTAAATTAGATGTATGATATGTAAATCAACGAATATAGCTCAACGAAAGCTTGCCGACCAACGTATAAAGCTCACATGTAAGCTGCAGTAAAATCACTCTAAAAGGCACCACTTCTTAGCACCAACATTTTTATTTCCCCTCATACGTTTTCAGTGCATTTAACGTCTGAGCAGCACCACCTATGGGTAAAGGTACACGGCCATTCAAATATGTCCTTTAAGGCTTATATAACCTCTGTTGAGCACCATTCTGGGAGCTACTTGTTTAGTGTCACACTTTTGTTTACTGATAAGGAATCATGACTGATTTTGTGTAGATACTAAATCATTGTTTTTTTTTGGCAGGTAACTAGGTAAGTGTGAAAACACCTGATAACATTGTTTTAAAACAATGCTTATATAACTAGCTATAATTAATAATAATAAAATATATACAGCGTTAACACTACACGTTTTGTTTTTGTTGCTGTTGTGTTTTTAGCATGATGATGAATCAATGTATCAAATAATAATCGGACATTTCTCATATGGGGATAGGACTTTCACGTGCATTTCGCTTTACCGAAATAAACCTCTACCATTCGTTACATGTATCTTAGTACACATCATACCATAGTAATTTAATTATGATAGATTGTAAACAACGACATCTCTCCTTTAAGTTACAAAATTTACGAACTTTCTTGAAATGATTAACGACAGCCCGTATATCTATGTTTAATAAAAACTATTCACAATTATCTTATTGATAGCAACGCCCCTCCGCCACCAACCATGGCAATACCGCAAGTATTCACTGATAAGACGAGATAAAACTACCAAATAAATTGATAAGAAAACAAGAATTGTTCCATAGATCCATGGATCTCGTCATAAGGGACAACCGACACATGGAATGCAGAAGCTATGGCACATGGCTGACTCATGGGCAGGTTTCTGTGCCAACTGCGGGCTGTGTCATAAACAACAGTGATTTGTTTGTATACTCCAGGATAATCCCGCTTAAAACCAGGGAATTAAAATAAGGCTAATAAACGTAAAATTAAAAGGACTGTGATATACTAAGTACAGGATAACTAAAGTTCAGTGGAAATAAAGGAGACGTTCAATGCATGAATGTCAATCTTTGCAATATATGTATGTATGGTGGATTATGCAGATTCGATAAGAATGTATGATTAATATAGCAAATCATTTAGATATGCCACTCTTACAGGAAAATAACCTTTATTTGATTATTTTTTATTCTCTTTTGCTTTACATCGGCACTTTTAAATGTTCATCGAAAAACCCTCATGCCGGCTCCAAAGAAGGTAGTCCTACATTATTTAAACTAATTGAAAATAAAAAAAAATATGTTGAAAAATATAAAAACTATAAACTGAGTTTTTTATGGCATCAATAGCCTGTGTGTGTTGCAGTAACGTCTGTAACCTGGATGTGTTGCAGTGGCGTCTATACCTGGTTGTTGCACGCCCTGGTTGCAGTGGCGTCTATAACCTGGATGTGTTGCAGTGGGTTATGCTGGTGTGTTGCAGTGGCGTCTATAGCCTTGTGTGTTGCAGTGGCGTCTATAGCCTGGATGGTGTGTTGCCGCGCTATCGGTTGTGCGTCTATAGCCTGTGTGTGTGCAGTGGCGTCTATAGCCTGGTGTTTGCAGTGGCGTCTATAGCCTGGGTGTTGCAGTGGCGTCTATAGCCTGTGGTGTGTTGCAGTGGCGTCTATAGCCTTGATGTGTTGCAGTGGCGTCTATAATCTGGATGTGTTGCAGTCGCGTCTATAGCCTTGATGTGTTGCAGTGGCGTCTATAGCCTGGAAGTGTTGCAGTGGCGTCTATAACCTGGATGTGTTGCAGTGGCGTCTATAACCTGGATGTGTTGCAGTGGCGTCTATAACCTGGATGTGTTGCAGTCGCGTCTATAGCCTTGATGTGTTGCAGTGGCGTCTATAATCTGGATGTGTTGCAGTCGCGTCTATAGCCTTGATGTGTTGCAGTGGCGTCTATAGCCTGGAAGTGTTGCAGTGGCGTCTATAACCTGGATGTGTTGCAGTGGCGTCTATAACCTGGATGTGTTGCAGTCGCGTCTATAGCCTTGATGTGTTGCAGTGGCGTCTATAGCCTGGGTGTGTTGCAGTAACGTCTGTAACCTGGATGTGTTGCAGTGGCGTCTATAACCTGGATGTGTTGCAGTCGCGTCTATAGCCTTGATGTGTTGCAGTGGCGTCTATAGCCTTGGTGTGTTGCAGTGGCGTCTATAGCCTGGGTGTGTTGCAGTCGCGTCTATAGCCTTGATGTGTTGCAGTGGCGTCTATAATCTGGATGTGTTGCAGTCGCGTCTATAGCCTTGATGTGTTGCAGTGGCGTCTATAGCCTGGAAGTGTTGCAGTGGCGTCTATAGGCTGGAAGTGTTGCAGTGGCGTCTATCACCTGGATGTGTTGCAGTCGCGTCTATAACCTGGATGTGTTGCAGTGGCGTCTATAACCTGGAAGTGTTGCAGTGGCGTCTATAACCTGGATGTGTTGCAGTCGCGTCTATAACCTGGAAGTGTTGCAGTGGCGTCTATAACCTGGAAGTGTTGCAGTCGCGTCTATAACCTGGATGTGTTGCAGTGGCGTCTATAATCTGGAAGTGTTGCAGTGGCGTCTATAACCTGGATGTGTTGCAGTCGCGTCTATAATCTGGATGTGTTGCAGTGGCGTCTATAACCTGGAAGTGTTGCAGTCGCGTCTATAACCTGGATGTGTTGCAGTGGCGTCTATAACCTGGATGTGTTGCAGTGGCGTCTATAATCTGGAAGTGTTGCAGTGGCGTCTATAACCTGGATGTGTTGCAGTCGCGTCTATAATCTGGATGTGTTGCAGTGGCGTCTATAACCTGGATGTGTTGCAGTCGCGTCTATAATCTGGAAGTGTTGCAGTGGCGTCTATAACCTGGAAGTGTTGCAGTCGCGTCTATAACCTGGATGTGTTGCAGTGGCGTCTATAATCTGGAAGTGTTGCAGTGGCGTCTATAATCTGGAAGTGTTGCAGTCGCGTCTATAACCTGGATGTGTTGCAGTCGCGTCTATAACCTGGAAGTGTTGCAGTGGCGTCTATAACCTGGAAGTGTTGCAGTGGCGTCTATAACCTGGAAGTGTTGCAGTCGCGTCTATAACCTGGATGTGTTGCAGTGGCGTCTATAACCTGGATGTGTTGCAGTGGCGTCTATAACCTGGATGTGTTGCAGTCGCGTCTATAGCCTTGATGTGTTGCAGTGGCGTCTATAGCCTGGAAGTGTTGCAGTGGCGTCTATAGCCTGGAAGTGTTGCAGTGGCGTCTATCACCTGGATGTGTTGCAGTGGCGTCTATAGCCTTGATGTGTTGCAGTGGCGTCTATAGCCTGGAAGTGTTGCAGTGGCGTCTATAGCCTGGGTGTGTTGCAGTGGCGTCTATAGCCTGGATGTGTTGATGTGGCGTCTATAGCCTGTGTGTGTTGCAGTTGCGTCTATAGCCTGGGTGTGTTGCAGTGGCGTCTATAGCCTCGGTGTGTTGCTGTGGCGTCTATAGCCCTGTGTGCTACAGTACTGTCTATAGCCTGGTCGTGTTGCAGTGGCGTCTATAACCTGGATGTGTTGCAGTGGTGTCTATAGCATGGATGTGTTGCAGTGGTGTCTATAGCCTCGGTGTGTTTCAGTGGCGTCTATAGCCTTGGTGTGTTGCAGTGGCGTCTATAGCCTGGATGTGTTGCAGTGGCGTCTATAGCCCGGCTGTGTTGCAGTGGCGTCTATAGCCTGGGTGTGCTACAGTACTGTCTATAGCCTGGATGTGTTGCAGAGGCGTCTATAGCCATGGTTTGTTGCAGTTGCGTCTATAGCCTCGGTGTGTTGCACTGGTGTCTATAGCCTGTGTGTGGTGCAGTGGCGTCTATAGCCATGGTTTGTTGCAGTGGCGTCTATAGCCTCGGTGTGTTGCAGTAGCGTCTATAGTCTGGGTGTGTTGCAGTGGCGTCTATAGCCTAGGTGTGTTGCAGGGGCGTCTATAGCCTGGGTGTGTTGCAGTGGCGTCTATAGCCTGGGTGTGTTGCAATTGCGTCGATAGCCTGTGTGTGCTACAGTTCTTTCTATAGCCTGGGTGTGTTTCAGTGGTGTCTATAGTCTGGGTGTGTTGCAGTGGCGTCTATAGTCTCGTTGTGTTGCAGTAGCGTCTTTAGCCTCGGTGTGTTGCAGTGGCGTCTATAGCCTAGGTGTGTTGCAGGGGCGTCTATAGCCTGGGTGTGTTGCAGTGGCGTATATAGCCCGGCTGTGTTGCAGTGGCGTCGATAGCCTGGGTGTGTTGCAGTGGCGTCTATAGCCTGGGTGTGTTGCAGTGGCGTATATAGCCTGGCTGTGTTGCAGTGGCGTCGATAGCCTGGGTGTGTTGCAGTGGCGTCTATAGCCCGGCTGTGTTGCAGTGGCGTCGACAGCCTGAGTGTGCTACAGTATTGTCTATAGCCTGGGTGTGTTGAAGTGGCGTCTATAGCCTGGGTGTGTTGCAGTGGCGTCGATAGCCTGTGTGTGTTGAAGTGGCGTCTATAGCCTGGGTGAGTTGCAGTGGCGTCTATAGCCTGTGTGTCTTGCAGTGGCGTCTATAGCCTGGGTGTGTTGCAGTGGCGTCTATAGCCTGGGTGTGTTGCAGTGGCGTCTATAGCCTGGCTGTGTTGCTGTGGCGTCGATAGCCTGTGTGTGCTACAGTATTGTCTATAGCCTGGGTGTGTTGCAATGGCGTCTTTAGCCTGGGTGTGTTGCAGAGGCGTCTATAGCCTGGGTGTGTTGCAGTGGCGTCTATAGCCTGGGTGTGTTGCAGTGGCGACGATAGCCTGTGTGTGCTACAGTATTGTCTATAGCCTGGGTGTGTTGCAGTGGCGTCTATAGCCTGGGTGTGTTGCAGTGGCGTCGATAGCCTGTGTGGGCTACAGTATTGTCTGCAGCCTAGGTGTGTTGCAGTGGCGTCTATAGCCTGGGTGTGTTGCAGTGGCGTCGATAGCCTGTGTGTGCTACAGTATTGTCTATAGCCTGCCTGTGTTGCAGTGGCGTCTATAGCCTGGGTGTGTTGCAGTGGCGTCTATAGCCTGGCTGTGTTGCAGTGGCGTCGATAGCCTGCGTGTGTTACAGTATTGTCTATAGCCTGGGTGTGTTGCAGTGGCGTCTATAGCCTGGATGTGTTGCAGTGGCGTCTATAGCCTTGTGTGCTACAGTATTGTCTATAGCCTGGGTGTGTTGCAGTGGCGTCTATAGCCTGGGTGTGTTGCAGTGGCGTCGATAGCCTGTGTGTGCTACAGTACTGTCTATAGCCTGGGTGTGTTGCAGTACCGTCTGTAACCTGGATGTGATGCAGTGGCGTCTATTACCTGGATGTGTTGCAGTGGCGTCTATAGCCTGGGTGTGTTGCAGTGGCGTCTATAGCCTGGATGCGTTGCATTGGCGTCTATAGCCTGGTCGTCTTGCAGTGGCGTCTATAACCTGGATGTGTTGCTGTGGCGTCTATAGCCTGGATGTGTTGCAGTGGCGTCTATAAGCTGGATGTGTTGCTGTGGCGCCTATAACCTGGGTGTGTTGCAGTGGCGTCTATAGCCTGGGTGTGCTGCAGTGGCGTCTATAGCCTGTGTGTCTTGCATTTGCGTCTATAGCCTGGGTGTGTTGGAGTGGCGTCTATAGCCTCGGTGTGTTGCAGTGGCGTCTATAGCCTGGGTTTGTTGCAGTGGCGTCGATAGCCTCGGTGTGTTGCAGTGGCATCTATAGCCTCGTTGTGTTGCATTGGCGTCTATAGCCTGGATGTGTTGCAGTGGCGTCTATAGCCTGGGTGTGTTGCATAGGCGTCTATAGCCTGGGTGTGTTGCAGTGGCGTCTATAGCCTGGGTGTGTTGCAGTGGCGTCAATAGCCTGGGTTTGTTGCAGAGGCGTCTATAGCCTGGATGTGTTGCAGTGGCGTCGATAGCCTTGATGTGTTGCAGTGGCGTCTATAGCCTGGATGTGTTGCAGTGGCGTCTATAGCCTGGGTGTGTTGCATTTGCGTCTATAGCCTGGATGTGTTGCAGTGGCGTTTATGGCCTCGGTGTGTTGCAGAGGCGTCTGTAGCCTCGATGTGTTGCAGTCGCGTCTATAGCCTTGGTGTGTTGCAGTGGCGTCTATAGCCTGTGTGTGTTGACGTGGTGTCTATAGCCCGGCTGTGTTGCAGTGGCGTCTATAGCCCGGCTGTGTTCGAGTGGCGTCTATAGCCTCGGTTTGTTGCAGTTGCGTCTATAGCCTCGGTGTTTTGCAGTAGCGTCTATAGTCTGGGTTTGTTGCATTGACATCTATAGCCTATGTGTGTTGCAGTGGCGTCTATAGTCTGGGTGTGTTGCAGTGGCGTCTATAACCTGGGTGTGTTGCAGGGGCGTCTATAGCCTGGGTGTGTTGCAGTGGCGTCTATAGCCTTGGTGTGTTGCAATTGCGTCGATAGCCTGTGTGTGCTACAGTATTGTCTATAGCCTCGGTGTGTTGCAGTGGCGTCTATAGACTGGGTGTGTTGCAGAGGCGTCTATAGCCTCGGTGTGTTGCAGTGGCGTCTATAGCCTGGTTGTGTTGCAATTGCGTCGATAGCCTGTGTGTGCTACAGTTCTTTCTATAGCCTGGTTGTGTTTCAGTGGCGTCTATAGCCTGGGTGTGTTGCAGTGGCGTCTATAGCCACGGTGTGTTGCAGTAGCGTCTTTAGCCTGGGTTTGTTGCAGTGGCGTCTATAGTCTGGGTGTGTTGCAGTGGCGTCTATAGCCTCGGTGTGTTGCAGGGGCGTCTATAGCCTGGGTGTGTTGCAGCTAGTGAGGTCTTGTCCCCACATTCTGCTGGCAGCTAGTGATGTCCTGTCCCCACATTCTGCTGGCAGTTAATGAGGTCTTGTCAACACATTCTGCTGGCAGCTAATGAGGTCTTGTCATTACATTCTGCTGGCAGCTAGTGAGGTCTTGTCCCCACATTCTGCTGGCAGCTAATGATGTCCTGTCCCCACATTCTGCTGGCAGCTAATGAGGTCTTATCAACACATTCTGCTGGCAGCTAATGAGGTCTTGTCATTACATTCTGCTGGCAGCTAGTGAGGTCTTGTCAACACATTCTGCTGGCAGCTAGTGATGTCCTGTCCCCACATTCTGCTGGCAGCTAATGATGTCTTGTCCCCACATTCTGCTGGCAGCTAGTGAGGTCTTGTCCCCACATTCTGCTGGCAGCTAGTGAGGTCTTGTCCCCACATTCTGCTGGCAGCTAATGATGTCCTGTCCCCACATTCTGCTGGCAGCTAGTGAGGTCTTGTCAACACATTCTGCTGGCAGCTAGTGAGGTCTTGTCAACGGATTCTGCTGGCAGCTAATGATGTCCTGTCCCCGCATTCTGCTGGCAGCTAGTGAGGTCTTGTCAACATATTCTGCTGGCAGCTAATGAGGTCTTGTCATTACATTCTGCTGGCAGCTAATGATGTCCTGTCCCCACATTCTGCTGGCAGCTAGTGAGGTCTTGTCATTACATTCTGCTTGCAGCTAGTGAGGTCTTGTCATTACATTCTGCTGGTAGCTAATGATGTCCTGTCCCTACATTCTGCTGGCAGCTAGTGAGGTCTTGTCCCCACATTCTGCTGGCAGCTAATGATGTCTTGTCAACATACTCTGCTGGCAGACAGCTGATCAAAAACTGCATTTTGTGTCAATCGTTGTTCCTTGCAAGCTCGATGGAACCATGAGAACATACACTATCCGAACCTTGGGACTGCAACACTATGTCTCTACACAATACCTAAATGATTGTAAAGTGCTGCCTTGGCTCGGATTCAATTGCGCGTTTCAAGCTTTTTACGCTTGTCAGGTGGAAAGATTTTTCAAGGACTAGGACATCACACAAGACAACACTAATATGAAAACACAAGTTCCATTTCACAGTTTCTGCTCGGCGATGATTAGCACCGTGCTGATTGGTAGCAGCAATCAACAGTCGGATAGCACGCCGGATTACAGAGTACAATTAAGGCAGGAAATACTCAAAATGTCATAGAAGTTCAACCGTATTGCAATGTAGAGGTTTCGCAATGTAGATGATAAGTCTACATGACATAATAGTGGAAAAATCGAAACTTTAAAAAGCCCCGGATAGCAAAGGATTCCGGTTAGCGAAGTTCCTACTGTAGTATAATTCAATGTGGTTCAAACATCTTCTGACCGGAAATCATGCTCTGGACTAAATCCAATCTGTGCCATTGGAGAGGAGAACATAAGAAGCATTCGAAAGAATGATAGTCAAGAACCAGGTCGATGCTTGTAGCTGTAAGTATTGGTCAACATATGTTTTCCAAAATGAGATTGTGTGTATGGGTTTCTCCGTACGCCTTTAATGGAGGGTGGTAAGAGCCATGGATATAAATGAGTGATCTAAAAAGACCACTGTCTAGTTGTCGAGCTTCCACAGCTGAACACCACTACTGCCCCGCCATCATGGGAGTGCTTCGAAACTTCTTTGCACGGGCAGGTACCTAGCAGTCTCAGAACTGTATACTCACAGAACGACCGTTGGTTAGAAATACAACGCACGAGTAGCGATGTGAGATAACACATGCATGTAATTGCTATAGATATTCGAACATGATTCGTCATCATGTGTAAATGTTAAGCATAACACCTTGTATACAAGCGGGGAAAATCATCATTTTTATTGTTAAAAGTAAGGGCTCCCACTTCAACGCCATATACTTTTATAAAAAAAAACAACTTGAAACTTGTTTGCATCTCCCCTTGCAGCGAACTGCAGATATCATTCCCAGACCGGAAATCGGTATTATGAGAGTGTGCAAAGCTCCTGCTGTGTCAGGATACTCAGGCAGATAGCTGGTGCTATCACAATCGATGTATCGAAAACTCAGGCGTTTTACAGAAGGCTAGTCAAGGCTAGTGGAATTTAAAGGTGGTTACCGAGAGTTTGCAAATGCCAAATATATGTAACAATTTCTGACCTTTGTTTGCGGTTTTTGTGCATAATTTCTGCAGAAAAATCCGGCTTTAGTCTACACTTATTTTGAAACAAATTTCAACATTATCTCAATTTAAGGGTAGTAAAACTCGTTAATCAACGCTTAAAATGTTCATTCTTTTCAAATCTATAAATAAGAACAATAAAAATTCCTGTTAAAAATAAACATCGGCGTAAGGGATTGGGATTCGGATTTGCCGGCATTTTTTGCCGATAATACTAAGCCGCGACATTTCTATCATTACAGCACAGATGCACTTATGAGGTGCCCAGGGACTGAACCCGGTCGTTCCATTATACTGACACCGACGAGTCAGGCGTTATGCTGTCCCCTAAGCCCCGAGCGTTAGGAGGGAAGCCACTTCTACCAATTTCAAAGTCTTTGGTTTGACTTGGTTGGGGTTTGAACCTGCGACCTCCCGATCCGAAAGCCGACGCTCTACCAATTGAGCTATTGCGGTCGGTCACTGGCGTCAGAGCGGATGACGTGGATGAAAACATAAATGGTACCGTGGTTTTAGTAGTTTAAAAATAGCTAACTGTGCAGCGTGGTTCAGATAGGAAATGAAATTTTGTTATGACGATTATGGCGTTATAGTCCACTTTTCACACAGGTGTTTGGCATAAATTAACAGAATTTCGCGAGACCTGTTCAGTTAACAATAATTGTTTTGGTTGTTTAGGGAAAAGAGTTTTGATCCGAACTTTTGGATACCACCTTTAAACCGCCCATGAACTTGTACGTTTATAGCACCAATCATATACGTGTACGTTTATAGCACCGCCCATATACTTATACGTTTATAGCACCATCCATACACTTGTACGTTTATAGCACCATCCATATACTTGTACGTTTATAGCACCGTCCATATACTTGTACTTTTATAGCACCGCCCTTGAACTTGTACGTTTATAGCACCATCCATAGACTCGTACGTTTATAGCACAATCCATATACTTGTATTTTTTTAGCACCACCCATATACTTGTATGTTTATAGCACCATCCATATACTTGTACGTTTATAGCACCGTCCATATACTTGTACGTTTATAGCACCGCCCATGAACTTGTACGTTGATAGCACCATCCATATACTTGTACGTTTATAGCACCATTTATATTCTTGTACGTTTATAGCACCATCCATATACTTGTTTGTTTATAGCACCGCCCATGAACTTGTACATGTATGTGTTAAACACCGCCCATGAACGTGCACTTGTATAGCACCGCCCGTGAACTTGTACTTATTAAGCAGCCCATGAGCATGTACGTTTTAGCACCGCCCATAAAAATGTACTTGTTACACACCGCACATGATTTTGTACTTGTTTAGCACCTCCCAAGAATTTGAACGTTTAAACCACTGCACATAAACTTGTCCTTGTGAAGCACTGCACAAGAAGTTGTACTTGTGAATTACCGCAGATGACCATGAAATATTTAGCACCGATGGTTCCCCAAAGAGATCAGGATTCATTCCAGACTCTTTTACGCCTGTGAATCTAAACAGACGGACAGACAGACAGGCAGGGGTGACCGACCCCACTGTATTCTACCATCACCGTACTTTATCTATTATCTGTTTATGAGTGCCAGCCGTGTAAATGTTGTTACAATTTGCCACTTATCTGCTCTTTCATGTCTAAATACAGTCGCTTCTTTGTAACGGACCAAGGATGCCTCTGGATTATGTATAAGCCCAGTCTGCCAGGTCTAGTGGCTATAAAACGCAGTGTTGGCATGCAGAATTTAAACAATCATCCTTCTGTTTTAAATCCGGATATTAACATAGACTAGCTCCTGGCTGAGGCGTGTCCTACACAGTCTATAGTTACATGTAAGCGTACCGCCACTCACCTAATACTATGAATGGATTGAAGTATATTTCAACCTTGTTGGTGGTGGTGCTGATTCTAGTGATAGTTATAATGTTAACCATGACCACAACGATGTCGAATACGACAACGTTATTCATGACGAAGAAGGAGAAATTGTTGTTGTTGTTGTTGTTGTTGTTGATGATGATGCTGTTATTATTATTATTATTATTATTATTATTATTATTATTATTATTGTATGATGATGATGATGATGATGAGAAGGAGGATGAGATGATGATGATGTTAATGATGATGATAATAATGATGATGTTGGTGAGATGGAGGAGGAGGAGGACTTTGACGATGATGATCTGTTGCTCGTGTACCATCTATTAGACAAGGGCGGCAAACGAATACCTGAGGATTTATTCATCCTGCAGGAATGTTAGGCACTTGGAAAGATAGACACTTTGCTGGCACTACACACAAGTAGTGGGACCGTATATCAAGGTTAAAGTGGGTGCTTTATTGGGCTTAATGTCTCCCAATTAATGCGACGGGGTTCACTCAAGTAGGTATGTTGTTCAACAATGAAGGTTTATTTCTTGTTCTGGACTTTGCATTTTGTTGAGAATGATCTATCAATGCAGAACTTTCTTTTTCCTATATTATGATTGTTTAACACAGTCTTCAACAGCTTATTGATGTTAGTGCACTAGATACCACGTGAAATAGCTAAGTTATGTGACACAGTGAGAGTATTGTACACTGGGGGTAAATCCAGCTCCTCGTATTGGTTGATTGCTGACCGTCGCTTCGTGACGGTAATAACTTTTTTAGCCAACTTTTTAAATATAGGTCCTCCGATGTTATTGTTTAAATGTTCCAGGTAATGTAATGTGTAGTTACCAGTTTTATCAAGGTGTTCGTTCATCGTGAGTACTATCTATAAGTATGCGCTGGGAGGCGAGCCGTTATGATCCCTGACGTATCAGTCACAAGCTCTCTCAAGCCTCAAGTTTAAACTAAGATTTTCAATTCGGGTTACAAGAGTTAACAAGGTCTTGATTTAAGTATTGTAATACTTTATGCCATGCAGCTTGTACTAAAGTATAAAATTCAACTTTTTTCGTACTTTCATACTTTTAAATCGGTTGTTTGAAGAACGTTAAATTAACATTATAATAAAACTTAAATATTCTCCATAATTATGTATCATATAGAAATATAAAAAACGTGGTATATTTAGCCGCAAACAACGATTAAATGCGTGAAGTAACAGAGACGCATACTTAGCTGTTCCCATTTTTGAGCATCTACGTTATCAACTGACAATAATTCTTTATGAATGAACGTCATGTGATGTAAATACTGTATTTGGCAGTTCACGTGTTGAGTTATATTGTAACTGATGAGGTTTTGCCAGTTATGTGAAATTTTGTCTGTTTTTGTAATTGCTATTCAATGTTGGCCGGCGATTCATAATACTAATGAGGTGTAGGAACAATTGTGTCTTTGGGAGTCGTTTGTATATGGTAGGCTATGAAGTTATTTACTGGGAAATGCGATTGATAGACCAGCCTATGTGTACAATGCGGCCGCATTGTTTCCATACGATGGGTAGGCTGTGCGATCATAAATTGGGTGGTTGTAATAGAATGAAAATAATTTGTTTCGTCCGTGGGTTATTGGCAAAATAACTATCGCTGGGAGTTGGGATCATAGTATTTTACGGTCTTAATGGTTAATGTCAGCGTATCACAACTCCCATCCATGGTAAATTTGCCAAAGACCTACGACCAAATTATTTCATAACCCAACCAAACGTAGTTATTAAAATACTGGGAACAAGCTTGAGTCGCCAAGCGTGATGTTTTGATTGTTGAATCAGAGCAATGTTGTTTATCCTGATCTGCTAGAGCAATGTTGTTTATCCTGATCTGCTAGAGCAATGTTGTTTATCCTGATCTGCTAGAGCCATGTTGTTTATCATGATCTTCTAGAGCAATGTTGTTTTTCCTGATCTGCTAGAGCAATGTTGTTTATCCTGATCTGCTAGAGCAATGTTGTTTATCCTGATCGGCTAGAGCAATGTTGTTTATCCTGATCTGCAGAGCAACGTTGTTTATCCTGATCTGCTAGAGCGATGTTGTTTATCCTGATCTGCTAGAGCAATGTTGGACTCATTTCTGGAACTTATTTTAATAATCAGTCCTGGGTGGCCGTACTTGGAATCTGACAATACTTTATATCAGCCTTGTATAGCGTTCCTTCCTCATCACCATGGTTGGTTACAAACAGAAGTCTGAGCTGCTGAAGCGGTCTGTACAACAAATAACTGTGCTGTAGATTTTGTAAAGTCACATAGGTATACCAAAGATTTCTGGGCTTTAGCGTTTGTCAACTCACAATGAAATGCCATAATTATCTGGGGTCGATAGAGTGTTTAACCATTAATATTGCACTGAAGACATTGCGGTTGAATAAGCGCAGTCCTGCTATTTGGAAAAAAATACAAAAGTTTACTTGTTACTTTTTCATAGTTCTCACATTTATTTTATCTCAAAAAAGGAAACAGATCAATTAAGATTAAATAAAACAATCCGTTCTTTAACAACTGAAAAAGAATGATAATTTCCTTTTGAAAAATAAGATTGTGTCTTACAGCTGTGACGTCTCCCCATACGCATTTCAATAACCAATTATTTATATAGAGTCGCTGTTTTCGGTGTTCCAATAAGACATAAGCTACAGCACAGTCACCAGCATCGAAGAGGAGCATTATTATATTAAACCTGGAATATTTAACATTTTCCCCTCTTTTCGCCGCTTTAGTCACAAAGATATTCCTGCGCTGCGTTCTTCATTTATAAATCTGCATTTCATGTATATCTGCATTAAACATTATCATCACTTCAGTCAATCTAGTTAAAACAGATTGTTATATGTATGCTAACAATTATCAGGTCTAGTTTCCTTCGTCGTACATTTTTGGTTATGTACAAACTATTCTGCATAAAGACTGACCGTGAATAGTCAAGGTTATGCAGTGACAATCATTCGTGCTTCCGATTTTCAGCTTTCTTATAACGCTAGATGCTGCACAAGGAATGATGTGGATTTTTAACATATATTTCTTGTCTAAAACGCTTATGCAACCGGATATTATTAAATTATCTTTATACTGAAGTTTTCTTTTACGGAGTGCGTAACTATTGTACAACGCGCCGATTTCTCAAGCAATCTTTCTTTAAATAAACATCGCAATACATTCCGCTGGATGCAGACAGGGCTTCAAGCTATAACTGCCGGTGAAATGTATGGATAATTTATGTGCCAGACGTTTAAGCAGGTTGTTAGCTTGCCAGTTTTTGTCAATTAGTATTAAGTTATCAGTCTCCTGGTGTAGTGCCTTAAATACAAAAATAAAAGAAGACAAAAAGAAAGAAAAGACTTGAATGAAGGTAACAGTTAACGCCTATATTAATTCGAGCAGATTGGTGGATTATTATTTTAGAATATCACTATGCTGGTGAAGAAAGTCTATAATATTATTATATTAGCATATATGTGAATTCAAATAGATATATCCACTCACAGAGCTATTGGCTCAACTTGAAAATTACATTTTGATTATTTACTTTCAAATACAATCTTAGAGAGCACAGCTCAAGTTTGTTGACTGTTCACTCTCTCTTTGATACCAAAAGTTTAAGACGTATAGCTTTCAGTAAATGTAAGTGTGTTCTGGATAAGTACACCCGTTAAAAGAAAACTTATCTTTATAAATGTCTTAACTTGGCATAGCAAAAGAAAAGAACGCAGTCTAGGCCACAATTTTCTGTAGAGAAGGTCTAGGTCACAATGGACAGTATAGAAGGTCTAGGTCGTAATGTATTTGTAGACGGTCAAGGTAACAATGGACAGTATAGGTCTAGGTCACAATTGACTGTTACAATAGACTGTATAGAAGGTCGAGGTCACAATGGACTGTTACAATGGACTATATAGAAGGTCGAGGTCACAATGGACTGTATAGAAGGTCGAGGTCACAATGGACTGTATAGGAGGTCTAGGTCACAATGGACTGTATAGAAGGTCTAGGTCACAATGGACTGTATAGAAGGTCTAGGTCCCAATGGACAGTATAGAAGTCTAGGTCACAATGGACAGTATAGAAGTCTAGGTCACAATGGACTGCATAGAAGGTCGAGGTAACAATGGACAGTTTAGAAGGTCTAGGTCCCAATGTACAGTATAGAAGGTCTTAGTCACAATAGACTGTATAGAAGATCTAGGTCAGAATGGACTGTATAGAAGGTCTAGGTCCCAGTGGACAGTATAAAAGGTCTAAGTCACAACGAACAGTATAGAAGGTCTAGGTCCCAATGGACAGTATAGAAGGTCTAAGTCACAATGGACTGTATAGAAGGTCTAGGTCACAATGGAATGTATAGAGGGTACAGGTCACAATGGACTGTATAGAAGGTCTAGGTCACAATGGATTGCATAGAAGGTCTAGGTCACAATGGACAGTTTAGAAGGTCTAGGTCCCAATGGAATGTATAGAGGTTACAGGTCACAATGGACTGTATAGAAGGTCTAGGTCACAATGGACAGTATAGAAGTCTAGGTCACAATGGACAGTATAGAAGGTCTAGGTCCCAGTGGAATGTATAGAGGGTCCAGGTCCCAATGGACAGTATAGAAGGTCTAGGTCCCAATGGAATGTATAGAAGGTCCAGGTCACAATGGACTGTATAGAAGGTCTAGGTCACAATGGACAGTATAGAAGGTCTAGGTCACAATGGACAGTATAGAAGTCTAGGTCACAATAGACAGTATAGAAGTCTAGGTCACAATGGACTGTATAGAAGGTCTAGGTCACAATGGACTGTATAGAAGGTCTGGGTCACAATGGACTGTATAGAAGGTCCAGGTCACAATGGACTGTATAGAAGGTCCAGGTCACAATGGACTGTATAGAAGTCTAGGTCCCAATGGACAGTATAGAAGGTCCAGGTCACAATGGACTGTATAGAAGGTCTAGGTCACAATGGACAGTATAGAAGGTCCAGGTCACAATGGACTGTATAGAAGGTCAAGGTCACAATGGACAGTATAGAAGGTCCAGGTCACAATGGACTGTATAGAAGTCTAGGTCACAATGGACAGTATAGAAGTCTAGGTCACAATGGACTGTATAGAAGGTCTAAGTCACAATGGACTGTATAGAAGGTCTAGGTCACAATGGACAGTATAGAAGGTCTAAGTCACAATGGACAGTATAGAAGGTCTCAGTCACAATGGACTGTATAGAAGGTCTAGGTCCCAATGGAATGTATAGAAGTCTAGATCCCAATGGACAGTATAGAAGGTCCAGGTCACAATGGACTGTATAGAAGTCTAGGTCCCAATGGACAGTATAGAAGGTCCAGGTCACAATGGACTGTATAGAAGTCTAGGTCACAATGGACTGTATAGAAGGTCTAGGTCACAATGGAATGTATAGAAGGTCTAGGTCCCAATGGACTGTATAGAAGGTCCAGGTCACAATGGACTGTATAGAAGGTCTAGGTCCCAATGGACAGTATAGAAGGTCTAGGTCCCAATGGACTGTATAGAAGTCTAAGTCACAATGGACAGTATAGAAGTCTAGGTCACAATGGACTGTATAGAAGTCTAAGTCACAATGGACTGTATAGAAGTCTAGGTCACAATGGTCAGTATAGAAGGTCCAGGTCACAATGGAATGTATAGAAGGTCGAGGTAACAATGGACAGTATAGAAGTCTAGGTCACAATGGACTGTATAGAAGGTCTAAGTCACAATGGACTGTATAGAAGGTCTATGTCACAATGGACAGTATAGAAGGTCCAGGTCACAATGGACTGTATAGAAGGTCTAGGTCACAATGGACAGTATAGAAGGTGCAGGTCATAATGGACAGTATAGAAGTCTATGTCACAATGGACAGTATAGAAGGTCAAGGTCACAATGAACAGTATAGAAGGTATAGGTCACAATGGACAGTATAGAAGGTCAAGGTCACAATGGAATGTATAGAAGGTCTAGGTCACAATGAACAGTATTCAGGGTCAAGGTCCCAACGAACAGTATAGAAGTCTATGTCACAATGGACAGTATAGAAGGTCAAGGTCGCAATGGACAGTATAGAAGGTCAAGGTCACAATGGACAGTATAGAAGGTCAAGGTCACAATGGACAGTATAGAAGGTCAAGGTCACAATGGACAGTATAGAAGGTCAAGGTCACAATGGACAGTATAGAAGGTCAAGGTCACAATGGACAGTATAGAAGGTCTAGGTCACAATGGACAGTATAGAATGTCAAGGTCACAATGGACAGTATAGAAGGTCTAGGTCACAATGGACAGTATAGAAGGTCAAGGTCACAATGGACTGTTACAATGAACAGTATAGAAGGTCTAGGTCACAATGGACAGTATAGAAGGTCAAGGTCCCAATGAACAGTATAGAAGGTCTAGGTCACAATGGACTGTATAGAAGGTCTAGGTCACAATGGACTGTTACAATGAACAGTATAGAAGGTCTAGGTCACAATGGACAGTATAGAAGGTCTAGGTCCCAATGAACAGTATAGAAGGTCAAGGTCACAATGAACAGTATAGAAGTCTATGTCACAATGGACAGTATAGAAGGTCCAGGTCACAATGGACAGTATAGAAGTCTATGTCACAATGGACAGTATAGAAGGTCAAGGTCACAATGAACAGTATAGAAGTCTATGTCACAATGGACAGTATAGAAGGTCAAGGTCACAATGGACAGTATAGAAGTCTATGTCACAATGGACAGTATAGAAGGTCAAGGTCCCAATGGACAGTATAGAAGTCTATGTCACAATGGACAGTATAGAAGGTCAAGGTCACAATGGTCAGTATAGAAGTCTATGTCACAATGGACAGTATAGAAGGTCCAGGTCACAATGGACAGTATAGAAGTCTATGTCACAATGGACAGTATAGAAGGTCAAGATCCCAATGGACAGTATAGAAGGTCAAGGTCCCAATGGACAGTATAGAAGGTCTAGATAACAATAGACAGTATAGAAGGTCTAGGTCACAATGGACTGTATAGAAGGTCTAAGTCACAATGGACAGTATAGAAGGTCAAGGTCCCAATGGACAGTATAGAAGTCTAAGTCACAATGGACTGTATAGAAGATCTAGGTCCTAATGGACAGTATAGAAGTCTAGGACACAATGGACTGTATAGAAGGTCTAAGTCACAATGGACTGTATAGAAGTCTTAGTCACAATGGACTGTATAGAAGATCTAGGTCCCAATGGACTGTATAGAAGGTCTAGGTCACAATGGAATGTATAGAAGGTCTAAGTCCCAATGGACTGTATACAAGATCTAGGTCACAATGGACAATATAGAAGTCTAAGTTACAATGGACTATATAGAAGATCTAGGTCCCAATGGACAGTATAGAAGTCTAGGTCACAATGCAATGGAATGTATAGAAGGTCTAAGTCCCAATGGACTGTATAAAAGGTCTAGGTCACAATGGAATGTATAGAAGGTCTAGGTCCCAATGGACAGTATAGAAGGTCTAGGTCCCAATGGACTGTATAGAAGGTCTAGGTCACAATGGAATGTATAGAAGGTCTAGGTCCCAATGGACTGTATAAAGGGTCTAGGTCACAATAGAATGAATAGAAGGTGTAGGTCACAATGGAATGTATGGAAGGTCTAGGTCACAATGGACAGTATAGAAGGTCGAGGTCACAATGGAATGTATAGAAGGTCTAGGTCACAATGGATGGCATAGGAGGTCTAGGTCAACATGGATGTATAGAAGGTCTAGGTCCCAATGGAATGTATAGAAGGTCTAGGTCCCAATGGAATGTATGGAGGGTCCAGGTCACAATGGACAGTATAGAAGGTCTAGGTCACAATGGACAGTATAGAAGGTCCAGGTCACAATGGATAGTATAGAAGGTCTAGGTCACAATGGACAGTATAGAAGGTCTAGGTCACAATGGACAGTATAGAAGGTCTAAGTCACAATGGACAGTATAGAAGGTCTAGGTCACAATGGACTGTATAGAAGTCTAGGTCACAATGGACAGTATAGAAGGTCTAGGTCACAATGAACTGTATAGAAGGTCTAGGTCAACATAGACTGCATAGAAGGTCAAGGTCTTAATGGACTGTATAGATGGTCCAGGTCACAATGGACTTCTCCAGATGATTTTTCAACAGCTAGAAATCCTGCATCTATGCATGACATTATGGTTTGGAAAGATTTTGACCATATTGTAGAGCTGTAATCAATAGTTCGCCCAAACCAGGACCAACAACAACTTAAGAATGTCTATATCACAATGCTCATATAAAATGTCTAGTTCAAAATAAACTGTCTAGATCAGATCCTTGTTTATAGAAAGGTCTACGCACATATTTGTCCAGATAATTGGTTTCAAAATGACATTTTCATGATAGACCAACAGAAACATGTTAAAAAAAATTTGTTTCAGGGTTCTCCTGTGTATTTTTGAGAACTTGGTACTGCTATGTGATTGCATCTTAGATATTGGTTTGTCATCTTGGTTAGTGACAGCATCGTCTTGTTTCTGAATCCGATGTAAACACATCTTATGTTAATCAGCAAGTCGTTTTGTGAGAAAGATAAAAAGAAGTTGGATAGTAACGAATCATATGACATAAAATAGCATAATGTAACTTTGATGAAACACAGCAAAAGAATACAACATTACACAAAGGTTACTCTGAGTATGTCAGAGTGCTGTTCATAATGATTCGTATTGAATTGAATTGCATCAATATGACTTGACGCAGAAACTGGATAAAGAAAACAACTACGATCTTACGACATATGCTTTTGTATATGAGATAATTTTGACAGAAACGGCAAAAGTTGCCAGAGTTTATGAAAGGCAAATAACCATTATTACTATATATCTGCAAAGTTGTGACTTTATGACATCGAGCTGTTCATGTCTATAATATTTCAACTATATTTTTGACGTAATGACATGTTTCGATGGATATATAGTCTGACTCGGTGCCATGTGTGAGCATACTTTATTACAATAATTCTGGTATGAAAGTTTTGCGAAATTATGTATCGAATACTAATGCTCTTGACTTGATTTCATTTGATTTATACATCGCATCGACCCAGCAACTGGTTGGCCAATGTTCTACAATACAATTAGCATTCCGAAGAAACGAACCTGTTCATTAACTGGCATACAGAGGGCATGTGCCGCAATGTCGAACACGGTCCGCAATCAGGTTTACAGGCATTTCTCCGGAAGGTGTAAGGCTTTCTCATCAGCCCAAAACACCTGCTTCAACCTTGATTGCGGCTCATTTGGGGGTTAACTGACCGTGATTAATTGGCGCATCACGTGCTTGTGATATGAAATTACACCCAAAGAGTGAGGATAAAATAAACACGGTATGGAACATATTGGCCTACTGGGACAAGTAGCATTTCTTAGAGATTCGTGTATAATGCTTTAAATATAACATATGGCTCTTTACTAATGTACCAAACGCCGCTTAGACTGTTGTTGTTTGTTTTGTAGCTAATATTAAGACTTGAGCCAAATGTATACTTGTATATAATCGAATAAGATAAAATATTCGATTATTCAACAGTTTTTTCGTTGTATATGTTCATCAAAACCGTCTGACCTCCCGTTGTACGTTGACTTCACAACTTTCAGTAACATTTTCTTTAAAATTACTAGTATAAAGTGTCATGGCGAAGTAACGTTTTTTCGAAAACGTGCAACATCTTTTTTTATATATTTTATCAATCATTTGCTTAGTTGCATGCAAACATTAGCAACAGTGTAAGTTAAACATTGGTCAGTTTATGTCGGTTAGCCTGCCTGTTTGCAATAGCTTATGATTAATTAAAATGTGATATAACATAAACAGTGTTCAGGTAAAAGATAACAACGGACTGCGAGCCCATTGATCTAATAGCCCGTCAAAAACAATTGAAACCTTACATATATAAACTGTGATTGCCTTAAGTCGAATCAGGTGCTTTGTTTCGTCTGCCTTACTGATAACGATCTCATCACTGCATCTGAACAGCATCATTCAGCTGCCTTGTACTGTGTAGTAAGTTATTACCGACATTGACAACACGTGTTATAATGTGGTGTTATTGTGGTTAAATTTGTGTGTTTTCATTATCATCACACTCATAAGCGATTGATAATATAGATGAAAGAAAACTGAAAATTGCTGTCTAAATTAAACCAACGCCATGACAAAAGTCACCGAGCTTTTCTCTTCTCCTTAGAAATAACGCTCGTTTCGGGACTTGAGCATCTGTACTGAGTAGCAATAAACATCATTGCGAACCTTTTGATCGACTGGCCACAAAGCTGGAGAAACAATATTCAATATTATGTACATATACATATAACAAGGTCGGCATTTCTCATTTCAAATAGATTTGACACACTTCATTTTATCGGACTACCAATGCATACAGATAGAAACCTATTCTATCGACTCAATAAGAATAAATACGTTTTGTTCATAAGAAGCGTATAAAGAAATACACATACCTCAATTAAGATGTCAATTAAATATCCAAAGCTCCGACACCTTAATAATTATCGTCTGCTCTCGAAGACGTCGTTTCTTTGACTTTCGTCGATTCCAGCCTAGATTCACCTGTTTACTGAACTATTTCAATCCAGCATCATTGTCAGATCACGCTGCCTCGCTTCTCTGTAAACTGTTGAACATGCACCAAAATAATCAAGCGGTAAACATCCCCTCTACTGCAGTAGGACCTGTCTTATCATGATACAATTTCAAGAATGCTGCTCGCCTCTATGACTGGACCCGGCTTGCCGAGGTTTACCGTTCTACAGTATCTACGTACCTGCATAAAAGACGGAGAATCATTCCTAGACTGGCAATAGACAATCAGCCTATCAGTGCTTATCTTCACATCAGTCAACATGGGGATTGGGAAGCCAGTCTGAATCTAGTACCGAGGAGCAGTATGACATAAGTAGTAAGTTACGTGGTAAACAAGAATGTACTATTTTTTTGTTTCGTCTTTCTACCTAATAGTTTTGGAACATTCCAGAGTGACTACAGTCTCACTTGGATGGAGAAAGGATGGCAGTTCCAAGAAAATATAAAAAATATGAGTTTTTATCAATCGGTCTGTGTTATGTTACAGTTTAAGTAAACTTTACACATTGAATTTTGCGCTTAACCACATGAACAGCTCGGGAATGCACAATACAGATGTGCGCAGATACTAAATTGCGTAAATCCCGGAGAGCCTAATGTTTACCAAATGTTTCCAAGGCAGAGAAAACCTTTCCATGAATAACAATGTCAGAATACACTCCTTGTTCAGATTATACTGATTATTGTAATAAGCCTATTTCATTCAAATACAATTTAAGGAGTTCATTGCTACACTCAGACTGGATATTGTCACTTCCACTACCACAAATATTGAGTGACTTTTTCATATTTTGTGTCATTTGTTTAGGTCACAAGATACAAGGCTTCAAGCCACTAGTGACACCAATTAAATAGTTTATTATATAAAAATATCAACAAAATTCGGGTAAGCCAATAATTATTGATTACATGTATTTAAACTTTCCTTAAATTGTGAATTCAGTTATTCAGATTCAGATTATTTTCGCGAGTATTCATTTTCAGTATGATTAATTGCAGAAATCAATTCAATGCGCTGTGTTGGGATTTCGTTTATTACACGTTTTATACAGTTCTTGCAGAGGATAACGGTATTAAGTAATGAACTATTTAACCAAGTACTGACTGAAAGCCTAGGCCTTAAATATTTCTTTCATCTAGCAAGCACCTGTTCTATACTCTCGTAAGTTTGGAATTCCAGACCGAGTGGTGCTGTAAATACCCAGCGACCTGTCATGTTCCATCATTGCCTCTACAAAATCAACATGTTTCTGATGGGAAACGAAACAGAACTCACAGAGATTCGTGACTACACATCATATCGGGACATCCGGCTCCAATGCATGTCATCAAAATAATATAGATGATCTAAATAGATAAAAAGAAAATAACTATATATTGATTTTGAGCTTAACGTTTGAATGTAAACTTTAAGTGAATAGGTCAAATAGTGCAATCAACAAATATCGCAAATGCGGAATTACTGTGGATACATGTACATTTATTGTAGCAGTTTTACAAAACACATTTGAATTCTCATCGCATAAACAGGTATAGTTTAGCAGAATTGTTATTAATTGAAAGTACGTATACTGGTGTAGAGGAACGTGTAAAGTAAGTATACTGGTGTAGAGTAACGTGTAAAGTACGTATACTGGTGTAGAGTAACGTGTAAAGTAAGTATACTGGTGTAGAGTAACGTGTAAAGTACGTATACTGATGTATAGTAACGTGTAAAGTAAGTATACTGGTGTAGAGTAACGTGTAAAGTAATACTGGTGTAGAGTAACGTGTAAAGTAAGTATACTGGTATAGAGTAACGTGTAAAGTAAGTATACTGGTGTAGAGTAACGTGTAAAGTAAGTATACTGGTATAGAGTAACGTGTAAAGTACGTATACTGGTGTAGAGTAACGTGTAAAGTACGTATACTTGTGTAGAGTAACGTGTAAAGTACGTATACTGGTGTAGAGTAACGTGTAAAGTAAGTATACTGGTGTAGAGTAACGTGTAAAGTACGTATACTGATGTATGGTAACGTGTAAAGTAAGTATACTAGTGTAGAGTAACGTGTAAAGTAAGTATACTGGTGTAGAGTAACGTGTAAAGTAAGTATACTGGTGTAGAGTAACGTGTAAAGTAAGTATACTGGTGTAGAGTAACGTGTAAAGTACGTATACTGGTGTAGAGTAACGTGTAAAGTACGTATACTGGTGTAGAGTAACGTGCAAAGTAAGTATACTGGTGTAGAGTAACGTGTAAAGTACGTATACTGGTGTAGAGTAACGTGTAAAGTAAGTATACTGGTGTAGAGTAACGTGTAAAGTACGTATACTGGTGTAGAGTAACGTGTAAAGTAAGTATACTGGTGTAGAGTAACGTGTAACGTACGTATACTGGTGTAGAGTAACGTGTAAAGTACGTATACTGATGTAGAGTAACGTGTAAAGTAAGTATACTGGTGTAGAGTAACGTGTAAAGTAAGTATACTGATGTAGAGTAACGTGTAAAGTACGTATACTGGTGTAGAGTAACGTGTAACGTACGTATACTGGTGTAGAGTAACGTGTAAAGTAAGTATACTGGTGTAGAGTAACGTGTAAAGTACGTATACTGATGTAGAGTAACGAGTAAAGTAAGTATACTGGTGAAGAGTAACGTGTAAAGTGAGTATACTGATGCAGAGTAACGTGTAAAGTAAGTATACTGGTGTAGAGTAACGTGTAAAGTAAGTATACTGGTGTAGAGTAACGTGTAAAGTACGTATACTGATGTAGAGTAACGTGTAAAGTAAGTATACTGGTGTAGAGTAACGTGTAAAGTAAGTATACTGATGTAGAGTAACGTGTAAAGTACGTATACTGATGTAGAGTAACGTGTAAAGTAAGTATACTGGTGTAGAGTAACGTGTAAAGTAAGTATACTGGTGTAGAGTAACGTGTAAAGTAAGTATACTGATGTAGAGTAACGTGTAAAGTAAGTATACTGGTGTAGAGTAACGTGTAAAGTAAGTATACTGGTGTAGAGTAACGTGTAAAGTACGTATACTGGTGTAGAGTAACGTGTAAAGTAAGTACACTGGTGTAGAGTAACGTGTAAAGTAAGTATACTGGTGTAGAGTAACGTGTAAAGTACGTATACTGATGTAGAGTAACGTGTAAAGTAAGTATACTGGTGTAGAGTAACGTGTAAAGTAAGTATACTGATGTAGAGTAACGTGTAAAGTAAGTATCCTTGCCACAGCAAACCATCATATGGGAAAACGAATCAGAGCGTTTGGTGGCTTTTAGTGGACTGTGTAAGCCGGTAAAGGTATGCAAATACTATATTGAGTTCTAACTCACAAATGGTTGTCAACATTACAACTACGTAATCTGAATTCAAATCTAGACGGCACTATTCTTTTTACCGCACTATTCTTTTTACCAAACTCTAGACTGACATGCTGAGATGTTACGCATGACCTCTGAAATAACCTGGATTAGAGCCGCAGAAGGCGGGATATTGCAAATATCTGGGCTAAGGACTATAATGCATAGTCAGTGGACCACTCGTATATGAACATTTCGCTTTCTCTTTTAGGTCCTTGCCTCTAGTCACTAAGTGGTATTCATGCAAACGTGATACAGTTCGTTTAAATCTGCATTACAATTACTTGAGCATCAAGTTTAAATAGATTACATAATTTATATTAATTTTCATCACTGTATTTTACGTTAATATTTGAAGCATGCCTGAACACAATTGACGTGTCTAGTCCCTTCTGCAGACATTTTTTTCTGTATCCGCACTACTTTTGGGCAGGCATGAAGACTTACCGCGAGTAGTTAGGCCGTGCAGGGTCAATCCTTCGTGCCTTGAAATTCATTTTTTGACCCTGGACATAGTCGTAAGCGACACAGCTCAGATATAAGAAAAACATGGAATGAGGACGCCATTGTTTTGTTAAGATTGCCTGAAATGTAAATGAACGCTTGAAAAAAAAAGCAGATGAGAAATATGGATTTAAGGACAATGAAGCTTGATCAATGGCGTCGAGTTGATTGAGGATTCACAAAGACAGGTCCATGTCCATAACAACTACACAAACAGATAAATAAACGATGCTGTTTGCTTGTGTAGTATGTGGTGAAATTAACTAGTCTCGAAGTAAAAAAAAAGAGCCACTAAGGTAGGAAGATGATAATAAGGGTAGGCTACTTGTAAAGCTGATCGGGCAATTTAAATAACGACTGCCGTAACACTACAGTTTGTGGTTGTATATTACATTGAGAATGATGGTGTGAAACACACTTAATGTTTTGGCTCTGATGACCAAGGTTACAACATTGGTGCTACTAAGCCATTCTGTATATGTTGTCAGGAAATAAACCATAAATATAACAGGCACAATTTCAAAAGAGTACACTTGGACAAACAGTTCTATTTTTACATTACGGGACTGAAATAAAAAATATCAGAAAACAATTTTTTTTCCACACGTACATAATCACCTGAGTTCCTGGGCACTAAAACTGAGTGGGAACTTTTGGGAAGTGGGTCATGTGAAAGGCACAGGCCATGACAAAGGTGAGACCGCAAAATGAGTGGTTGAACTGTATGTCCAACAAGAAAAGGTAGCGAAAGATGATTTACACTGTCTTACCATTATAGGGATATAAATCGTCTTATATAAAGACAAGACAATTAATTACAAGACGCATAATGGACATCTTTGAGAAGTGAAAAATTATCTTGATTATTGCGATTTTAATCTTAAAAGACACCTTTTTGCAAAATATACACCTTTTTGAACCACCAGATTTTAAATTCAGTGTATTTTATATTAACCCCCCCCCCCCCCCCCCCCCCCCCCCCCCCCCCCAAAAAAAAATAAAAAAAAAAAAATAATTCAACTAATCTTAGATTAGTAATCTATAAGCGTATGCATCATCTGCTGTACAGTCATCTGCCACAAGGTGTTTCGCCCCATTTATGTTCAGTACACCTTCTAGATGGTGGGGCCAATAGGATGATTTGTCGCTACCCCGACCACGTTGGCTGCCACGTTTGTTTGTTATGTCAAAACCAACCTGATACCCTTTCAGCACCTTTACCTAGAGCATGAACAGCTATGTTTCGGGCTTAACCCTTGCCTCCCAAGCATATTCTATACTGATTATGATGGAACTATGACATCCAACTATCATTGGTAATACCCATAGCTTCCACTCTTTCTCTTAACACTATTGTGCCAAGTCCTGGTACTTTGCCATCCTCTTAAGTTCATGAGATTTCAATGCGTTCATCCCATGGTAAAGACAGTTTCATCCCATGGTAAAGACAGTTTCATCCCATGGTAAAGACAGTTTTATCTCAGGTAAAGACAGTTTACTCCCAAGGTAAAGACAGTTTCATCCCATGGTAAAGACAGTTTCATCCCATGGTAAAGACAGTTTTATCTCAGGTAAAGACAGTTTACTCCCAAGGTAAAGACAGTTTCATCCCATGGTAAAGACAGTTTCATCTCATGGTAAAGACAGTTTTATCTCAGGTAAAGACAGTTTACTCCCAAGGTAAAGACAGTTTCATCCCATGGTAAAGACAGTTTCATCCCATGGTAAAGACAGTTTCATCCCATGGTAAAGACAGTTTCATCCCATGGTAAAGACAGTTTCATCCCATGGTAAAGACAGTTTCATCCCATGGTAAAGACAGTTTTATCCCAGGTAAAGACAGTTTCATCCCATGGTAAAGACAGTTTCATCCCATGGTAAAGACAGTTTCATCCCATGGTAAAGACAGTTTCATCCCAGGTAAAGACAGTTTTATCCCAGGTAAAGACAGTTCTATCCCAGGTAAAGACAGTTTACTCCCATGGTAAAGACTGTTTTATCCCAGGTAAAGACAGTTTCATCCCATGGTAAAGACAGTTTCATCCCATGGTTAAGGCAGTTTCATCCCATGGTAAAGACAGTTTCATCCCATGGTAAAGACAATTTCGTCCCATGGTAAAGACAATTTCATCCCGTGGTAAAGACAGTTTCATCCCGTGGTAAAGACAGTTTCATCCCATGGTAAAGACAGTTTCATCCCGTGGTAAAGACAATTTCATCACATGGTAAAGACTGTTTCAACCCATTGTAAAGACAGTTTTATCCCAGGTAAAGACAGTTTTATCCCAGGTAAAGACAGTTTTATCCCAGGTAAAGACAGTTTCATCCCATGGTAAAGACAGTTTTAACCCATTGTAAAGACAGTTTTATCCCAGGTAAAGACAGTTTTATCTCAGGTAAAGACAGTTTACTCCCAAAGTTAAGACAGTTTCAACCCATGGTTAAGGCAGTTTCATCCCATGGTAAAGACAGTTTTATCCCAGGTAAAGACAGTTTACTCCCATGGTTAAGACAGTTTCAACCCATGGTAAAGATAGTTTCATCCCATGGTAAAGACAGTTTCATCCCAGGTAAAGACAGTTTTATCCCAGGTAAAGACAGTTTTATCCCAGATAAGACAGTTTCATCCCATGGTAAAGACAGTTTAATCCCATGGTAAAGACAGTTTCATCCCATGGTAAAGACAGTTTCAACCCATGGTAAAGACAGTTTTATCCCAGGTAAAGACAGTTTTATCCCATGGTAAAGACTGTTTTAACCCATTGTAAAGACAGTTTTATCCCAGGTAAAGACAGTTTTATCCCAGGTAAAGCCAATTTCATTCCATGGTTAAGAGTTTACTCCCATGGTAAAGACAGTTTCAACCCATGGTTAAGGCAGTTTCATCCAATTGTACAGACAGTTTACTCCCATGGTAAAGACAGTTTTAACCCATGGTAAAGGCAGTTTCATCCCATTGTAAAGACAGTTTTATCCCAGGTAAAGACAGTTTACTCCCATGGTTAAGACAGTTTCAACCCATGGTTAAGGCAGTTTCATCCCATTGTAAAGACAGTTTACTCCCAAAGTAAAGATAGTTTAACCCATGGTAAAGCCAATTTCATCCCATGGTTAAGAGTTTACTCCCATGGTAAAGACAGTTTCAACCCATGGTTAAGGCAGTTTCATCCAATTATACAGACAGTTTACTCCCATGGTAAAGACAGTTTCAACCCATGGTAAAGAGTTTATTCCCATAGTAAAGACAGTTTTAACCCATGCAAAAGGCAGTTTTATCCCATGGTAAAGACAGTTTCAAACCATGGTAAAGACAGTTTCATCCCGTGGTAAAGACAGTTTTAACCCATGCTAAAGGCAGTTTCATCCCATGGTAAAGACAGTTTCAAACCATGGTAAAGACAGTTTCATCCCGTGGTAAAGACAGTTTTAACCCATGCTAAAGGCAGTTTCATCCCATGGTAAAGACAGTTTCAAACCATGTTAAAGACAGTTTCATCCCGTGGTAAAGACAGTTCTGTCCCAGGTAAAGAAAGTTTCATCCCAGGTTAAGACAGTTTCATCCAATGGTAAAGACAGTTTTATCCCAGGAAAAGACAGTTTACTCCCAAGGTAAAGACAGTTTCAACCCGTGGTAAAGGCAGTTTCATCTCATGGTAAAGACAGTTTTATCCCAGGTAAAGACAGTTTTATCCCAGGTAAAGACAGTTTCATCCCATGGTAAAGACAGTTTTATCCCAGGTAAAGACAGTTTCATCTCATGGTAAAGACAGTTTTATCCCAGGTAAAGACAGTTTACTCCCAAGGTAAAGACAGTTTCAACCCATGGTTAAGGCAGTTTCATCCCATGGTAAAGACAGTTTCAACCCATGGTTAAGGCAGTTTCATCCCATGGTAAAGACAGTTTCAAACCATGTTAAAGACAGTTTCATCCCGTGGTAAAGACAGTTCTGTCCCAGGTAAAGAAAGTTTCATCCCAGGTTAAGACAGTTTCATCCAATGGTAAAGACAGTTTTATCCCAGGAAAAGACAGTTTACTCCCAAGGTAAAGACAGTTTCAACCCGTGGTAAAGGCAGTTTCATCTCATGGTAAAGACAGTTTTATCCCAGGTAAAGACAGTTTTATCCCAGGTAAAGACAGTTTCATCCCATGGTAAAGACAGTTTTATCCCAGGTAAAGACAGTTTCATCTCATGGTAAAGACAGTTTTATCCCAGGTAAAGACAGTTTACTCCCAAGGTAAAGACAGTTTCATCCCATGGTTAAGGCAGTTTCATCCCATGGTAAAGACAGTTTTATCCCAGGTAAAGACAGTTTACTCCAATGGTAAAGACACTCAAATTATGTATGATAATATGGTGAAAAACAGTTTACAGCCAAGACCTGCAACGAAATGGTTAAATGAATAAGGTGGTAAAAATAGAGATATTTTTTGGTTATTTAAGTTACCTTTTTAGTGCCATCCAAGTATATTTTTACAGTGATTTAAAAGTTGTAGAAATTGTAGGAAATAATTCTCTTCTAAAAAAAGATGAATATAGAAAATAACAATTTATACTCTCTGTGTTATCAAGAAGAAGAAACAATTGTTCACCTCTTTTAAAATTGTAGTATTGTGAAGTTTTTTTGGAATTAACTAATTACACTTATCAATACTCATTATCCTATCTTAAGTATTCAAATGTCAAAAAACAGACTTGATTTTTGGAAACAGATATTTCCATTTTGTTATCAACTTGATTTTCACACTAGCTAAATATTATATATTTAAAACTAAAGAAAAAGGCCAACATCCCAATGTTGGAGAATTTGAACGATATATAATAAATCAATACAAAGCTGATCAATATATTGCTTATGAAAATATGAACCAGAAAACAAATGATAAATCTTGAAGACCAGTAATTAGTTTAATTATTGATATTATGACATAGAATAAAATATAATCTACCCTTTTTTTCCGACAACACCAATTTTGATCTTGATCTAAGTATAATCTGCAATCTCTAAGTATTTTGTTTACGACTTTACAGTTCTTTTCTACAGACCTCAACTTCTAAGTATGGACCGCTCTCATCACTAGATTAACGTAGCTCAGTTTTGTTTAATTTTGGAAAAGGAGCTACGTCCTGCAACACACAATTTTAAATTCTTTACTTTGAAGTTGTTTTGCTTATCAAATTAATTTGCATATTTTGCTTAGTTTTCGTGGTTCGCAATGCAATGATATTATACGCTGTTTGGTACATGTAAATATTATACACATACTTAGAACTTGTCTTATGACAAGACTGTTTTGTTCATCATATTTACTTCCTTTATCTCACTTTGTTTGATGTCAGGGCAATGATAGACTAAGTAATCAAGCTACTCTCTGTTTTGTTCATTATATGATGTATGATCCAATTAAGCTTTACTTATCAAATCCTGTTAAAAAGTTCATGTAACTTGCTTGATTTTGAATCAGATCTTATACTTGATTACTTAAACTATCAGTGTTAAGTACATCATAATTTGATTCTGGTTTGATTCTGGCAAAGTTTGGTTAAATATATACCTACAACATGTTATTTGCCAAATAATTGTTGAGTATTTTATTTTTATTTTTTTCTTGTACACGGAGATGTGGTATTAATCTGGTTGCCAAATTTGGTAATGACACTCTTATAAGTGATACTATGTTATGCATAACAGTTCTTTTGATATCTTTTTTCGTTGTACTTGCTGAGAAGGTACTTATAAAAGAATACAGTATTGTTCTGTTTAAAAAAAGAACTTTAAGACATTCAGAAGAATCAAGCAACATCCAAAAATAACTTTTCAGGTTTGATCTCTTGTATTTTTATTATTATTTAGTATTTGGTAGTGTTATATATATACACACATTTTAAAAATTTGAGGCTATAAAGAATGAAAAATATTCTAAAAACTGACTCAAAGAACTTTTGATATATTTATCAAACATTATTAACTTAAGGCCTTTGTGTTAGATAAAAGAAAAAAGGGTAAAACTCTGAACTTTATTGAAACAAATGCTAATGTGTTAAAAATATTCTCAGAATTATAGCACACATATATTAGATAATGTTATAGAACTTATATGCCTTTTGATGATCAAACGTTGAAAACTTGTATGTTTGCACTTTACTTGTTGTGAAAGGAAAAAATAAAATAAAAAACGTTTCAGAAAAAAAATAGTTTCACAGCGGCCAGGTTGGCTCATCTCTGAGCGTCCGCTGATGAAGGTTTGCAGGTGATGGTTGCAAATTGTAAACAGCACGGAGGAAGAAACTAAACTGTAGTGACTCATGTCCACAGCTCTTGCCACGTCAGTTTCCTTGCCGTTACATTCCACCTGGTCCAGCTCGTTTAAGAGCCATCTGAACTGCATTTGCAGACCCGGCTTCCAGTTCTGTTCCCACTTTCGATTGCCACTTCTCTCCTGGGTAGTAACTTTCTCCCACCTCTAAAGGCTCCTTGACCCAATCCTCTCCTTTCCAACGTTTGCCATTCCAACTTTATCCAAAAGTTAAAGATTAATTTCTTTATGATCAATGGCTGGGCTCACTGTCCTGACATCCGTCATTATCCATCGACCTGTCAAGTTCTGCCATTGCCTACCGACCTGTCATGTTCCGTCATAATCCATCGAACTGCCATGATCCATCATTACCCATCGACATGTACTGTTACATCATTATCCATCGACCTGTCATGTTACATCATTATCCATCGACCTGTCATGTTACATCATTATCCATCGACCTGTCATGTTACATCATTATCCATCGACCTGTCATGTTACATCATTATCCATCGACCTGTCATGTTACATCATTATCCATCGAACTGTCATGTTACATCATCATCCATCGAACTGCCATGATCCATCATTACCCATCGACATGTACTGTTACATCATTATCCATCGACCTGTCATGTAACATCATTATCCATCGAACTGCCATGATCCATCATTACCCATCGACATGTACTGTTACATCATTATCCATCGACCTGTCATGTTACATCATTATCCATCGAACTGTCATGTTACATCATTATCCATCGAACTGCCATGATCCATCATTACCCATCGACATGTACTGTTACATCATTATCCATCGAACTGTCATGTTACATCATTATCCATCGACCTGTCATGATCAATCATTATCCATCGACCTGTCATGTTACATCATTATCCATCGAACTGCCATGATCCATCATTATCCATCGAACTGCCATGTTACATCATTATCCATCGACCTGTCATGTTACATCATTATCCATCGACATGTCATGTTACATCATTATCCATCGACCTGTCATGTTTCCTCATGATCCATCGACCTGTCATGTTACATCATTATCCATCGACCTGTCATGTTACATTATTTCCCATCGGCCTGTCATGTTTCCTCATGATCCATCAAACTGTCATGTTCGTTTATTGTCCAACAACCTGTCATATTCCGTCATTATCCATCGACCTGTCATGTTTCATCCTCACCCATCGACCTGTAATGTTCCATCATCACCCACCGACCCGTCGTGTACCATCATTACCCACCGACCTGTCATGTTCCGTCATTATCCATCGACCTGTCATGTTCCATCCTCACCCATCGATCTGTCATGTTCCATTTTCACCCATCGACGTGTAATGTTCCGTCATTATCCATCGACCTGTCATGTTCCATCCTCTCCCATCGACTTGTCATGTTCCGTCATTATCCATCGACCTGTCATGTTTCCTCATGATCCATCGACCTGTAATGTTCCATCCTCACCCATCGACCTGTCATGTTCCATCCTCACCCATCGACCTGTCATGTTCCATCCTCACCCATCGACCTGTCATGTTCCATTTTCACCCATCGACCTGTAATGTTCCGTCATTATCCATCGACCTGTCATGTTCCATCCTCTCCCATCGACTTGTCATGTTCCGTCATTATCCATCGACCTTTCATGTTCCATCCTCACCCATCGACCTGTCCTGTTCCATCCTCTCCCATCGACTTGTCATGTTCCGTCATTATCCATCGACCTGTCATGTTCCATCCTCACCCACCGACCTGTCATGTTTCCTCATGATCCATCGAACTGTCATGTTTCAAAAGTGTCCACCAACCTTTCATATTCCATCATCATCCACCGACCTGTCATATTCTGTCATTATCCACCGATCTGTCACGTTCCGTCATTATCTATTGACCTGTCATGTTCCGTCATTATCTATTGACCTGTCATGTTCCGTCATTATCCATCGACCTGTCATGTTCCATCCTCACCCATCGACCTGTCATGTTCCATTTTCACCCATCGACCTGTAATGTTCCGTCATTATCCATCGACCTGTTATGTTCCATCCTCTCCCATCGACTTGTCATGTTCCGTCATTATCCATCGACCTGTCATGTTCCATCCTCTCCCGTCGACTTGTCATGTTCCGTCATTATCCACCGACCTGTCATGTTCCATCCTCACCCATCGACCTGTAATGTTCCATCATCATCCACCGACCCGTCGTGTACCATCATTACCCACCGACCTGTCATGTTTCAAAAGTATCCACCAACCTTTCATATTCCATCATTATCCACCGACCTGTCATATTCTGTCATTATCCATCGATCTGTCACGTTCCGTCATTATCTATTGACCTGCACGTTCCGTCATTATCCATCGACCTGTCATGTTCCATCCTCTCCCATCGACTTGTCATGTTCCGTCATTATCCATCGACCTGTCATGTTCCGTCATTATCCATCGACCTGTCATGTTCCATCCTCACCCACCGACCTGTCATGTTTCCTCATGATCCATCGAACTGTCATGTTTCAAAAGTGTCCACCAACCTTTCATTTTCCATCATTATCCACCGACCTGTCATATTCTGTCATTATCCACCGATCTGTCACGTTCCGTCATTATCTATTGACCTGTCATGTTCCGTCATTATCTATTGACCTGTCATGTTCCGTCATTATCCATCGACCTGTCATGTTCCATTCTCACCCATCGACCTGTCATGTTCCATTTTCACCCATCGACCTGTAATGTTCCGTCATTATCCATCGACCTGTCATGTTCCATCCTCTCCCATCGACTTGTCATGTTCCGTCATTATCCATCGACCTGTCATGTTCCATCCTCACCCATCGACCTGTAATGTTCCATCATCATCCACCGACCCGTCGTGTACCATCATTACCCACCGACCTGTCATGTTTCAAAATTGTCCACCAACCTTTCATATTCCATCATTATCCACCGACCTGTCATATTCTGTCATTATCCATCGAACTGTCATGTTCCGTCATTATCTATTGACCTGCACGTTCCGTCATTATCCATCGACCTGTCATGATCCCTCATTATCCACCGACCTGTCATGATCCCTCATTATCCACCGACCTGTCATGGTCTATCATCACCCATCGACCTGTCATGTTCCATCATCCCCCACCGACCTGTCATGCTCCAAAAGTGTCCACCAACCTTTCATATTCCATCATTATCCACCGACCTGTCATGTTCCAAAAGTGTCCCCAACCTTTCATATTCCATCATTATCCACCGACCTGTCATGTTCCAAAAGTGTCCCCAACCTTTCATATTCCATCATTATCCACCGACCTGTCATGTTCCAAAAGTGTCCACCAACCTTTCATATTCCATCATTAGCCACCGACCTGTCATGTTCCAAAAGTGTCCGCCAACCTCTCATATTCCATCATTACCCACCGACCTGTCGTGTGCCATCATTATCCACCGACCTGTCAAGTTCCAAAAGTGTCCACCAACCTTTCATATTCCATCATTAACCACCGACCCGTCGTGTGCCATCATTACCCACCGACCTGTCATGTTCCAAAAGTGTCCACCAACCTTTCATATTCCATCATTACCCACCGACCCGTCGTGTGCCATCATTACCCACCGACCTGTCATGTTCCAAAAGTGTCCACCAACCGTTCATATTCCATCATTACCCACCGATCCGTCGTGTGCCATCATTACCCACCGACCTGTCATGTTCCAAAAGTGTCCACCAGCCTCTCATATTCCATCATTACCCACCGACCCGTCGTGTGCCATCATTATCCACCGACCTGTCAAGTTCCAAAAGTGTCCACCAACCTTTCATATTCCATCATTAACCACCGACCCGTCGTGTGCCATCATTACCCACCGACCTGTCATGTTCCAAAAGTGTCCACCAACCTTTCATATTCCATCATTACCCACCGACCCGTCGTGTGCCATCATTACCCACCGACCTGTCATGTTCCAAAAGTGTCCACCAACCGTTCATATTCCATCATTACCCACCGATCCGTCGTGTGCCATCATTACCCACCGACCTGTCATGTTCCAAAAGTGTCCACCAACCTTTCATATTCCATCATTACCCACCGACCCGTCGTGTGCCATCATTACCCACCGACCTGTCATGTTCCAAAAGTGTCCACCAACCTTTCATATTCCATCATTACCCACCGACCCGTCGTGTGCCATCATTACCCACCGACCTGTCATGTTCCAAAAGTGTCCACCAACCTTTCATATTCCATCATTACCCACCGACCCGTCGTGTGCCATCATTACCCACCGACCTGTCATGTTCCAAAAGTGTCCACCAACCGTTCATATTCCATCATTACCCACCGACCCGTCGGGTGCCATCATTACCCACCGACCTATCATGTTCCAAAAGTGTCGACCAACCTTTCATATTCCATCATTACCCAACGACCCGTCGTGTGCCATCATTACCCACCGACCTGTCATGATCCCTCATTACCCACCGACCTGTCATGATCCCTCATTACCCACCGACCTGTCATGATCCCTCATTACCCACCGATCTTTCACGTTCCGTCATTACCCACCGACCTGTCATGATCCCTCATTACCCACCGATCTATCACGTTTCGTCATTACCCACCGACCTGTCTTGATCCCTCATTACCCACCGATCTGTCACGTTCCGTCATTACCAACCGACCTGTCATGATCCCTCATTACCCACCGATCTGTCACGTTCCGTCATTACCCACCGACCTGTCATGATCCCTCATTACACACCGATCTGTCACGTTCCGTCATTACCCACCGACCTGTCATGATCCCTCATTACCCACCGATCTATCACGTTCCGTCATTACCCACCGACCTGTCATGATCCCTCATTACCCACCGATCTGTCACGTTCCGTCATTACCCACTGACCTGTCATGATCCCTCATAACCCACCGATTTGTCATGATCCCTCATTACCCATCGACCTGTCATGATCCAAAAGTGTCCATCAACCTTTCATATTCCATCATCACCCACCGACCTGTCATGAACCAAAAGTGTCCATCAGCATTTCATATTCCATTATCACTTACCGACCTGTCATGATCCCTCATTACCCACCGACCTGTCATGTTCCAAAAGTGTCCATCAACCTTTCATATTCCATCATTATCCACCGACCTGTCATGTTCCGTCATCATCCACCGATCTGTCACGTTCCGTCATTATCCACCGACCTGTCATGTTCCATCCTCACCCATCGACTTGTCATGTTCCGTCATTATCCATCGACCTGTCATGTTTCATCCTCACCCATCGACCTGTCATGTTCCATTTTCACCCATCGACCTGTCATGTTCCATCATCACCCACCGACCTGTCATGTTCCAAAAGTGTTCATCAACCTTTCACATTCCATCATTATCCACCGACCTGTCATGTTCCGTCATCATCCACCGATCTGTCACGTTCCGTCATTACCCACCGACCTGTCATGATCCCTCATTACCCACCGATCTGTCACGTTCCGTCATTACCCACCGACCTGTCATGATCCCTCATTACCCACCGATCTGTCACGTTCCGTCATTACCCACCGACCTGTCATGATCCCTCATTACCCACCGATCTATCACGTTCCGTCATTACCCACCGACCTGTCATGATCCCTCATTACCCACCGATCTGTCACGTTCCGTCATTACCCACCGACCTGTCATGATCCCTCATTACCCACCGATTTGTCATGATCCCTCATTACCCATCGACCTGTCATGATCCAAAAGTGTCCATTAACCTTTCATATTCCATCATCACCCACCGACCTGTCATGATCCAAAAGTGTCCATCAACATTTCATATTCCATTATCACTTACCGACCTGTCATGATCCCTCATTACCCACCGACCTGTCATGTTCCAAAAGTGTCCATCAACCTTACATATTCCATCATTATCTACCGACCTGTCATGTTCCGTCATCATCCACCGATCTGTCACGTTCCGTCATTATCCACCGACCTGTCATGTTCCATCCTCACCCATCGACTTGTCATGTTCCGTCATTATCCATCGACCTGTCATGTTTCATCCTCACCCATCGACCTGTCATGTTCCATTTTCACCCATCGACCTGTCATGTTCCAAAAGTGTCCATCAACCTTTCATATTCCATCATCACCCACCGACCTGTCATGTTCCAAAAGTGTCCATCAACCTTTCACATTCCATCATTATCCACCGACCTGTCATGTTCCGTCATCATCCACCGATCTGTCACGTTCCGTCATTATCCACCGACCTGTCATGATCCCTCATTATCCACCGACCTGTCATCGTCTATCATCACCCATCGACCTGTCAAGTTCCATCATCCCCCACCGACTGTCATGTTCCATCATTGCCCACAGTTAACTTTTTAGCGAGACTATATTCTTTAATTGCAGCACTTTAAGTAAATTTATACTTTAAAACGTTTCAGACCAACATCAGCTGTGGTAACTGATAATGAATTATTACTTAGATCTGTAGGCGACTATTCCACTGAAATTTGTTTGCACCAAAACCTCGTGTAAGTTCTTACTAGTCTTATTGGTGCTTGCGTCTCATTTGCTATTTTGTCCATGATGGGGATGGCTGTCTTAGGGTTGGTTGTGCAAACGACAATGTGTCTGGTACATAAACCATAAATGAACTTTCATTGTTAATTGGTTTGTAATGAGAAAATGTTATGCAAACATGTTGTTGTTTTCGTTACCTAGTAAATTAACTTATCGACCTTCAGTTTCGATTACCCCCCACACACACACACACACACACACACACACACACACGCACACACACATCCTCCCCCCCCCCCCCCCCCCCCCCCCCCAAAAAAAAACGTTTCATCGCCCGAGTTCCACCGACATTCTCGGAACGATAGGTCAGCCATTTTCTCTCATCCACCCACTAATAATCAGAGACGCGTCAGTCTATCTTCAACACTCTCGGTTTCAGTGCGTGTGTCTACATTTCAGCAGGAACCATAAAACACGCCATCTATTGAGGAAGAATTTCAAGATAATGACCTGATTAGTATATCAGGAGTTACTTAGGGATGCCCGGTAATGTGGAATGCCATAACGAAGATTTGAAGGACTAGTATTTGTTGCAACAGCTTTATATGTTTTGTAAATTAAAGCAGCATTGTTAGTCGTTCATATTGTTGCAAATTAGTTCTAAACAAAAGAATGAACATTTGACGTGTTTTAGTTTATGCTGAAAACGTATTATAACCTAAGTTTGTTTTGTGCTGCAGTAACACCCATCGTCTATGCAGTTGTATAGTGCTTTAAATTGTTTTATATTGTTTTTGTTAATAAGCCTAAATAATCGCCACCACAACAAACGTTGGTCCTTAATTTAGAAGGGGTAATAAAATATGCAACTCGCTTTAGTCTGAGACGTACATGTATTGCCTTGATTTATTATTTAAAGGATTTTCTTGTAATAATGTCAATCACGGATATAATCATTTCATTCGCCACCACCATGTTGGCGCTTTACAAATATCGTCTTAGATCGAAGATTCCAGACTGATAACAGGTGGAATTTTAAAAGGGCTTTCTGGAAATAGCATTTCACAATGAGTCAGTGATCAGGAATCCGCTAGATTAAATATATCATAGTGAGTGAGGTCTGTTTAAGAGAAAACTAGCTGGCTGAAATCAGGATAAGATGCTACAGTGTAATATTTTCACCTGTTTCAGTTTTGCTTATCAGACAAGTTTCATTCAGTTTCACAAACAAACCAGTGTGTGTGCAAGTTTAGAATGTAAATTTAGGCTTTGAACTTAATGATAGCTTGAAGAATCAGATTATTCCCCTTGAAATATTTCCCAAGAAATAATTACACATTCGATGAATTCATACAACTACACGTATTACAAGCATGGCATCTAATTAATAAGAGTGGCATATTGGCCTGACATTTTGCATGTAAACCCACAATGTGTATATGATATAGTAGAAAGTTGGAAACCTGTGCAATAAATACGTTTTATACAGTAAGCCCATTCCGCGATTTACCGGGACATCCCTCGTATATTTCAATATAGTCCAATATAGTTTAATATAGTTTAACTGGTTAATTAATCGTTAAGTTGTTTTACAGCTAAGACAATCATTATCTTCATTGTATCATTAATATGCTGATACAAGTTTTCCTTATATTCTGTTTCCGTATTCAGGTAGCGGATATAGAGTCTTATGTTAGGAGTGTGTGCTATCTTTTTTTACAAATCGTGTCTCAAAATATAGAAATCGCATTTCAAAACAGTACGTTACATTTATTTAATAAAACACGTGAAAATACTAAAATTAAAACCACGTGACCGAGAAGGCAAACTGTGTTTGAATCTAGTTTTAAAGCCTGCATATTTCGGAACGCTTGTGTGGTATGGGAGATAAGAGATGCTCTCTGAATTGTACCTGGAACATCTGTGAACTATTTTCGGTAAACATAAATAAATATAGAGAAATATTATGCACTTCAAGCGAAGTGTTAACATTTAGAATAGACGGTAATTGTTAGACGGGGCAACGTGCAGTGAATACTACATAGTAATATCAAAGTACTAATATTTCGTGGCTGGTCTAGGGTTCGAGCACTTATAAAACGTGTTATCACTAAACTTATCGTGCTTTATTGAAATAACATTAAAAATTCATGTTATTTTTAGAGAAAGACATAAATAAAGGTGTATTACTACGCCAACAGGTAGATCTGCTCATGTGGATCGATTGCTGAAGTGACCATGGAGAGTTTTGTGACCTATAATCAATTACCACCTGTCTTTCTCCTGTTGATGGCACACAGTCATACATGTGACCTATCACTGGTAACTAACAGTCTATCGACTGCTCATGGAACACAAACAGACGTGAGACCGTCTATCGGTTACCGTCAGTCTATCGATTGCTCATGGAACACAGACAGACGTGTGACGAATCTTCCGTTACCAGCTGTCTGTCTACAGCTGATGAAACAGAGACATGCGTGTGACCTATCACAGGTAACCACCAGTCTGTTGACTGCTGATGGAAGACAGACAGACATGTGACCTATCAGCGGTTCCCCCACTCCAAAACAGACATAGCCACACTGTTAATTCGAGGGTTATTTGGTTCTTTCAAACTATTTTAATACTTCTAGACCGGGTGTATTTGTTTAGCCCGGTGAATTTGTTCAGCCGGGTGTATGTGTTTTGTTCGATGTGTTTGTTCAGCCGGATGTATTTGTATAGTCGGGTGTGTTTGTTCAGCCGGATGTGTTTTTATTCAGCCGAGGGTGTTTGTTTAGTTAGGTGTGTTTGTTCAGTCGGGTGTGTTTGTTCAGCCGGGTGTGTTTGTTCAGTCGGGTGTGTTTGCTCATCCGGGTGTGTTTGTTCATCCTGTTTTTTGTTCAGCCACGCATTTTTGTTCAGCCGGGTTTGTTTGTTCAGCCGGGTGTGTTTGTTTATCCAGTTGTGTTTTTTTTCAGGTTTGTTCCATCAGAAGTGTTTGTTTAGCCAGGTGTGTTCAGACAGGAGGGTTTGTTCCGTCGGATGTGTTTGTTCAGTCGGGCGAGTTTGTTTAGCCGGATGTGTTTTTTTTTCAGCCGGATGTATTTATTAAACCAGGTTTGTTTGTTCAGACAGGTGTGTTTGTTCATTCAGTTTTGTTTGTTTTTTTCATCCAGGAGGGTTTGGTTCATCAGATGGGTTTGTTTAGCCATGTGTGTTCAGACAGGAGGGTTTGTTCCGTCGGATGTGTTTGGTCAGTCGGGCGAGTTTGTTCAGCCAGTTGTGTTTGTTCAACCAGAAGGGTTTGTTTCATCAGATGTGTTTGTTTAGCCAGGCGGGTTTGTTCAGCCGCATGTATTTTTTCAGTCGGGTGTGATTGTTCCTCCAGTTGTGTTTGTTCAACTAGGATGGTTTGTTCTGGCGGATGTGTTTGTTCAGCCGGTTGTATTTGTTCAGCCGGGTTTGTTAGTTCAGTCGGATGTGTTTGTTCATCCAGTTGTGTTTGTTCAACTAGGAGGGTTTGTTCTGGCAGGTGTATTTGTTCTTCCAGTTGTGTTTGTTCAGTCAGGTGTGTTTGTTCAGCCAGGAGGGCTTGTTCCAGTGGATGTGTTTGTTTAGCCAGCCGTGGTTGTTTAGCCGGGAGTGTAAGTCCAGTCGGGTGTGTTTGTTCAGTCAGGTGTGTTTGTTCAACCAGGAGGGCTTGTTCCAGTGGATGTGTTTGTTTAGCCGGGTGTGTTTGTTCAACCAGGTGTGTTTGTTCTATCGGATGTATTTTTCAGCCAGGTGTGTTTGTTTAGCCAGGTGTGTTTGTTCTGTCGGTTTTGTTTGTTCAGCCGGGTGTGTTTGTCTAGCCAGGAGGGTTTGTTCTGTCGGTTTTGTTTGTTCAGCCGGGTATGTTTGTTTACTCGGGTGTGTTTGTTCAGCCGCGCGTGTTTGTTTATCATGGTGGGTTTGTTCAGTCGGGTGTATTGGTTTAGCCGGGTATTCAGTCGGGCTTGTTTGTTGGACCAAGTGTGTTTGTTCAGTATAGTGTGTTTGTTCAGCCAGTGGTGTTTGTTCAGCCTGGAGAGTTTATTCCGTCGGATGTGTTTGTTTAGCTAGGTGTGTTAGTTCAGTCGGGCGTGTTTGTTCAGCCAGTTGTGTTTGTACAGTTTTGTGTGTTTGTTCATGCTGTTGTGTTTGTTCAGTCAGGTGTGTTTGTTCCGTCCGATGTGTTTGTTCAGCCAGGTGTGTTTTTAGAAAGATGTGTTTGTTCAGCCGCGTGTGTTTGTTCAGATGGGTGTGTTTGTTCAGACGACTGTGTTTGATCATCCATTTGTCTTTATTCAGCTAGGAGGGTTTGTTTCGTCGGAAGTGTTTGTTCAGTCGGTTGTGTTTGTTCAAGCGGGTGTGTTTGTTCATCCAGTTGTGTTTGTCCAGCTAGGAGGTTTTTTTCCTTATTGTCGTTGCGAGCTCGAGACTCGTACATGCAGTGATTATTTTTTGAAGCATTTGCGTGATAGAATCTCGCGTCGATGTCCTTTTTATCAAAACAAGGCGAAAACGAAAATCTTCTTAAAATGTCTTGGTCTGTATTGTAAAGTATTTGCGAAATAAAATTGATTATTATAACTGGAAATGCAATCATCGTCTTAGTCAGCGTTATATAACTGGGCAGGTATATGTAATAAATATTCGCCCACCTTTACATTCCTGACTTCTGTCGGCAGCCAGTGGAAATGAGGAGGTTCCGTGCGGTGGATTAGCCAACTTACAATAATATGATTGATTTAACGTCTTACCGATTATAAGGCAGATGTCGGCAACGGACGCTAATACAAAAACCGGTATAGAATATTATCTTTGAAGCAGTGATCATTCATTTGCTTCTCTCATTATTAGCGACATTTTATTGTGTGAGGCTATAGTTTTTAATTTCATCCATTTGATGACTGTCAGACAAACAACATAAAATGATAAGTTTTATGGGATTTTATTTATTTGTGGAGAAAAAGACTATTCATTCAATATTGATAGGCGTTTAAACAATTGCAATTGCATTCCAGCTATAACTCCACTTCAAAGCCTGTCAGACGGGATTTTGACAGTTTAACTACAGAACAGTTTAACTACAGACAAACATTGCATCCTATTTGGTTCATCGGTGTGTTACAATTTTAGTTTAGATAGTTTGATCGTGTACACACAGAGACATACACATGATAATGTATCCTAAACTAAATTGTCACACACAGATAAAGACTGACCAAGTTTTGTTTTGTAAATCTCAAAATACAAATAACTTGCATACATTTTAATGCTGATGCCGCCATTTTGGCTGGTGTTTGCCTATAGCAATTGGAACTCCTCGGGTAATTCCGTCCTCGGGACAATCATCCCTCGGATGTATCTTTTGCAATAATATAAAATAGGATTATTTAAATTTGAAGCCGCCGCAAATTGAAGTTTTACTTGTATCGTACTATAGTGAGCTGTCATCCGAGCTGCCATCTTTGTTTTGACGTATGTCACAAAAGAAGTCCCATTTAGGGAAATGATAGAGGTAATCCGACTACCTACATACATCCGAGAGATGATTCGTGAATTATCCGAGATGTTCCGATTGTGCCTATAGACCTGATTAGAGCGAGGACCCGTTGCTATGGTAGGCGTGGCTACAGTCCGTCTGAGGACAGGTCACTTGTTGGTACATGTATATGACGTGATCTCAACAGTAAGTTGTCATGTGAGTTTTTTATTTTAAAAATAGCTTTCTCTGCAACGTGGCTACGATAGGAAATAGCTGTTTGCGATGATGAGTTTGAATTTATACTTCATTGTTTACATAGATATATAGAGCAACAATGAACAGCATTTCGAAGGACCTTTTCGGGAAATAATGACTAAATGTGGTTATTTGAAGGAATAGAGATGGCCTGTCAGATAGCACTTTTAAGTTACAGTAACGATATAGCTGTTATACATTAACGCAGAAGATTAGACGTAAACGTGACATACTCTTGTTGGTATGTTATGTCTGGGCATATGTGACATTTACTGATCAATCGCAACTGCTCGGTTCTGTCCCTGACTCCGAACATAACTAGAAGGTATCTGGTGCAACTGCGACTATTTTGTTCGCTGGAAGAATAATAGCGAAGCGATCAAAACGTTCTTCAGAAAATAGATGAGTGTAGTGTATAGATATTTTGTCAGATAAAGTTTTAGTCATTTACATTTCCAATTCCTTAGCCATAAAACTGTTACTGCATGTTCAGTAGATATAACGAAAGCATTTATCATTGTTGTTTTGTTGGCATTATAAGAACCGACAATATTGTTTAATCTTTTCGCGTGGTTTTCCTATCCGACAGATGATTCGTGAATTATCCGAGGTCTTGCTTTTGATCATGTGAATTTGAGCTGTGAAAGCCAATGATGCTTACGTGTCAACAACGTCACAATAATAATGTCACTTCCTTCCAGACGTAACTTAGCAAAATAACGACGTTAGCGTCAATGTCAATCTGTTCATCACTGCGACAACAACGCATTTAACCTTTATTGCGTTTATTTATACCAGTTACTGTTTCTGGTTAACAAAAATGGATTCTGATTCGAAAACATTTATTTTTGTTCCGAGGAAAACCGAATACACGTCACAGTATGTATTGCTTGTAAAATAAAGTATTGTCATGTGATGTGAGAAATGTCGCTTGTAATTTTTTTCAACAAATATGCAATGTGAGTGTTATGTGTTACCTGGAAATAATACATTAATCTCATTTCTAACTACAGTTTACCTTCATAATATTTTTACCAAAGTGTCGACATTTCCTACATATCTAAGATACATGTAAGAACAACTTGCCACTGGAGAATTAGCTCATAACTGCAGCAAAAGCTTATACTTAAGTTTAAATAAAGACTGTTTATAACATTACCTCAGTTGTTAGACAGTATCGTAAGATATTTTGCTTTGAACATAGTATCCGACATTTTTTTTTCCCCAAAACAATGTTTCCCGCAAATGTCCAATAAGTCATTTTTACCTGAAAAAGTCATAAATATGCCTTTCATTGGTGCCCTTTATGTGTGTAAACAGAGACGCATACATCCACACTCGTCTTTGCACACAGATATTTCCTATCTGAGCATGCACTCTGCAGAGTTAGCTTTTTTTTAAACTAAGAAAACCAAGTGGCATCCGGGTAGTGCGCTCTCACGTCGATATCTTTTAGTAGAGATCACTATCGTGCGTATTTATAGATTTGGAAAGAATGAACATTTTGGTGTGATTTCCTTCCAGGGGCGGATCCAGAGGGGGGCCGAAGGGGCCGCACCACCCCCCCCCCCACCCCCCTATTTTTCGACGACCAACAAAAAAAGGTATTTTGCCCTTTAAAGTGAGCAAATAGATAAGGAAATTATGCCCCACAGATGCTTGGAAATCGCATCTCAGCGCATCTAGAATTCAAAATTTTCTGGGGGAGCCCCCTCCCAACCCCCCCGCCGCGGATTTCGCGCCTGCGGCGCGATCACCTCCGGCCTGCGGCCGAATGTTACTACCTCGGCCCCCCCCCCCATTCTGAAATCCTGGATCCGCCCCTGCCTTCGCTGTACTATCTTATAATATTGGTGGTGTTCAAAAACGGCATTTTTTAGATAAAAGTATACGTTTATACATAAATTATGCCTAAATTCCCCCAAACAATAGAAAGATAGTTTTACTGTATGCATTTGGTATAGACAAACTGTCGTTGGGTACCACCAGTTTTCAAGTCTATAAATAATGACGGTGGGGAGTTCAGCTAAAAATAAATACCGACGTCAGAGCTGATGACCTGGATGAAAGATGATGTAAAGTGATTTCAAAAGTATAAATGTTTACTTGGTATTCTTTGTTTAAAAATGCTGGTGTCATTTGTCTGGGGTCGTCTGCTTCCAGAATAGGTGAACGTCGCTATTATGTCCATTGCATCGATTAAACAAATGCTGAATTTTCTTCAGTTTTTAGTTAGATGATGTTTTTTCCAAGTCATCGTGTTTGTTATAAAGGATTACAAACGTAATCAGATTGAAATCACAACAAAACTTCACACAATTAAACGACGTTCCGAATTGTGGCTAATCTTCTTGTTGTTTATTAAACCTTTGGTAAAGGTATGAGTCCAGGTTACATAAAAGATTAAAATCCCTTGACATTGACGTCTACACGCACTTGATAAAGTCAATTAAACTTTAGTCAATTATCTAATAAAGTGGAAACCTCTTTCACACAAAACATATACTTGAAAAAAGTCTCCATCCTAATTCAATGAAAAAAATATTGGCAAGAGAAACCATAAAGCTATAATTCTTGATAGCAATCTAACAGGACTGGGTGTAAGTTACAGAGCATAAGTAGCATAGACGCCAAGTATTTTTATTTGAAGTTTGTACTGACTTAATAAAAAATTAATTCTAGAAGAAAATTCATTGTTATAAAAAATTCCTTGAATCGAAAAGATGCCACCAAGAGTGTATTTGATGGCACAGTAAAAATACCAAAAGCAACAAAAAAGTAATTTTCTTGACAATAATGTATTATTTAAAAATAGCTAACTGTCATCGTGGCTCAGATAGAAAATACCTTTTTGTAATAACGAGTAAAGCCTATGCTTCACTTTTCACATATATGCTGGGACATCAATGATTATATTTTCAGGTATAATTGATTTGGTTGAGAAAGAAAATGCTCCAAACTCTCGGGGTAGGACAATAGGATTGTTTGTGATTGAACAGGGGTAAAAAAGAAACATTGATGTAAAATCTTCCGAATCAGCCTCCCACGCAGAGTAAAAAAAATCATTGTTAACATGTAAATGTAATGAATATTAAATGCAAGATAGTGCTTCTGAGATTAAGCGGAAATATCCTAGCTCGATGTCAAGTCATAGACGTTACGTCACTTACGTCATTTCCGCCCAGACGTAGAGTAACTTAGCAACACCCACTGAAGGCAACGTCATTGTCTATCTGTTCATCATTGCGACAACAACGTTTTCAAAATTGTCTAGATTTAATTTATAAAGATATAGTTTTTGATTGTTGAAATGGAATCAAAAACGTTCATCTCTGTTCCGAGGAATACCGAATACATGTCACAGTATGTATTATTTGTAAATCATAGTAAATGTAATATGTAGTTTCTAAGAATTCTTTCGAAAAATTAACAGACAAGCAAAAACAAATATGCGTAAAACTTTAAAAGTACCCGTTAGATAGCAAACATGCTCGAGCGATGATTTTGATTCGCAATTCTACGTAATACTAGTAAATTCCTGATAATACTTTTATTTCCATATTTTGCTTGAATAGTTACATAAATTATCAGTAAATAAAAACACACAGCGAGGGATAAAACTATAAACGTATGGTATTTGAAAATACTAGTTTCACATATCGATGGAGAGAACCTCGATGATGGGTTTCAGTGAATACTTGATACAGTTTTGTTTTATATCTTTGATTAAATATACGAATACATTTCAAAATGTACTTTCGTCCCCATTGTTTTCGTCAAAAACCTATTGAAACCATCAATCTTCAAACCGCCAGCACACGTTACTTGCTAGCATTTATACTTTTGTCGGTTTCTCTCTATTTAGACTAGCTTATAGAACAACTATCAGTTCGAATCTACAAAATATTTTTGCGTAAGAAATAGATGCTATTACCGCTTTACGTCTTTGCCATTTGTTTGCGGCAAATAAAAAAAAACAATTTGGAGAAAGTAACGAATTATCCTCTTCACTATTAAAAGTTAAAGTTGTTGTCTCTCCGGGAAATAGACAGTCTGTTTGTTAAAAAAGGGGGGCATCTTGTTCGACTAAAATGTGAGACAAACACTGAGCAAAATTAAAAGTCGGAGATTTTAAAGAGAGTCATAGACTAATACTTCTTAAAGTATTTACCTGTGTCACACGCCCTGTGTTGCCATCCCTCACACCGATCACAGAAGACAGCTTCATCAATCTCTACAACTGGCTGTAAACAGTGTACGCACGCCTCTCTCGTGGTTATTTGTTGTACCATTTTTCATTTTTATAATAGATTGGGTTTCCGGTTCCGGCCTATGCGGTAATGCTCTACCGATATCTCTCGTTTTAAATTCTCAAAAACAATTTATTTGGGTTTGTGTGTGGTTCAAACCATGTGAATCAAGTGTGTAAGGCATGCAAGAACCCGGCAAAGGTCAATCCTGTGATAATCAAAAGGTTTGTTCATCAGATACGCCATTTGTTGATGTTCCCAATGACTCTGACCCTAGCCAATATGGTGGTCAGTACGAGAACGCGTATACACAGTATCTTTCATGCAGTGACCAGGTTTGGAAAACTGTTACTAATTCTAGAAAGAGATCAAGGGCCAGGTCTGGGAGTGTATCAGACTTATTCAAGCTTGATGACTTTGTAAAACTATCCGGCGGGGAAAAAAACAAAAAAAAACTTACGTTTTCTAAATTATGTTCACTGTTATGTTACCTGAATTAGTTTGAGGATGGATGATTTGTAACACAGCTTGTAGAGGGATGCTTTAACTCTGTATGGTTAGACTATGCACTGGAGATGACTGAAAAAAAAGCAATGAAGTCAGCCGGAGGTATAATTGGTCTGACCCACAATGCCAATGCACTTAATCGGTGGTTCCTGGAAAGGCCAGTTACAGCCAAATACTCTATAAATACTCTATAAATTGTCTCATGCACAAATTCTAAACATCATACTGACTCACCATTTCACACGCTAGCATACAATTCCAACGTGAAGAAGATTGTTCCTTTTCGAAAGAGCCACATTTATTAATCTATTTTCGTTGTCTTACCCTCCTTCTAGGCTTGTTAATATAACCAGTGGTGTTGAGTTGCCAGCAGCAGCTGAGGCCAGTTTGTTAGATACGATAAGCATGCCCTGGAACAGTTTGTAGTAGAAAGGTTCATTAATCCCATTCCGAAGACAAAAGTTAAGTCATTCTTATTAGCAAACTACAAAGAAAACAAACAACTCTTGTAAAGGCAAAATCAACAGTGAAGATATGTATGTAAGATTACTTGCAATAAATTTCTTCAAAATGGTTCGCTAGGAAGGGTTCTTGCATTTGAAAACATTTCTATACCTCTGGGTTTATTTGCAGATGACGACTCAATGTTGGCAAAAAAGAAGTCTGATTTCATAGAGAAGCTTGAATCCCTTTCCGGGTAAGATCCTGGCATAAAGAAAGAGTTTAGGAATTTTTAGTGTTTCTTTTTTGATGCAATGTCAGTTGTTCAAATACTCCAACTTCAATCACGAAGAAACACCACAAACAATATGATGGCAGTTTCCTTTTGGCAACACATTCTTTCTCATTCTGAAGGTTTTAGACAAATTCATGTTGTTTTTGACAGGTACATTGAGAGCAGCCTGCAGTCTCAAACATGATTATGTCGTGACGAAACGGTCTCTTCTATCGGACCAAAATTTCAATTCACGGCAATATGATAGTTGGTGACTGGAAAGGAGTGGTAAGCAACACAAAAAGGCAAACACGAACCTGACAAGATTGTTGCACGTTGTTTCTTACAGAAAACCCTCAAGATCTTCTTGAAGACCAGAGTGAAGTCTATGTAGCTGGAGGTATTGGTGATACAGCTTTGCGTGTTACTTCTTCATGTATAGAGTATGTCCCTCAGCTCAGATCAACTTATGAAGAAGCTGACAGCCGTCTTATGCTTCACATTTCATATGCTGGTAGTCAAAATATACAGCAGGCATGTGTTTGTAGTCCTGACACTGATGTTTTTGTGCTTCTCGTTCACTTTTTCTCAGAACTGAACATCAGTCAAATCTTCTTCAAAACTGGAAGAAAGACAACCTACAGAGATATGACCAGGTATATCCAGTTCACTCAGTTTTGAACTCTTTGTCTCCTCAGCAGGTACATATACTCTTGCCAGTCTATTGCCTTACTGGGGGTGACACTTGCTCATCCTTCTATGGTGTAGTTAAAAAAGGCTTTTCTTGTTATGTGCAAATCTAGCCCAGAAAGTGCATGCCTTTCAAAACTTGAAATCCAAAAAAATCTTACTGTGGAAATGAAAACAGCTGCTCAGCGATTTGTTTGTCTATTGTACTGTCAAGCTCAATGCACGTCACTCAGAAGCCTTCGCTCATTGATCGTTCTTCAGAAAAAGCATACAAGGCCCCGAAAACTTCCAACAAGTGACAGTTTTATGCTTCATCTGTTGCGCTGCATTCTTCAACTTCTAATATGGCGGTCTTCTCTAACCACTTTGATGCCCAAGTTAGACCCTGTATACTTTGGCTACATCAACATCCTGATACTGGCTTTTACACACCACAACATATGACACAACCTGTTGCACCTCCAGAACTATTATCTGATTAGCAAGTGTAATGATCTTTGTTCTGGATCATTGCGTGCATGTTCTAACAATACAACAACCATGCACAAAGACTTGTTCATGTGAAGATTGTACTCTTCAACATCAAACATGTGAAAACATATTTACAATGCTTGCAGAAGTAGAGAACAGTGTTGAACATTGATGATAGCTGTCTGAATTAAAAACATGTCATTCAAAAATATTTTATATGTTACAAACAGCATATACAAGTACTTGATTTTTAATCTTAGTAAGATTAAGATTATCATTGTAATAATGACAATTTTAAATATATTTCACATTATGTAATATGAATTTGAGGATATCCGTCGTTATACAGCTGTCACAATTATAAAGTAAACTTCATTTGTTTGTTTTCTAATATGTCAACTGAAATTTTGTAAAAAAAAAAAAACACGCTATGTACAGATTACAAGAAGCATAAAGTGTTTATGTAAACCTAGAATGTAGATAAAAATATATTATTCTGGTATAATGTAGTCTTCATTTATTTCAAAACGCTTTAATTCTGACATTTGTATAATTAGTAATTGCAAGTTATTGCAACTGAGAATGATTAGTTGATTGCAATATGAGTTGCATGATCATGTTCATAATGCTGTTAATCCAGTATTGACATTAACCATTTTGCGACAAATTTCAACAATTATTGTTTTAATTAACAAAAAGTGTTGCCAGTTATAATAGTAATACTGTAAAAAGATTTGTTAAAAGATGGAAAATATGTTGTAAGAAAGATAACTACCATATGTTGTAATATCTGTGCACTTAAGTCATTTTGGCGGCCATCTCGGAGGCCGTTTTTGAGTTGTTAAGTTGCCAACTTACGCAAGATGTTTTCTAAGATACAAACCGTGATGGCCATTTTGTTTTATTACATAACCTGGGAAAAAAGCATATTTTAAAATAATTTTGAAAGTGGTGATTTCCACGTTTCTTTTAAATAGCACATTGTTCTATTAACCAATATGATGTATAAATATTCTGGCAAAATTTTGGTGACCATCTTGGTGGCCATCTTGGATTTCTCAGCTCTCCACCATTTATGCCAATTTATGCCGGTGGTTTCATAAACCACAGACCCTAACAAACAATTTAGTATATAGCATTGCTTGTTAAAAATATGTCCCCTTAGCCCATTGTTTTAGTGGACTTTTTCATACATTGTCACCCTACCATAAGTTCTTTTGAAGAAAATGATGAGAAAGTCAAATTCTATACAGGATTGCCTGGTTTTCACATTTTGATGACTCTCTTTAACTTGCTGATAGATTATATACCAACTAGATCAATTATTGGTAAATTTGAGGGACCTTTCTGTAAACCAGCTCTCCTATGAAATGAATGTTTCTGCTTCAACTGTGTCACGAACCTTTTTGGCTGTTATCGATATTATGTACATTCGTATGAAGCCCTTAGTCATGTGGCCAGAACGTGAAGCTCTTCGAAGGACAATGCCAATTCAATTTCCGAAACAGTTTGGAATGAAGTGTGCTGCTATAATTGACTGCTTTGAAGTGTTTATTGAAAGACCATCAAATTTGAAAGCACTGGCTGAAACATGGTCTTCATACAAGCACCACAACACTTTTAAATTTTTATTAGGGATCATTCCTCAAGGTGTTGTGTCCTTCATTTCCAATTCTTGGGTGGTAGAACCAGTGATAAACATATAACAGAACATTGTGGCTTTTTAAAAAATATTCTTCCTGGAGACATTGTTTTAGCAGATAGAGGGTTTGACATCCCAGCTAGCCTGGGAGCAATGTGTTATTTGATTGAGACGCAAGAAATACACTATTTTAAATGGAACATTACCAATTGATATGGTTTTCACAAAAGACTGTGAGGTACCGACCATTGATAAAATTGCGCATGTATGTTGTGCATTAGTCAACTTGTGTGATTCTGTTGTTAAATTTAACTAATTTTCTCTTGTGTTAGAAAAAAAGGAAGAAGTTAAAATGATTGATTTGTCCAAAATTCATATTATATGTAGTTAAACAACTGTCTAAATTTGCACACATTCATTTTTGCTGTGGGTTTTTATGTGAGGAGTAATACATGCCAGTTTGATTCTTAAAGCATCATATTCTTGTCTTTTTTTTTTTTTTTTTTTTTTTTTGTGCAGAGTGCAAAATCACAACACAACAATGCATAAGTGACCCCTGTGTAAGGTTGTTACAATGCATTCCAGTCGGATGGGCCATATTTTTCATAAGACCCATTCCGCGTTGATGTATAATTGTAGGGTGACTTTTGGTAATTTTTAAAGTAGTTACAAACCTTGCTTGCTTTTAGTTAAAAGGTGAATGTTTGTATGGCTTTATGTTATTGTGGAGAATCAAGTAAGCCTTAAATAAAATATAAATTGAAAAGAGAGTTTTCTTCTGTTAACATCCTAAATAGCTTATTTTGTTTTTATTTCAAAATCACTTAATAATTGACTTTTATGTCACTAGTAGTTTAATACAACTTGTAAACCATATTTAAGTCCTCTAAATTTTAATTCATTTTCTGAATAATGCGTTCCCTTGTTTAAGGCATTTTGCTAACCCTGTAACACTAATGTACATAACAAAGTGTGAGTTTTTCGCATTTAACTCATGAGTAATTACACCATAATTTAACACATGTTTACATTCCAAATGTTTAGAAAAATAAGGTACGAGTACTCTAAACAATAAATGTCATGTGGCAAAAAAAAAAAATTTGGGAACAAAAGTCGATTGAGATTATCAGTATGTCTACTAGTTTGAAATATTTTTCTTCATACTTTTATTTAACATGAATTCATACTGAAAAAAAAATCAAACGAAGATAATTTCTATAAACTATTTTCTGGCCGAATATAATACACTGTATTAACAAAAACTGAGCATTTCTTTAAAAGTATAACATAGAAAAAGTTTTTGAAGTCAGCAACTAGTAAAATTGCAATACTGAGTCTCTGTGCCTATGTACTGTCAAAATGTATCAGAGGACCTTTTTTCTTTTCTGGACAAATTCTGGTAGCCCCCGACAGTTCTGGGCAGTACCAGATCTTGGACTTTGGTTGGGCAGTCAGTTTTAAACATGTAAAATGAAACCTAACAATGGAACAATTTTGATTGTCGCATCCAATCAATTTTCCAGATTCAACCTGATCCCAATAGCACCACCTTTCTTCAGTGTCACAACTGGCAGTTTTTTCATGTTGGCTTGTAGGTGCTTGTAAAGGTGCGACAGCTACAGGTGACTGGTCCTGGCACTTTGATTGAAAAATCTGATCCAGGTAGACGACTGTAAAATTTTCCCACAAGCTCTGGAAGGATGGCTAGTCGGAAAAGATGCGATGAGCGGTTACACAAGTCTTCATATAATTCTAAGTTCAAAAGGATAAGCTCGATGTGCATGTCTACATCCATCCATACCACGAAGTACGCATAGTCTGTTTTTGTTATCCCCATTTGGGCCTGAACTTGGTAATAATAGGTAATTATTAGAGCAAGTCTATTTTATGCTTACATTGAATAATATGAATTACAAATAGAACAATGAATACGGACGCAACTAATTGTAAAAGTGAACAATTTTAGACATCTTAAGCTGTTATTGGTTGTAATGTGTCTGCAGCACAGATCATGTATCTTTACATAAAATTCTAAGAAAATATTAAGGACAACAGCCAACCAGGGGTTTCAAATATTTGCGTGTACATGTAAATATAACATATGCATTTTTGATAGGAACGTGCAACTTAATTTTCAAGGCTTATAAACCATCAGATAAGAAATAAGTTTACATGAACAATACATTTCAACAGTAAATGTAATGGCAGGTAATTTGTTTATAAAATCTGAACCCGTGCTTTAACAAGGTGCTTGTCCTGGATCACCACAGAAGACACTCCAGAAACCCAACCACAAATGAATTGATTGTAGGCCTCAAGTCCTTTATGGCCGGACCTGGTAGCGCAATCGGTAGAGCGTCGGCTCCAGGTACGGGAGGCCCCGGGTTCGATCCCGAGCCGCGACATACCAAAGTCGTTAAAATGGTAGTGGTATAGCTCCCTTGCTAACGCTCAAGCAAATATAAGGATAGTTCCACGACTGGTTAGCCCGGTGTCAGGATAATGTGACTGGATGTGGTATTATGCCAGGTGTTCACGGCATGCTATACACAGTGAAGGCAGCACTTTATCTGCTTCAAGTGGCGAAAGATTTTCAGTTCGCATGGGTCTTGTTCATCTAACAATTTCAATTTTGTATCGGGCTCTCTCGGTAGGCTGAAGTGTTTCTCTGTACAGATGTTTTTCCGCTTTCGATTGAATAACTTCCGTTTCCGACATTCCGAATGTTTATTTAACAATACTACATTACGTATGCTTTGATGAATCACTGCGTAAAGTATACCTCCGAGATGGCGACCGGAAGTGGTGTAAGGGTAAAAATCACCACCAACTGCAACGGTCTCTATAGTAAATCCGCCACACGACACGTCTACCATTTCTGATAACCAGCATTAAAACGGGCAACAACACACTCCTGTGTCCGCAAGTGTCTCTACACAACATGCTAAAAACTCCTTGCGGAACTCCTCTGACAATAACACTCGTTCTCATTCACAAAAGCATGACATCTCAGCAGCTCCACGTGGACAACAACACACCATGTGCTCACCGTCACCGCTGAGCCGACTTAATTCGAGCCTGCAGAACTCTCCAGGGGCGGATCTACAATTTAGGCGACCGTGGGCCCAGCAGTACGGCGGATCATCGCATGTGACAGAGACTTGATATCTCAATAGGACAAACACACTTTACTCGAACAACCAGGCATCTCATAAAAAGAAAAATATCTCGACAAAAAGACAAACGCGAACGGTCTTCGTCAGAGAGAATAATAACATCTTCATTGTCAACGGTAGAGTGTTCCAAGATAAAAATACTGGACAATTAACTTTCCGTGATAAATCGGTCACTGATTATGTTTTAGTGACTGCTGATTGTTTCAGGCATATAACATATTTAGAAATATGTCAAACAGATTCTCTCTTCTCAGATGGTCATAAAAGTCCCTACACTTCAACTTAGACATACAACATGAACAATTAAATATTTCTGACATAACAACGACAAAATGTAAACCTCCCAGGAAAAGCACTTTTGAAAACCCTTTGTAAAATAACATAGACTCCGATTTGGCGGATGCCATTGCTAACTATTTAAATTACAGCCAATTCCCAGTCCTAATTGACAAAAACACAAATACAATTTCTTCTCTCTTTCAATCAGCTTCAAGATCAACATTCACATACAAACTCACACGAAAACGATTCAAAACCAAAATGGTAAAGATGCATGCTCTTTACGAAAAAAATAAAAGAATAAAACTTTTTTGCGCTTTTATTGATTGTTCGCAGGCCTTTGATACAATCTGACGAGCGTGCTTGTGGTCAAAACTGCTGCATAACAATATCAATGGAAAAATACTTCAAGTGATAAACGATATGTACAGTAATACAAAATCAAATGTCTCAGCAAATGGGAAATTATCAGACTTCTTCACAAGCCATGTAGGTGTTAGACATGGTGATAACCTCTCTCTAATTTTATTTCCATTATTTTTAAACGACCTACAGGCCTTTTCTGCAAGATTAAAGTTCATCTGGCATAGAGTTACAGATGACTGATGGCTTAAACTTCTGATATTGCTCTATGCCGATGACACAGTTATTTTGTCGAACTCGGCTGCTGACCTTCAGAATAGCCTTAAGAAAAATCCATAACTACTGTACTGAATGGTACATGAATGTCAATACCAATAAAATCGAAATCGTTTACTTTGGAGTTCGAAGGACAAGTTGTTTCTTCTTTCCTTTGGGTGAAGAAAATATAGAAATCGTTGACCAGTATCAGTATATGGATATTAGATTTACAAGTAATGGTTCTCTTCTAAATGGTAGAAAACATGTGACAGAACAAGCCAACAAAGTCTTCCATCATCTCTACTCGCGCTTCTCTAATGCAGATTTACCTACTGACCTTATTTTAAAGCTTTTCGATCACACGGTTTTACCTGTTTTATTTTATATGGATCAGACATTTTGATATAAAGACATAATAATATTTGATAAAACACACTGCAATTTTCTTTGTCGAATAACAAAGACCAAAATATCAACTCATTTAAACCTCTTGTATGGTAAGTTAGGAAGATTTCATTCATATATATATAAGGCCGCAAAGCTCGGGTGGTAGAGCGTCGGCTTGCGAATCGGGAGGTCATGTGTTCAAACCCCGGCCGGGACAAGCCAAAGAGTTTAAAGTTGGTAGTAGTAGCTTCCCTCCTAACGCTCGGGGCTAAGAGGACAGCATTACGCATGTCTCGTCGGTGTCAGTATAATGGACCGGCCGGGCTCAGTCTCTGGGCACCTCGTAAGTGCCCCTGTGCTATAATGACAGAAATTAAGTCAATTTTTGAATCAATAGGGCGTCCAGATATTTGGGAATTCCAAAACAATTAAGATCTAAAACATTCATATGGTCGTGAAACAAATACAAATAGATCAATGTCAACAGATCTGGCTTCAGAGTCATACTTTGTCTAAAAAATTGACGAACATATTTAAGTTTTAAAGACTCACTCGGTCTAGAAATAATTTATACATTAAAGTAAAACTGATTCAATTAATATGTAAATACAGAACTTCCAAACCATTCACTTCCCGTCGAGACGGGTCGCTACGAAGGTATTCCATACGAAGAGAGACTATGTCAACTTTGCCAAACAAATGCTATTGGCACAGAGAATCACTTTATACTTGCATGTCCTTTCTTTGACTCCGTGCATGTGCGTTTTTATCAAGTCCGATTTCAACACGTTCACTGACCCCAATCAAGGTTCTACTTACTAATCAAAATCCAGCCAAGTTGAAAGCAATTAGTATCTTTGTTTCGAAGGTAATGTCAAAATTTTCAGCACTTAACTGAAAATAATACCGATACCTCCATGACCATGTTATTTTACTTCCACTCATTTTTTTGCTGTGGACAAATATTTGCGTTCAATTCATATCTATAGAGTGTCATCTTTTTCGAAAAGGTAACCAATTACATTTAAACGATATATTTTCAAACTTTTTATATCAACAAGAACAGTATTACCTGATTTATATTTAATATTGCATATCACCAAAGCATTTCGTTAAATAACTAGCTTTAATTATCAGTTAACCTGTTTTGCTTCTTTAATACTACATTCATAATGTTTCATTATTTTATGTAAACGGCACTTACCTTGCATATTGGACAATCCAGACGATTTCCGAAGGACATTGCTTGACCGAAGGACATTGTTGATTGATTTACCTAAATTAGATGCATAATGGTATGCTACATATATATTACGGTAAGACACCGTTTGAACTGTTCTTTGTACACGGTGAGGGTAGTCGCCGTACTAGACCTGTAGGGTAATCCGTGTGTATTTTACGGTCACTATCACACGCCCAATTTCAGGCTCTAGTCTCGCAGGTGCATGTGTAAAAAGTATATTTACATCTGCAACGTCGACATGATATCTTGTACATATATATATGTATAGGTACATACCATTTCTATGTCGCTAAATACTTTCCATAGTGTAGAGTCTGAACGGAGTCAATTGTTTGTTTATTAATAGCATTTTTATGTCTTTGTTTTATTTTTTCTTAATTTTTCGTTTTTCTATTTGTTGTGTATTGTGTGTTATCTTAATATGCCGTCATCTCTAATGTTTCGCCCTGAGTCGTAAAAAAGCTACCAATCGCGATCTCTGATCTTTCCTTTATTCATTTCACTCCCGTAGCTACAACTGTCTTAATCTATTCCAGACAACTCTGTAAAGCCACTTTACTTGTTTCCCCCTCCTACTTAACTATTCTCAGTGTGAACAAAGTCATAATCCAGTTTTATCCAAACTATGGTATCGTGATGATTTTTATCAACTAGATAGCATCTTTTAGACAATCTTTATATATAGTAAAACAATACCACCACTGTTTTGTCGGGCATTACGATGACGAAATTTTCTATGAAATTTATGTGACACTTAGCCATTTAATGAAAAATTGGTATTTGATTGAGTCCAGGTTTCGTACACAGAAAAAATATCTGAGCCTGAGATTGTGTTTATAAACTGTTTGCCTGAGGTTAAGCCATGGACATGCCATGATACTATTACTCTCTAACAGGTTTACTATCAACATACAGGATATCGTAAACAATCCATGCGCGTTTGCGTGCATCCCCAGCCTGTTTCATTCTATCCACTATCTTTCAACGCTTGTCGGTATTTTCCTTCGGAAACTGTTCATACATTTGGCACCACTATGGCTTGACTAATTCTCGATCTAGGAAGTATGAGAATTTTGTTATAATGTTTCTTATTTTGCCTGGAATCGTCTGCCCTGGTGACCTATGCACTCTTTCGAACTTCATACTTTGTGCTGTCTCTTTTGCAATCGTAAATCTTGAGATCTCAACAGAGTGCATGCGATCACTTAATTTTCTCTCCGTGACGTCAGGCGTTTCATTTCCATTGGTGGTACTATTGTCGTCTGGGATTTAAGTACACTCCAGATTGTTTCTCATGGATTGAGATTTCATGTCTATCATATCTTTCAATTCATTCCGCTGCCTCTCTAGATTTGCAACTCTTGTTGTGAGTAAGCGGCATCTACTTCGTTTTTTCCATGGCCTTTTCGATTGTCAACACCCTATCTACAGTTCTTGACTCTATTGTCTAGCGCAATCCAGACTTTATTAAGTTTTCTTTTTCAAGATCCATCACCTTCCTTTCTCTAGCTGCTCAATAGTTTCTAATTTCTTTTCCATAGGAACAAGCCTTACACTTATGCTTTTAATGCATTCCAACAGGTCCATGTTCGTTGGTTCTTAATTCAATTCGGACATTTTGTCTGTTGTTTTGTTAGTTAGAGAACATTCATCTATAAATACAGAGTCATTGCCAACACTGTCAGATTTGAGAATGTCTGCTCTAATATCGTTGTATAAAACATCATTTGCTTCACACATAATATCACTGACTATCGTTTGTTTAATAACTTGACAGTCCTTTCTGTTTACGCGCCTTTTGTGTTTTACTCTGGTTATACTGACCATCACTTCTTTCCGTTTATATCCTGTATTTCTTGGCATCTCCTACACAACACATACCGTACAAACATTTCCAGAACAGTTCTTAGTATAATATGTCATTTTGTTATTTTTAAAACATGATTTTAAATTAATTTAACATCCTCTGTTTTTTCAATGTATTCTCGATAAAAGTCACGTGACATATATATAATAATGTAAATAATTGGGCTTAGAATGGGATTATTATAAGGTTATATTAAAAAGGTTATGCATATTTACAGACAGCTAATGGACTGATTCCTAGTAAAAAGTAATTAAAACTTAAACTACTAGAAATGCAATAATGAGCAACAAAAATCAATTTTATGACATTTTTTTTAATTTACCAGCTTCTTGACTGGTGCATCATATGCTTCAAAATCACAAATCGCCACATGTTCTGTAGCCTTATATATTGTTTACTGGGTTTAATTAAATGATCATGAGTAAGTTCTTTATTTATCTCAGTAGAGCATTTGTCTGGCAAGCACATGGCCCGGTTTGAAATTATTATGATGATTATGTTGACACACGATGTGAAGTTGTAAGGTACAATTGTTTTTTTGAATTTATATTGCCTTTACAATATTTTTAGAGTGAAAATTCAAGAATTACCTATATCTATTAATTAATTTGGGCTCTATGTAACCAGGCGTAATAAGATTTACGAGGCCTGTATTACGGACTTATCCGGATACTGCCGAATAGTTACAAATGACAGAATATATATACGAAGCAAGCTAATGATTTAAGCTGTATATATATGAAGGATGCTGGATCAGAACTGATATATGTGCATGTTACTGATAACATTTTGTTACTATTAATAGACTCTATATTAAAGGAAGGCAAGTTCGTTTACAACAGCATATTCTGCTATAGCAGCTAACAGATTGGAGGCTTGCAACGCAACAATGTTAAATATGTATCGCAGAATCATTTCAGACTCTGGTCAGTAAGGTCACGTTTAGCAGACTGCTGCTACATTGTTCAATATAATCTGAAACATGTCAGAAGGACGAGCACATCGGCTAGCGGAAGCCCGCCGGCGCATATCGCAAAAGCCGGTAGTACCAGATTTCACCCCAAACTGAAGACCTCTAGAGACTGTTTATACAAGAATTTCACTGATGCAAAATCAAAGGGCGTCAATAAACTGGAATTTATTGAATTAACAGCGATCTTGAAACCCTCGTACATGTGACAAAATAACTGCTTTGCCCATATTGTTTGAAGTTAGAAAAATCTTGGTACATTTCAGCCATTTGCACTTAATGTATTTGTTCAAAAATACCGCTCAGTAGGAACGAATGATCTCATAACTACAAAAGCAGCCCTTTGACAGATTTATAATGTATTCCTGAAACTTTATCCATAAACAAGGAGCATGGACATTTATTTGATCATTAAGCGTGTCCATTCGCATTGAAATTATCTTCATACGAATGGAAGATTCAGCTCGTGTATGTTCGGAAGAAAGAAAATCCAAAATCGAAGCCAATCAAAATAGTCCCTACAGACCAGTTGTGAGCATATTCTGTGTCTTCTGTTATCTTAAATGCTGATGATGCTGTTTGTTGATGTTTGTGTCAGAGTGTATTAAAAAAAAATAAGTGTAAATTTGATGTTAAGCCAAGATTTCTCAAACAAATTAAAATTGTAATGTTGCTGAATTGAAATAATCACGTAAAACAATAAGCACTAGATAGACAAAATAAACCTTACTTTAATCAAGTGTTCGATATAGACAAAGGACAGGTATTATTGTGCCTATCGCAAATTGTTGTGTAAGTGTTTCACGATATATAATATCTCATTTCTTATGTTTAAGAAATAGGCTAGAGTGAGTAACCTCTAGCTGAGAATTGTATGCTACATATATTCTGGTCGGTATTAAAATAGATTTAAAACTAAAAACGATGATTCCACGACTCATTGTTATTTCAGATATTTGGCTTTTATCGCAAAACTTTCAATCGTTGTCACAAATGAGCTTACAGTAACTTTATAGAAATATTTATGTCGTCAAGATGTTTTAGATGCAATAAAACATACGTGTTATCGTATATTACTCCAAATATTCACATAAAAGCGGGTATATGTGCAATTTTATTTAAATAGATATGTTTTCTCATATTTGAAAACAGGAGAAACATGTTTACATAACTGAACATCAAACCCAAAGCAATTAAGAATGACTTGTTAATCAATAATTTTTATGTATAATTGGTCTCTAAGACTATTTATCTATAAATAAAAACGAATTTTATATAAAATACTTAGGAAAGCCAGAAATGTACTTAAAATTCCTCATCCATTATTCAGTACCGTGAAAATATATTTTATTTCTGGGGACTTTTTTTTAGCTCGACTATCGAAATGAACGTTTTCGTAGTGTCCTTAACGGCAAATGAAGTTTGGGACGTCGCTGTTGTAAAATGATTCCAAAAGAAAAGGTTGAAAAGAACTTATGCTTTCTTAGGCATCACGATGCCCTTACTCTTCATTTCATTGAAAACATTTAAAAACGGGACTTCAATTTTGAATATCTGCGTAAATGTCCGAATAGCATGCTAGTTTAAGTTAGAAACAATAGTGAATGTGCAAATTAAGAATAGAAATTACAGCATAGCTTTCAAAAAGAAATACATGAGCGGTTGATTTTCCACAGTTTTCAGACCACAGTTCTGCTACCACTGCTCTTTGACCACCATAGCATGGTGCACTCTCCAGTACACCGACCACCATAACCTGACGCTCGCCCCAAATCCTCCGACCACCATAACCTGAAGATCCAATCATCAAACCATCATAACTGGACACTACCACCAATCCTCTGACCACCATAACTTGGCGCTCGCCCCAGTTCTCCGACCATCAAAACCTGACGGTCACCCCAGTTCTCCGACCGCAATAACCTGACGTTGGTCCCAGTTCTTTGACCACCATAACCTGCCGCTCACCCCAGTCCTCCGTCCACAAAAACCTCCCACTTAACCAAGTCCTCCGGCCACCATAACCTGCCGCTCACACTAATCATGGGACCACCAAAACATAAAGATTGCCCAAATCCTCCGACTACCATAACCTTACGCCCCAGTACTTTGACCACCATAACCTAGCACTCACCCCAGTTCTCCGACCACCAAAATCTAAGGCTCACCCAAGTTCTCTGACTGCCATAACCTGACACTCGCCCCAGTTCTCCAACCACCAAAACCTTAGGCTCACCCTAGTTTTCTGACTGCCATAACCTGACACTCGCCCCAGTTCTCCAACCACCAAAACCTTAGGCTCACCCTAGTTTTCTGACTGCCATAACCTGACACTCGCCCCAGTTCTCCAACCACCAAAACCTTAGGCTCACCCTAGTTTTCTGACTGCCATAACCTGACACTCGCCCCAGTTCTCCAACCACCAAAACCTTAGGCTCACCCTAGTTTTCTGACTGCCATAACCTGACACTCGTCCAAGTTCTCCGAACACCTTAACCTGTCGCTCGCCCCAATCCTCCGACAACCATAACCTGGTGCTCGCCCAAAATCCTCCGACAACCATTACCTTGCGCTTGCCCAAAATCCTCCGACCACCATAACCTGGCGCTCGACCCAATCCTCCGACCACCATATACTGGCGCTCGCCCCTAATCCTCCGACAACCATAACCTGGCGCTCGCCCAAACTCCGCCGACCACCATAACCTGGCGCTCGCCCCAATCCTCCGACCACCATAACCTGCCGCTCGCCCCTAATCCACCGATCACCATATACTGGCGCTCGCCCTTAATCCTCCGACCATCATAACCTGGCGCTCGCCCAAAATCCTCCGACCACCATAACCTGGCGCTCGCCCCATCCTCCGACAACTATAACCTGGCGCTCGCCCAAAATCCTCCGACCACCATAACCTGGCGCTCGCCCCAATATTCCGACCACCATAACCTGGCGCTCGCCCCAAATCCTCCGACTACCATAACCTGCCGCTCGCCCAATCCTCCGACCACCATAACCTGCCGCTCGCCCCTAATCCACCGATCACCATATACTGGCGCTCGCCCCTAATCCTCCGACCACCATAACCTGGCGCTCGCTCAAAATCCTCCGACCACCATAACCTGGCGCTCGCCCCATCCTCCGACAACTATAACCTGGCGCTCGCCCAAAATCCTCCGACCACCATATACTGGCGCTCGCCTCAATCCTCCGACAACCATAACCTGGCGCTCGCCCAAAATCCTCCGAACACCTTAACCTGCCTCTCGCCCCAATCCTCCGACCACCATAACGTGGCGCTCGCCTAAAATCCTCCGACCACCATAACCTGACGCTCGCCCAATCCTCCGACCACCATATACTGGCGCTCGCTTGGCCCTGCCGGTAGGGGCCTTAGAATTATCCGGCTGCTGCTACCTGTAGCAGGGTTAGAACTCTCCAAAGGTAGCCCATCTGTTGGCCGTGGGTGGCGACCCAGTATCTCTAAGACGAGGGGATCCTGGTGGTTACGGTCTTTGTTGGCTTGTCAGGATTTTGACACATAAGTCGACCCTGACCAACACACTACTTTGGCCCTCATGTTGTGGGGTAGTCAGGCGAGGTACTGAGATCTGTATCCCCAATTGGTTAACCTCTCGGCCGGTGCTGGGTTAGCTTTTAGTCCCTTTTGTCCCACTTTCTTGCCTCCGACTTTCCACATATTTTCTCCTTTTTCTGTCGTCAAATATACCGTGGTCCGTAAATTCCTCTTCAACCGGTCGACACTTCCTAAACGGATCAATCTGGCATTTTGTATACTTAATAGTATATTTTATGTCGGAGTATCGCATCCTGGTATCACTGGCGTTGGGAGGTCGGAGATCCACTCCCACAAGACGCATAGAACGTAAACGTACATGCAAAGACCCGATCCCTACATTATCGTCAGAAGATTCTGATACAGAAACACCTACAGACACGAACTTTCCTCACTTCATTGATGTAGAATCGAAAGATAAAGAAAAACGATAACCAAAGTTTCCCCTTCTGCCATAAAAAATCCATCTGAGGACTTATTGGCAGTGTTGTATCTGTCAAAAATACTAAAAATTGACTGCTTACTAATTGAAACTGATCGTAAAACCTACTCCGATAAACTTCTTAAACTTACCGACTTATGTTCTTTAAAAGTAAAAACTTACCCCCACTCTTCTGTGAACTCGTCGAAATGAGTAATCCGATGCCCTGACCTTGCTGGTGTCTCTGAGGAGGATATCCTCAGGAAGCTCACGCCACAGTAGGTGTGTGGTGTCCGCAGGATTTCACTCCTGAGGGCCGGCCGGCGAGTTCCGACAAATACTTTTGCCTACCCATTCGATTAAAGTCGGCAACCTTAATGTAAAAGTGCAGGTGTACATTTCCAATCCACTCAGGTGTTTTCATTGTCAGAAGTTGGCCACCACGAGTCCCAGTGCCTCCGCAACCAAAAAAGCATCTCAGAGCAGAAGTACAATTACACCCAGTATGAGGTCCCCGAATGGTGACCAGACTTCTTACAAAGTCATCATTTCTTCCAAATACAAGGTATCGGAATCTTCTGAGATTCAGACTTCTCCCTCGACCAAAACACTGCCTCTTCAAGTCAGACTGTAAAGAGTAATGCAAAGGCACAAAACAAGCCTGCAGGAAAGGACCACGCCTTCTCTAAGGAGACACCTGGTCCTTCGGGGCAGAGGAGAGGACATAGTCCTCCTACTGCTCCAAACACTCGGGTGATAAACACCCATTAAAACAAATTCGAGTGTCTCATAGTCTCCATGACACCAGAAACACCAGTCACTATAAAAGCTCACAAACATATCTACAAGAATTAACAGCATGATAATAGAATAATCAGCGGAACCGCGAGTCACAATTACACTAGGTTACGCTAAATCCTGCTGTGCTTTTCTCAGGAACCTTCTAAAAGACTCTGATAATGCCGATTGGGTAAAGTGCAATACTATAGACTGTCATAATATTACATGATCACAACAATGTTACTGGCCGTGTGGCGGTCTAAAAATCCCGTGCAGTATCTATTGAATTAATCATCCTATAGATTGTACGTGTATTTCTTGATGACATGAACTTTGTTCTTCAATTCCATTTCCATGAACAGGATGCACAACATAATTTGTCTGTCTGTTGTCTGATTCAGAAGTATTTTATTGTGGTCAACCCTTTTGTGTTGTTTTCAAAGAAATACCAATCCTTTCTGAACACTAGACATTTTTCGACTAACTTCGTCTAATATAGAAATTAGCGCGACATTTTGTTTTCAAAGATCGTTTTCTTTTCGTGCTTGATTTAAAATCTGCGAGTTGCTCTGTAAACCGGTTAAGAACCCCATCGGTCCATCTGCCGAACCGTTCCAAGGCGAACTGTCGGGTTGCCTCTTTCTAAAGACTCATCAAAAATTGTTCTATTTTCGCTTGGCTTGCATGTGAAATACTTTGTCTGTGACTTCGGATTGGTATGTTGCATACTCATAGACTGTATATATAATCATATAAATATACATACAGCTTGCGAGATGGCATCTGGAGGATCGACAATAATTGTCAACTCCAACTTGCCACACTTTCAAGTTGAACTTGACACAAACATAGAAGCTGTTGCTATTCGTGTAACCCACCATAAACTGATGCTGGCCCGAGTCCTCCGACCGCCATAACCCGTCACTCGCCCCAGGTCTCCGAATGCCATAATCTTACGCTCGACCAATTTCTCTGACCACCATAACCAGAAGCTCACCTCAGTCCTCTGACCACCAGCACCTGGAGCTCTCCCCATTCCCCTGACCACCATAACTGGACACTCGCCCCAGTGATCCGACTACCATAACCTGACGCTCGATCCATTTATCCAACCACCAAAACCTGATGCTCACCCCAGTTCTCCATCACTTGATGCAAGCCCCAGTCCTCCGACCATCATAGCCTGAGGCTCGCCTCAGTTCTCGGACCACCATATCGTGACACTCGCCTCCATAACCTTACGCTCGCCTTAATTTTCTGACCACTCTAACCAGGCGCTCGGCTCATTTCTCAAACCACCACAACCTTATGCTCGCCCAAGTCCTCCGGTAACCATAACCTGAGGCTTGTCCAAGTTCTCAGACCACCATAACCTGATGCAAGTCCCAGTCCTCCAACCACCATAACCTGACGCTCGTCCCAGTTATCGTACCACCATAACCTGACACTCGCCCCAATCCTCCGATCAGCATCACCTGGCTCTCGCTCCAGTCCTCAGACCGCGATAACCCGACGCTCGCCCCAGTTCTCCGACCACCTTTACCTGACGCTCGCCCCAGTTCTCCAACCGCCATAAGCTCAGGCTCACCCTAATACTCTGACCACCATAACATGAAACTCAAGCCAGTTCTCAGACCACCATAACCTGATGCAAGCCCTAATCCTCCAACCACCATAACCTGACACTCACCCCAGTTCTCAGACCGCCATAACCTCAGGCGCGCCCTAATACTCTGACCATCATAACCTGACACTCGCCACAGTTCTCAGACCGCCATAACCTCAGGCGCGCCCTAATTCTCTGACCATCATAACCTGACACTCGCCACAGTTCTCAGACCGCAATAACCTCAGGCGCGCCCTAATACTCTGACCATCATAACCTGACCTCACCCCAGTTCTCAGACCGCCATAACCTCAGGCGCGCCCTAATACTCTGACCACCATAACCTGACACTCACCCCAGTTCTCAGACCGCCATAACCTCAGGCGCGCCCTAATACTCTGACCATCATAACCTGACACTCGCCACAGTTCTCAGACCGCCATAACCTGACACTCACCCCAGTTCTCAGACCGCCATACCCTCAGGCGCGCCCTAATACTCTGACCATCATAACCTGACACTCGCCCCAGTTCTCAGACCGCCATACCCTCAGGCGCGCCCTAATACTCTGACCATCATAACCTGACACTCGCCCCAGTTCTCAGACCGCCATACCCTCAGGCGCGCCCTAATACTCTGACCACCATAACCTGACACTCACCCCAGTTCTCAGACCGCCATACCCTCAGGCGCGCCCTAATACTCTGACCACCATAACCTGACACTCACCCCAGTTCTCAGACCGCCATACCCTCAGGCGCGCCCTAATACTCTGACCACCATAACCTGACACTCGCCACAGTTCTCAGACCGCCATACCCTCAGGCGCCCCCTAATACTCTGACCATCATAACCTGACCTCACCCCAGTTCTCAGACCGCCATAACCTCAGGCGCGCCCTAATACTCTGACCACCATAACCTGACACTCACCCCAGTTCTCAGACCGCCATAACCTCAGGCGCGCCCTAATACTCTGACCATCATAACCTGACACTCGCCACAGTTCTCAGACCGCCATAACCTGACACTCACCCCAGTTCTCAGACCGCCATACCCTCAGGCGCGCCCTAATACTCTGACCATCATAACCTGACACTCGCCCCAGTTCTCAGACCGCCATACCCTCAGGCGCGCCCTAATACTCTGACCATCATAACCTGACACTCGCCCCAGTTCTCAGACCGCCATACCCTCAGGCGCGCCCTAATACTCTGACCACCATAACCTGACACTCACCCCAGTTCTCAGACCGCCATACCCTCAGGCGCGCCCTAATACTCTGACCACCATAACCTGACACTCACCCCAGTTCTCAGACCGCCATACCCTCAGGCGCGCCCTAATACTCTGACCACCATAACCTGACACTCGCCACAGTTCTCAGACCGCCATACCCTCAGGCGCCCCCTAATACTCTGACCATCATAACCTGACACTCGCCCCAGTTCTCAGACCGCCATAACCTCAGGCGCGCCCTAATACTCTGACCATCATAACCTGACACTCGCCCCAGTTCTCAGACCGCCATAACCTCAGGCGCGCCCTAATACTCTGACCATCATAACCTGACACTCGCCACAGTTCTCAGACCGCCATACCCTCAGGCGCGCCCTAATACTCTGACCATCATAACCTGACACTCGCCCCAGTTCTCAGACCGCCATAACCTCAGGCGCGCCCTAATACTCTGACCATCATAACCTGACACTCGCCCCAGTTCTCAGACCGCCATAACCTCAGGCGCGCCCTAATACTCTGACCATCATAACCTGACACTCGCCACAGTTCTCAGACCACCATAACCTCAGGCGCGCCCTAATACTCTGACCATCATAACCTGACACTCGCCCCAGTTCTCAGACCGCCATAACCTCAGGCGCGCCCTAATACTCTGACCATCATAACCTGACGCTCGCCCCAGTTCTCAGACCGCCATAACCTCAGGCGCGCTCTAATACTCTGACCACCATAACCTGACACTCGCCACAGTTCTCAGACCACCATAACCTCAGGCGCGCCCTAATACTTTGACCACCATAACCTGACACTCGCCCCAGTTCTCAGACCGCCATAACCTCAGGCACGCCCTAATACTCTGACCATCATAACCTGACACTCGCCACAGTTCTCAGACCGCCATAACCTCAGGCGCGCCCTAATACTATGACCATCATAACCTGACACTCGCCACAGTTCTCAGACCACCATAACCTCAAGCGCGCCCTAATACTCTGACCATCATAACCTGACACTTGCCCCAGTTCTCAGACAGCCATAACCTCAGGCGCGCCCTAATACTCTGACCATCATAACCTGACACTCGCCACAGTTCTCAGACCGCCATAACCTCAGGCGCGCCCTAATACTCTGACCATCACAACCTGACACTCGCCCCAGTTCTCAGACCACCATAACCTCAGGCGCGCCCTAATACTCTGACCATCATAACCTGACACTCGCCCCAGTTCTCAGACCACCATAACCTCAGGCGCGCCCTAATACTCTGACCATCATAACCTGACACTCGCCCCAGTTCTTAGACCGCCATAACCTCAGGCGCGCCCTAATACTCTGACCATCATAACCTGACACTCGCCCCAGTTCTCAGACCGCCATAACCTCAGGCGCGCCCTAATACTCTGACCATCATAACCTGACACTCGCCCCAGTTCTCAGACCGCCATAACCTCAGGCGCGCCCTAATACTCTGACCATCATAACCTGACACTCGCCCCAGTTCTCAGACCGCCATAACCTCAGGCGCGCCCTAATACTCTGACCATCATAACCTGACACTCGCCCCAGTTCTCAGACCACCATAACCTCAGGCGCGCCCTAATACTCTGACCATCATAACCTGACACTCGCCCCAGTTCTCAGACCGCCATAACCTCAGGCGCGCCCTAATACTCTGACCATCATAACCTGACACTCGCCACAGTTCTCAGACCACCATAACCTCAGGCGCGCCTTAATACTCTGACCATCATAACCTGACACTCGCCACAGTTCTCAGACCGCCATAACCTCAGGCGCGCCCTAATACTCTGACCATCATAACCTGACACTCGCCACAGTTCTCAGACCGCCATAACCTCAGGCGCGCCCTAATACTCTGACCATCATAACATGACACTCGCCACAGTTCTCAGACCGCCATAACCTCAGGCGCGCCCTAATACTCTGACCATCATAACCTGACACTCGCCACAGTTCTCAGACCGCCATAACCTCAGGCGCGCCCTAATACTCTGACCATCATAACCTGACACTCGCCACAGTTCTCAGACCGCCATAACCTCAGGCGCGCCCTAATACTCTGACCATCATAACCTGACACTCGCCACAGTTCTCAGACCACCATCACCCTGCGCTCGCAGTTCCCAGTTTTCCTACTGCCATAACCTGACGCTCGCCCTGGTGTCTTTTGAATTTTGCAACTTGAACGATTGTGCCTTCTTATTACTTTTAAAAGAATTCTTATATATTTAATCATGCTGTTGTTTTTGTTGTTGTTGTTGTTGTTTATAAATCTTTATCTACCTCACAAGTTTTTTGTAGTTGTTTTTATCGTGCTATGGAATGTTATGGGGAAGTAAACATTCAATTATTAAACAGTATTTTGGGTTGCCTTTGAATAGATTTTGAACTACCGATAAGTTTTTCTATGACACTTTGGCATTTTTTTATTAATCGAGTAACCTATTTAGCGTTATTTTGTATATTTGTATCTTAGATTGGTGTGATGAACCATTCAAAATATATTTTAATGATTGTTTCTTTAACTTACAATAATTCTTGCTGTCAGTTTCTGTGCCATTTTCAGTGACTTTTGTACAGTTACAATATATCATTTACCATAATTCCATAACTATCATAAAACAACTATAGGACGACACTTTATTATCAGGTGCATCATTTCCATGTGTGTCATGGACATTGTATTTATTATCATTTATTTATTTGGGTTTTACAGCACACCGACACTTAACAGGTCATACGGCGCCGAATACAAAGTTATTTGTGAATAAAGCATAATCAGGTAAAAACCAAACTACGCAAGTAAAATATAGAAAAAATATAAAAACTATCAGGTAAAGTATTTATTATCATTCTCATTAAATATTTGTGACGGTATTAATTACTTCGATGTGCACCTAGTACTTTGATATAAATATTATATATTGGAATAATACTAAATGTATGAATATATCAAGAGCCTATTTATTGACATAACAATGTGCTGTTAAATTTCACGTCGGTATCCGCGTAATATATAATACCATTTACTTTAATATCAGATATATCGTTTTCATTTGTCATAAAAAAAATTTTTTATGTGTACTACTTTTTTTTACCGTATTAACTACTTAGGACCATGGTTTTTTACTCAAACAATATAATACGGTCGATATATCGATATAACAAAACCATCATTTGAGCTTTTTAATCAATAGGTGTACTATTTAATTGCTAAAATTGTGAACCACCCCCTCGTACTTTTGATTGTGAAATATATTTCTATTGCAGTCTTGTGTGTTGTTTAACATTAACATCTCGAGAAATAATACCTGCAGTGATATTCTTGTATAAACAATAATGTTGTGGACAAAGATAATACTGGTTCTTGAACAGACTCGCCATAACGGTCATCAGTATTGGTCAGATTTCATTCATCATTACGTCTTCTCACGGTCACAAAATAAACGTCTTCTGCAAAAAGCTCGGCAACTTGTGCCAGGAACCAAGCAATGAGTTCTGCAATACGTCTTCTGCAAAAAGCTCGGCAACTTGTGCCAGGAACCAAGCAATGAGTTCTGCAATACGTCTTCTGCAAAAAGCTCTGCTATTTGTATCGGGAACCAAGCATGGAGTTCTGCTATGTTACTTGTGAAAGCGTAGAGAAAACAGGGAACAGAAGCAACAACAAAACTGTTCTTTTACATTTATAATAATGGACAAGTATGTTACCAAACTGAATTCATAAATCGACTACTGTCGTAAAGTTTGTCGCGAACAGAATGAAAGAACCTGTCGGAGTTTCTTCCGCTTTCATATGCCTTACCCTGATCTTTTCTGTGAATCTAGGACAGTTGCCCCCCCGGACGTTTGCCCCCCGGACGTTTGCCCCCCTATTTGTGAAGGGCGGACGTTTGCCCCCCAGCTGAAATTACAAGGCGGACGTTTGCCCCCCAGCTGAAATTACAAGGCGGACGTTTGCCCCCTCTACTAAAATGTCAAGGCGGAAATTGCCCTCCCTTTCTTCTCAAACTCTGTATCCCGCCTGTAAATGTCTTCCCGCCATATTAGAAACATACACAAACGGTACTACATGGTGCTACAGTACATGAAATGTGTTAGGTGTAACAAAATTTTCTATAATTTTTTTCATAGGACTGGAATTAAGTAAAAGTTACAATCTAGTTTGCCTTCATATCTTTACATCGCATCAGGTTCCGAGACAATTTACCCGTTCTAAAACTCTCGCCGTCGAACCCGCAAGACTTCGGCTTTAACAGGTTGTTTGCTACACATTTCCCGCGATCGCTTGCCACTCATGCGTAGAGTGTCACAAACAGGTTAACTGTCAATCAACTGGTAGGCCTAGACCCATTTAAAACACTTTGATTAACACTTTGATTAATCAAAATTAGTTTGCAAAATTCACGTATTGTAGGCATAATTTCGTCTGAAAAACTATATAGATCCGTTTAATGTTTTTCTTCTGTTTTGTCAAGTATTATATATTTTATGTTTTTAGTAACTTTATAAAATGCACCTCATTTTTATATCTCATAGGGATGACATGTAAAACGAGACAAAATAAACTCAAGTTTTATTACAGGCTTAATTACAACAGTTTCAATAATAAGAATATAACACGTGAAAGTTCAACTGACAAAAATAATGAAAACAAATATACAACAAGCACATTTTGATTAGAACATTTTCAGCGAACGAGGTAGTATATGCATTTCCTCAATTTAGAACAATAGAAAATCGAATGCACATTGTAGTATCAGAACACTTGATAGTGCACATGTGCACAGTCCCTCAAAAAGTCTACGATGGTCATGTCTCCGGTCACCCTTCTCTCACAGAGTGATCGAAGTCTTTCCTGGAACTTCTTCGTTCCCTGCCTGCACGACCTTGTGGAAGGCACTCCTAGTCGCACACGGTAGATCTCTGCCTCCACTAGGGCTGCATCCTTCCTGAAGGCATCGAAACCGTCGCGTATAATTTAATGCAATACAGTTAATTGTTTATAATTAAATACAATCATGTTAATCGCCGTTAATTGGCATTCTCTGTGAAATTAGTAATGCAAAGAAACCGCCGCGTATAACTGAACGCATTACAGCTAATTGTTTATAATTAAGTACAAGGATGTTAATCGCCGTTTTTTACATTCTTTGTAAAATTAATGAAATTGACAGATTGATTTTTTTGAAAGTCCGCCCTTACGTTATGGGGGGGGGGGGGGGGGGGGGGGGGGGCAAAAGTCCGCCCTCAAGTTTTGTTGAGGGGGCAAACGTCCGGCTTTGAAAATCGGCAGGGGGGCAAAAGTCCGGCTCTGAAAAACGACAGGGGGGCAAACATCCGGCCTGCATTTAAAAGAGGGCAAATGTCCGGGGGGCAAATGTCCGGGGGGGGCAAATGTCCGTTTACCCTTTTCTGTAGACAACTAAAATGGAGCATCAAGAAAAAACTTCCCAATGCAGACCTACAAAAATGTGCATTATCGTTACAAACATCTATTATGAAGTGTTATTACCACAATAAGTCCGGTTTTGATGTGCAAAGGATATGACTTCCAACTCCCACTCTACAAAGTCTCCCTTCTTACTCTCATTAGCCACGAGTTTTTAGTTCATTTATTCACTTCTACACGGTTTGTTTGTTTTGTTTTAACTTGACCAAAAACGCGCTTGCCAATAACAAGAAGGCAGCTTCTGTTCATTTTTGTTTTAAAAGTGAAAATATGTTAACTTTTTAACTTATAAAAAGTATTTTTTTTTTAAAGAGAGGACAGATTATATATTTTGTGCAACAGAGAAGGCTGCTTTAGAAGAAATATGTTTTGTGCTATGAATGTATCTTTATACAATAAATCAAAACTATAAAACTGACCTGGCAGAACAATATTTCCATGATGCACATGAGGATACCCTCAATATGGAAGGTACCAGAACCTAGTTTCTAATCACAATCAAAGTAAAAATGTACTCTCATACGAGAGATACGGCCAACAGCTGCTACCATACATTCACAACTCGACTGAGATTTGGGGATTTGGACCTGCACAATGTTTGCAAACTTAATTAAATATTTGCCGATGCTAATTTGTTTAATGAACCGTCAAGGACCACATTTCTGTTAAATGGATTATATGAACAATTTTCTTTCATATGTTTAATGCATTACATGAGGACGTTTTGTAATAGTGTAACGAATTATATAGACCATTTCTGTTACATGTTTATTGCAGTAAATGCACGCTTTCTGTAATATGTTTGTTGCGGTATATGAACACATGGTATATATGAATTGCGGTATATTATTTTTATTATTATTATTCCATATTTATATACCACCCTTTTCATGATTTACATACGTTCAAAGGTGGTTTACAAAGACAGTAATTGAAAAAAAAATACAATAGCAGTGACAAATTGACAAAACATAAAACATGTAAACCTAGAACATAAAATCAAAATGTAAGTTCAAAGAATGAAAAAACAGTGATCGTAAAATCATTTTAAACACTAAAATAACAGAACACATATTGGTAAGAATTAAACACTTAATGTATGTAACAAATTTCCCTATATGACAATGATACATATAAAAGAACAGCAGCTTAAATGTCCAAAAAAACCCGATATATTTACTGACATCCATAATGTTGGATGAAAAGGTAGGTTTTAAGGGACTTCTTAAAAGAAACAAAGCTATTTGACTGTCGTAATGTTACTGATAAAGAATTCCACAACTGAGGTGCACATACAGAGAAACACTTGTCACCATAGCTCACTGTTTTACATCTAGGTTGCACAAGTGTCATAGTATTATCCTGGGATCTGAGTGCTCGCCTAGGGGTATATAGTTCTAACATAGATTTGATGTACAATGGTGCCTGGTCATGTAGCGCTTTGTAGGTCATTGTCAGAATTTTGTACTTAATTCTACAGTCTATTGGCAACCAGTGCAACTCTTTCAAAATAGGAGTGATATGACAGGAACGTGATGTTTTGGAAATGATACGAGCTGCCGTGTTTTGTACAGTCTGTAGTTTGTTTAAAGTAGTTTTGGGTACACCATACAACAGGGAGTTACAATAATCAAGTCGAGATGTAACAAGGCTGTTGACGAGAGATTTTGTGGCGTCACTTGTAATGTATTGTCTTATGTGGCCAATCTGTCGTAACTGAGCAAAACTAGATCGACATACAGCGTTAATGTGACTTTCCATGTTCATCCTGGAGTCAAAGAATGCGCCGAGATTTCTGACAACTGGTGACGGCTTAATCTGAGATGTACCGACGGTTACAGATATATCACCAACAAACTGTTCATTATGTTTTGACGAAAATACAATCACCTCGGTCTTATCAGTGTTTAGCTTGAGCATGTTAATGTGCATCCAGGATACAATGTCTGAAAGGCAGCTCTCAACACGATTCAGAGCTTCCCTAGCACTCACGTTGTCGTTGGGTTTGAACGTCAGATACAGTTGAGAATCGTCGGCGTAGAAGTGGTGAGATAGACCGTGGTTTCTACAAATCGATCCAACAGGCTTTGTGTACATAATGTAGTTTTTCGGACCTAATACCGATCCCTGCGGTACACTATATGTCATGTGAACGGCCTCCGACAACTCGCCGTCGATACACACTGTTTGGTACCTATCGGTGAGATATGACGTCATCCACTTTAGAGGGGTACCCATTATTCCAAAGTCCTGTTTAAGGCGATTTAGGAGAGTATCATGATCGATAGTATCAAACGCTGCTGATAAATCTAAGAGGACTAGCACAGTAACTTTGTTTTGGTCTAATGATTGCATTATATCATTTTGTACTTTAATTAATGCAGTCTCAGTAGAATGAAACTTCCGATAAGCTGATTGGTTGGGTTCATGTAGGTTGTTTAAGGCAAGATGCGTTTCTAGTTGTGCGTCCACTGCTTTTTCTAGAACCTTCGATATAAAGGGCAGATTCGAGACAGGTCTATAGTTTTTCAGTTGATTTTGGTCAAGTCCCGGTTTCTTCAGTAGAGGCCGTATTCGTGAACATTTGAAAACTTCTGGGACATACGCTGTTTCCAAAGATGTATTAACTATTTTCGTCAATATCGGTAGTAGTTCATCAATGCAAGATTTGAGTAGCCAAGTCGGTATTGGATCAAGCTCACATGATTTATTAGGCGACTTTAAGATGATACGTTTTATTGTCTGGTCAGATACTGGTGCAAAATCTGTCAAAGTAGTCACAACAGATGTATCGAGAATTAGATCTACAGAAGATTCACTGATAATGGACAATGGGTTTTGTTCTGTAATGTCACTTCTAATACCTTCAATTTTATTGATGAAAAAGTTACTGAAATCCTTTGCTAACTGCTGAGATGATGTGGATGAGGGTAAAATCACTTCTTTAGATTCACCGAGAAGATGTTTTGTAACCTTGTAAAGACTTTTTTGGTCGCGCCCAGAGGAAGCTATTTTGTCAGAATAATAGGCTATTTTTGCTTCTTTCAATAGTCTATTAACTATAGCACATTGTTCTCTATATAGTTGGTGATCAATACAGAGCTTGGATTTACGCCAGTTTCGCTCCAGTTTTCGCCGTTTGTGTTTAGCGTCGTGTAGTTCATCAGTATACCAGGCACAATCAGGACGCAGAACGATACTTTTGGTGCGTAATGGGGCATGTTTTTCCAGAAGCTCTGATAATTCACTAGTATACGCATCTACCAGTTTATCTACATCAGTAATTTGAGAGTGATCATTTAGTAGATTTGAGGATTTAATGTCACTTTTAAATGACTGAACATTGATTGTACCAAGCTTCCTAAAAGAAACAGTTTTTCTTACTGGTGCTGGCTTAGAGATTTTTGTCTTGAAAGTTACAGCTAAATGGTCCCGTGATACCCTTCCTGAAGAGTCTGATAATCCAGGGTCGGTTATGTCTACATGTGAAACAATGTTGTCTGTGTCTCTGGTTATTATCACATCGAGAATATGACCTCCTACATGCGTTGGTTGGGTAACGTGTTGTTTCATACCACAAGCCTTAAGAATATTCTCAAACCTTTCAGTATCACGGTTACTAGGAACATCTAAGTGGAAGTTTAAGTCTCCAACTATAATGATACTTTTGTCATCTGTGGCATACTTTCCAAGAAAAGCTGGCCAGTCTTGCTCAAGGAAGTCTTTGGTCGTATATCCATTTTCTCTGGTTGGTGGCGGTCTGTATATGACAGCTAAGCGTACCGAAAAGTTTTTAACTGTAATGTTGCAGTCGAGGTACTCAAAGCTTGAGAATGATGATTCTTTGTCTACACTTGAGGAGATCAAACGGACGTCAATTTCTGATTTGAGAATGATAGCGACACCGCCACCACGTTTACCACCACCACCGCGAGGTACATGTTTGATGCGATAACCGTTTGGAATAAGTTCACTTAGGCAGGTTTTATCAACATTGCTTCCAAGCCACGTTTCAGTTATTGCAACCAAATCAAAATCATTCGATTGTATATAGTCACATAGGGAAAGCGTCTTGTTTTTCACAGATCTTGGATTAATACTACATACAGAAAGGTATTTTTGTGCAATGGTGGGTACAGACTCTACTTGTTTAATTTTACTTAAATGTCTGTGTTTTGGATTGGACACCTTAATGTTACCTTTGTTCACATCTATTGATACAGTTTGGATTGCCTGAGGGAGAGTAATAATATTGTTAAGATGAACACCTTTATTTGTGTCCCATACACGCCTGCATTTATCAAGTCCACCACGAGAATCTCTATACCTCAGAATTCCTAACTGTTTTAATCTTGTGAGAATTGGCGGATTAGGTCTATCTAATGTTGTCAACGCAATACTGTATAGAGTACACCGGTCATACTTTGTAATCCTTGATAACTGTTCACGCATTGTAGCTTTAGGCAAATTACACTCAGGTAAAAATCCAACAGAATCCCAAACACAATTTTTAAAATCGATATTTCCAGAAACCCACAGCAAAATTCCACATAAAACCCACATATATCCTTTTAGTACACCTTTATATATATTCATGGCAATTTACAGTGTCGTACATATTCGACTTATCATAGAAAAAGTCAATTTTCTGGGAGCTCAAAACAATGCAGCCTACACATAGCGCGAAGAAATAATACAAAATGTCAGAGCACAAAATTAGCAGCCACACTAGGCGCTCAACACAACATGCACATCCTATTTTATTACTAGTTTACAGACGCAAATAAAAGTTTAAAAAAGTCAAGCTTTAAAATTACGAATAGATAAAATAATCGCTTTGCAAATAAATTGTATAAAAGAAATAAAAGTTTACCAAAGTTAAAATGGTAGCCAACACTGGATTCATGCGCTGATCCTTTAATGTTTGAGATAGTCCAAACAGCATGCGCTGATATTTTCTTGTTAATATGGTCAGAAATTTTTTGAAATCGAATTAAAATTGTTAACTGCCGAGAACTACTTAACTACTTATTTTGACATTTAACCACAATCTTGCACACACATTCACACACACCTATGTCAATTCCTAACTAAAACAGAGCAATATATAACATACAAAGAAATATAATTTGTAAGAGCATAAAAATGTGCAGCCAACACTTGGCGCATACGCTGATATGAATCCTTTGTTATATGTTTTAGTATATGACTGTCTGAAATATATTTATTGCGGTATATGAACTATTGTCACCATATACTTATTGCATTATATGAAACCTCGAATGATTGTCAAGCTTTTTTTTACACAATTTTTAATGTGTGTGTATATATATTGTCCTACATCAAAGCCATTATAACCCAGACAGGAACGTTGTTTTACCTTATCTAATTTAATTCAAATGGTAAATAGTTTAAAAATAGTGCTCCAAAACTAAGTTGTCGCCAAGGCAGCAATTATAAGAAATGGATGAAAAAAAACCCACAAAAATGTCCAGAAAACAAATATGTAAGTTAATCATGTGAGGGCGTCTGAACATGTTCTATTGTCCCTATTGAGTGAAAGTTAATGTGTAAGGACGTCTGAACATGTTCTATTGTTCCTGATGAGAGAAAGTTAATCGTGTGAGGGCATTTGACATTTGTCCCTGGTGAAAGAAAGTTAATTGTTTGAAGGAAACTGACAATGTTTTATTGTCCCTGATGAGTGAAAGTTAATCGTGTGAGGGCGACTGAACATGTTGTATTGTCCCTGATGATTGAAAGTTAATCGTGTGAGTGCATCTGACAATGTTTTATTGTCCCTGATGAGTGAAAGTTAATCGTGTGAGGGCGACTGAACATGTTGTATTGTCCCTGATGATTGAAAGTTAATCGTGTGAGTGCATCTGACAATGTTTTATTGTCCCTGATGAGTGAAAGTTAATCGTGTAAGGGCGACTGAACATGTTGTATTGTCCCTGATGATTGAAAGTTAATCGTGTGAGTGCATCTGACAATGTTTTAATGTCCCTGATGAGTGAAAGTTAATCGTGTGAGGGCGACTGAACATGTTGTAATGTCCCTGATGAGTGAAAGTTAATCGTGTGAGTGCATCTGAAAATGTTTTATTGTCCCTGATGAGTGAAAGTTAATCGTGTGAGGGCGACTGGACATGTTGTATTGTCCCTGATGAGTGAAAGCTAATCGTGTGAGGGCGACTGAACATGTTGTATTGTCCCTGATGATTGAAAGTTAATCGTGTGAGTGCATCTGACAATGTTTTATTGTCCCTGATGAGTGAAAGTTAATGTGTGAGGGCGACTGAACATGTTGTATTGTCCCTGATGATTGGAAGATAATCGTGTGAGTGCATCTGACGTTTTATTGTCCCTGATGATTGAAAATTAATCGTGTGAGTGCAAGTGAAAAATTTGTATTGTTCCTGATGAGGAAAAGTTAATCGTGTGAGGGCATCTGACAATGTTTTATTGTCCCTGGTGAATGAAAGTTAATCTTGTGAGGGCATCTCAAATATTTTATTGTTCCTGATGAGTGAAAGTTAATCGTTTTAGGGCAAATGAAAATGTTTGTATTGTTCCTGATGAGGAAAAGTTAATCGTGTGAGGGCATCTGACAATGTTTTATTGTCCCCGGTGAAAGAAAGTTAATCGTGTGAGGGCATCTAAAATATTTTATTGTTCCCGAAAAGTGAAAGTTAATCGTGTGAGGGCAAGTGAAAATGTTTGTATTGTTCCTGATAAGGGAAATTTAATCGTGTGAGGGCAACTGAACATGTTTTATTGTCCCTAATGAGTGAAAGTTAATTGTGTGAGGGCATCTAAAATATTTTATTGTTCCTAATGAGAGAAAGTTAAACATGTGAGGGCGACTGAAAATGTTTTTATTATTCCTGGATAGGAAAAGTTCAGTTCTGTGAAAAGGTTTTGTTAGGTTTTTGTTAGAGTATCTAAACATGTTGGTTGGGAGGAGAATTTAAAAACTTCTTCCAGTTAAAGGTGGACTAAAAATGTCAACTTGAGGTCAGTTTTAAATAGTTTTGCACAACCTGTCTTACTACTATAAAGTGACAATTTTGCCTTATCTCTGATTGTAATGGTGGGACCGGGACCGGTCCCTGGTTGTAGGCAGGACAAGCAAGCATAATATTATTTGTTATCCACTTTCTATCACAGTGAAGACAGCACCTGCTACATAACAGTGTACAGTGTATTCTTATGATCATAATGGAATTTTAAATAGACAAATAAACAAAACAGCTGCAGTAATATCCATATTTGTCCTTAAAATTTGAATTTTTAATTTAAAAAAAAAACAGGTCTCATTTCAAAGTAAAACTAAGGATTGTTAAGATTTGGACAATAAAGACGACAAAATGGGATTTAAACATTTTTAATACTGGATTATCAATCAAAATAATAAAAAGTAATAATATAAAATCAAAAAGGGAGTATTACATAGTGACAGTTAACTAAACCCACAGGTTACCATCCATCAAGTGTTTTTGTGCAGTTCACAAAATAGATGTGTAATATTGGGGCAAACAATAGTGGATTCAGTGATACTGGAAACATGCATACAATTAAAATACAAGAAAATAAATCTATGTGACATTATATAGAAGTGTAATTAAACAATTTAACAGGCATCTTGGGCCTATATTTCATCCGAAATTTAAAAATAATACTTGTCTAGGCCTAATAAGCATTTCATTTGACCAATAATATAATTATAGTGATATACAATACTTGAATAAGATTGGACATTTTAAAATAATAATGCAAAGTTATAAATTAAAAGGTATTTTATATATAATGATTGTGTATTTATAAAACAAAAAGAAACATGTTCATTTTTACTATTAAATAGACATGTGACTAGATTCTTTACAATATTAAATATGTATTCTATATTCTTGTACAATAATTCTTTTACAACAATTTGTAAAATAAATAAATGAGTTTGACAACTAACAAATAGTAAATCAACAGAATCAGCAAGAAAATGCATCACAAAGTATAAAAACCTATATTTTAAGGCTTCTCCAGTGTAAATTGTTGCCCCAGGCACATACTGATATATAAAGGTGCATAAAGACTCATAGCCAATGTTGGTCAATATTTTATTCTTTTTTTTACATCTTTGGGCAAGAAAGCAAAACTTTGTTGAACCTAAATGAATATATATTAAAATATTAGCTCTGATCATAAAGTCATCTGTGAACAGTGTGTCTTTCAAGTGACTGTATTGTCATAATGGTGTATCCAACAGTTTTCCTATATCAAATACATGTACCGGTAATTGTATTTTACCTATGTTTTGGGAAATTTGGACATAATTTCTGCATTATTTCATGAAACCCACAAGTTACCATGTATTTTACCCATGTTTTGGGAAATGTGGACATAATTTCTGCATTATTTCATGAATTAGTCTTACTTAGGACACTTTTGAACACAACCTTGTTAGACAGTACTGATTGTGAAATAAGTTGTAAAATAAATCAGTTTAAATTTTCACTCTTTTCAAATCTATAAATTAGCATGTTGGGGATTTCTGATAAAAAAAAGATATGGATGAAAAGCGGATTACCGGAAAACTTTATTTAAAAAAGTAAATGGTCATGTGTTGAAAATAGCTTACTGTGCATTGTGGCTCAGATAAAAAATAGAAGTTTGTTATGACGAGCGGGTTGTAATGCTTCATTTTTCACATAGATGTAGGACATCACTTAATAGCATTTAACATGTTCTTTTCATGTAACAAAAATTTATTTGGTTGTTTGGGAAAAAGAAAATTACTCTAAATGATCCGACACCACTTTTTATTTTGGAGTCAAAAGTGTCCCAACGCTTTTTAACTATTTTGAGCCGCTTTAAGCTGTACAACCTAGGATATCTCCAAACTGCACATGCTGGAATATATGTCATATGTATGTACCTATATTTAAAATTGAATTAGTCACTTTAAGACTTGACAAGGGTGACCTATAATATAGTTCTCTTGAAAGATTTAGGTAGAAGAAATAAGTGATCATTGACAAGAGCCTTTATATTGACCCTATTATTGGATAACTTACCTTCTATTTTATTTCATGGTACTGACGAAATTATGGTGCTAATGACAAATTCCAGCTATTATTGGTGGAGACATACCATAAACAAATGTCTAAGTAGAACCTTCAATGCAATGCAGTTCAGTTGGAAGATCACTCCATTAGAAAGTTTCCAACCCGATAGAGACGCGACCCCACACAAATGGGACTGGCAAATTACAACATGGTGGGTAACTGCTTGGACATGGGTGTTCACACATTATGGTCTACAATTGCGTTAATAAGAAGTAAGCTACTAATCTGAAGGTAAGCAAGTACTGACTGTCACATACTGAGGAAATATATTTTGGTTTTGCATGGTACATCACAGAATAACAGCTGTAAGGGTTAAATTAGATTAATAATAGCAGAAAAAGTCAGTTGTAAAAGCTCAATAGAGCTTATGTTACTTGTTGAGATCTTGCAGACTCAAAACAAATCTTATTTTCTCTTAATGTGCAGTGTTGCGTTCCGATGTGCAGTAATCTAATCATAAAGGCCTAAGTTATTAATTACAAAGCATCTGAACAAACTACAGTGCATTATTCTGACATATATCACACAAAAAAATCTATTTCCATTCTAACATGTCAACTTGAAGTCGAAGTATTGGACAGGGAAACAAATGCGTTTAATTTTATTATACCAAACATCACAACAATATAAACCAAAAACATTTTGGTCAGTGCTGAGAATAAACAATAACAGGTTACAAAATAGCTGTAGCAATGCTGCTGGTAAACAATGCAAGTGGCAGAAAGGATGCAATGCACATATTCTAATAAGCGCTAATTAACAAAGATGATATGCATTATGCAGTTAACTCCATTGACTACTTGAATGGGGAGAAAAACTGCATTCTAATTTAGCCCCACATGATAATGTAGCATGGGTCATTTTCAAATAGCTTTTATACATGTGTGGCACTGTTAATTGAATTTGTTTTATAGGTTTTTCAACACCTCACTGTAGCACCTTATGTGAATTCCATCACAACGATTATCACAGTTTACTCTTCTGACCCTGGGCTATGTATTTTTGGTACTTTGAATAGAAAGGGAATGTAAGTCGTTTCTCCTTTATGCCTTCTATATCAAAGACACAGTTATAAAGGCTGTCAAACAAGGAGTACATCCTGGGATCACCATTGCCATCATATGAAGAGAATGGGTCCATAAGACACGTGGTGTAGGCAAATCCTACCTTGTGTCTCACATCTGCTGCAGCATACTGGCCGCCATATCCTCCATGACCAAATATATGGTTCGGCTGAAATGGACAAAAACATAAGAAAATAATAGAAAGTTAAACTAGTTCAGCTGAAAAAGATAAAAACTTGTATCACATTTTAAAGATACAAGCCATATGTTTACAGTAGTGCTAAGAATATTATAATGAGAGATCCGGTACAAAAGGCAGAGAGCACATAGCTTTATGGGATACGGACAAAAGCCCCTGGGGACAGAAGCCCCTGGGTCAAAAAATGTCAATGTGGACAAAAGCCCCTGGGTAAATTTTACAACTAGGACAAAAGCCCCTGGATGAATTTTACAACTAGGATGAAAAACCCTGAATTAATTTTTACAACTAGGACAAAAGCCCCTGAATGAATTTTACAACTAGGATAAAAAACCCTGGATGAATGTTACAACTAGGACAAAACCTCCTTCATCAAAAACATCAATGTAATGACACTCATTAACAACTAAATAAAAGTCATTTTAAGAATAAAAGAACAAACTGATAAATTCCAAGCTATTGTTAAGGTATAATTGATTGTTATTGATTAACAGTTTGATAAGATGATTGTTATTGATTAACAGCTTGATTAGATTGGTTAATCTTTAAAAGGATTAATTGACATTAATTGTTGTTTGTTATTGACACTATGGCCTTTAATTTGTTGTCGGAATTTGATTATTGGTTCTGATTATTTCATTATACCCATTAATTATTCAAGGTGTAAAAAATGTTTGCTCATTTTGCAAACTGTTTAGTTTTAAAATGTATAAAAGCTAATGCCCTTCTAAAATCTGCATTCAATTTGAATATGGAATTGATCACGAATAACAAAGGTGGCACGAACTGTGTTATGCAGGTCATGCATACACATTGAAGACAACAATCTGCTGGGAATGTACTCAGCGTAAATGTCACCAGTGTAAAGGAGCACTGATCACAGACATTAAGGAGCTTTTGTCCTAGTTGTAAAATTCATTCAGGGGGTTTTGTCCTAGTTGCAAAATTCATCCAGGGGCTTTTGTCCTAGTTGTAAAATTCACCCAGGGGCTTTTGACCACCTTGACATTTTTTGACCCAGGGGCTTCTGTCCTCAGGGCCTTTTGTCCTACACTCTAGCTTTATACATGACCCTAATAGGCCTCTTATTACACACATCAAGATTCAGGGAGCCATGTATAGGACCCTAGTAGGTACCTTATTACACACCTCGAGACTCAGGTAGCCATGTATAGGACCCTAGTAGGTACCTTATTACACACCTCGAGACTCAGGAAGCCATGTACATGACCCAAGTAGGTACCTTATTACACACCTGAAGATTCAGGTATCCATATACGTGACCCCAGTAGGTACCTTATTACACACCTCGAGACTCAGGTAGCCATGTATAGGACCCTAGTAGGTACCTTATTACACACCTCGAGACTCAGGTAGCCATGTATAGGACCCTAGTAGGTACCTTATTACACACCTCGAGACTCAGGTAGCCATGTACATGACCCAAGTAGGTATCTTATTACACACCTCGAGACTCAGGAAGCCATGTACATGACCCAAGTAGGTACCTTATTACACACCTGAAGATTCAGGTATCCATGTAAATGACCCCAGGTGGTACCTTATTTACATGGATTGAGATTCAGGTAGCCATATACATGACCCCAGTAAGTACCTTATTACACACCTGAAGATTCAGGTAGCCATATACGTGACCCCAGTAGGTACCTTATTACACACCTCGAGACTCAGGTAGCCATGTACATGACCCAAGTAGGTATCTTATTACACACCTCGAGACTCAGGAAGCCATGTACATGACCCAAGTAGGTACCTTATTACACACCTGAAGATTCAGGTATCCATGTAAATGACCCCAGGTGGTACCTTATTTACATGGATTGAGATTCAGGTAGCCATGTACATGACCCCAGTAGGTACCTTATTACACACCTCAAGATTCAGGGAGCCATGCATATGACCCCAGTAGGTACCTTATTACACACCTCAAGATTCAGGTAACCATATATATGACCCCAGTAAGTACCTTATTACACACCTCAAGATTCAGGGAGCCATATATATGACCCCAGTAAGTACCTTATTACACACCTGAAGATTCAGGTAGCCATGCATATGACCCCAGTAGGTACCTTATTACACACCTCAAGATTCAGGTAACCATATATATGACCCCAGTAAGTACCTTATTACACACCTCAAGATTCAGGGAGCCATGCATATGACCCCAGTAGGTACCTTATTACACACCTCAAGATTCAGGTAACCATATATATGACCCCAGTAAGTACCTTATTACACACCTCAAGATTCAGGGAGCCATATATATGACCCCAGTAAGTACCTTATTACACACCTCAAGATTCAGGGAGCCATATATATGACCCCAGTAAGTACCTTATTACACACCTGAAGATTCAGGTAGCCATATATATGACCCCAGTAAGTACCTTATTACACACCTGAAGATTCAGGTAACCATATACATGACCCCAGTAAGTACCTTATTACACACCTCAAGATTCAGGGAGCCATGCATATGACCCCAGTAGGTACCTTATTACACACCTCAAGATTCAGGGAGCCATGCATATGACCCCAGTAGGTACCTTATTACACACCTCAAGATTCAGGTAACCATATATATGACCCCAGTAGGTACCTTATTACATACCTTGAGATTCAGAGATTTGCTCAAGTGTTAACCCAACAATGATTCGATCCATGGACATGTGGTCTAGCGAGGTGCATCATACCCCTGGATTTTTCCCCTCCTCTCACCAATTCCAAACAATACAGAAGTTACAAAAGGGATCCATTTGACCTCACTAACCTTCTGGTCTCCAGTCATTGTGGTTATAAGATGTGTGCCAACACTCCAAGCAGCATCTATACCAAAGTAGACATCATATCCTGCCACAACAGGCTCAGTGAAGCGCGCAATGGCTGTCTCGGACAACAGCCGCCTTCCTCCGGCCTCTCCCCCATTAGCAATAATGCCAAACAGTTTTGCCATGTTGGCAGCCGTACCATGGCCATGTGTGGACGGCACTGGGAGCTCCCTGTTGTCTGGATCGTTCATCTTTAGAGTCTAGGTCAGAAATACAGAATACACGATTTAATTTTGCATATGAGGTAATTTGAGCACCCAGAGTAAAGATGGGCCAAGATGGCAATTGTTTGATGCACATGCAGATGGTCTCTGAACCCATCCACCCAGGTTGACTTCAAAAGAGCAAGGTTCCCTTTCCTTTAAAATTTGCCTACATTTTAAGAAAAAAAGAACACAATGACAATATCAATGCATGTTCTGTATTGAGTATTTTTACTGCTTTATTGTCAGAATTTTATAGCTATACTCTAAGAATTTTTAGGTCAAAATGTGTTTCCGATGGCAAAAACTGTGAGATAATGGTATCTTTGTTACATTTTACTCTTTCATATAAAAATTACGAAGAAACACAATCATCCAAGATATTTCATCTAGATGTTGATTCATGCTATTTACTTTTTGTGGTTGATAGCGGTTCTCTGTCATCAAAGACCTTATCATACATTTTTGTCACCAAATTTCAGAAAGAAAACACTTCTACTTTACATTTTGATTATTTAAAACAAAATGTACATGCATTTCTCTTTTAAGAATTTTGTAAAATTCGAGTTTAGTGTAATAGCAAGGTAAACTTGTATATTGCATTATAACTATGGGTCTATAAACCCACAAGTGTGTTAAGTTGTAAATTACAAGTTGTAAGTAACAATGCGGCAATCAACAGAGAAAGTGGACTTAAAGAGCCATCAATGGCTTGAGTGCAGACATAAGTTTACATTTTTAGTTAAGAGACGAAAGGCAATGTATAATTAGAAAAGTGCAAGGTTTACATGTATAGTCAATATAAACAGCCTTGTAAATATCTACATGGTTAGCCTTATTAGTGGCAAAGAGCATTTGTAATTTTTTAATAAAAATGTGTTAGATTGGGGAAATGAACATGAACAAATGTGGATAATTGTAAAATTGTTATACATAGTTACATCTGAAACTCAATCTTTTGAACTTAAGTTAAGTAAATGAGGGGATAAGGTCGAAGCACAGATAAATAACTTTCATCTATGGCAAACAGAATAATTAAGCAGTAATGTAGATATTGATTAATATTTACTCTTACAGTTTTGAAATCTTGAGGATTGTTTGCAGTCTTGATGAGAAGTTGAAGGTCTCCTTTGAAATTGTTCAGCATGTATTCTTTGTCCATCTGTCTTCTGAACTTCAGACGGGTGGCTCTATGTACAAGTTCTTTTGGTAAGCCTATATAAAACTCTATGCCTACAAGTGATAAAGGTAAAGGTAATAATGATTTACAAACAGACATATAATGTTAACTTATTCTAGTGTGTAACTATACACTTTATTGCTGGTAACATTGTCTGATATTTTCTTTTGTAAGAAAAAAATAAAATATTAGAATATACAAAAAGCTTGTATATAAAATAACTGCATTTAACAAATGTATGGATTGTTTGTTTTCTTAATCTATGTTGACTAAAAAAAGACTTTAAAACTTAGTCCATACATTTATTCCACATTATAATCTTAGGTCCTTTAATAAGAATCAAGGGAGAAAAGCAAGAAAACGTTTTCTTTAAAATATATATAAAAATATATATACTTGGGTCTTGAACACAGTGAGGGGACTGAGCAGTAATAAGTGGACATCTTTCGCTGCTGATCAATTAAAGCTAACTCCTCAGTTAAAGCCTTAGTAAGTGCTTTAGTAAACTGCTCAATGGTTTTGCAATCTCCTCAGTTAAAGCCCTAGTAAGTGCGTTAGTAAACTGCTCAATGGTTGTGCTATCTCCTCAGTTAAAGCCCTTGTAAGTGTATTAGTTAACTGCTCAATGGTTGTGCTATCTCCTCAGTTAAAGCCATAGTAAGTGTGTTAGTAAACTGCTAAATGGTTGTGCTATCTCCTCAGTTAAAGCTCAAGTTAGAGCAGCAGTAAACTGACCAAATGGTTGTGCTATCTCCTCCTGGAAGTACTGGGCTAGACTCCTGTGCTTGGTATCTGTGTGGCGGACTATCTGGTCAAGGTAGAGGCCAAATGTCAGTGGATGGTATCCATGCTTCTCTCCTGTTTATAAACAACTATTATCACTACTCTTTTGAAAATCACACATCCATAATGCCACATTCAGCTATGCTACAGTAAACAGTGTAGCCTAAACAAAAATGTGACCAGGAAGAACAATGTGTACATTGAAAATGAAATAATTTTAAAAAAATATCAAAAGGTTTTGAATTTATTTTCTTCTTACTCAAATCTCTTTTATTTGCAGTGGCTGTGGTATCTGTTTCTTAAATGTGCAAGTGACTTCTGATACAGAGATGATTGTGTGTATAATATGCAATGACTTATTGTCCAAACAATCTTATAATATCATTGCACCTAGAAATATAGACATTTCCAATGTTTACCACTGCAATGAACTATACATAAAAAATAATGTTCATTTCTTGATAAACTACAGTGTGACATAAACAGCACATGATAACATACCTGACTGCTGATTGGCTAGGTTTACGGAGCTTATTAACTACAATTTTAATGAATAAATGTGAACCTGATGTCATAATTTGGTCATACAGAAGACATATTTATACAGCATTTTCAAAACATGTGTTTTTTGTTAAACATTTCACTTTTAATTTGTTTGCAAGCACATTTCATATAATTGTGTATTCAAACACTTTATCTTTTTTAAAATATGAAATAGTGACAATTAAATGACTATAAATGAGGAACTACTTTCTTGTAGTTTTGCTGCTTGACTTTGTGGGCATAGCTTGAATATGAAGAATTTTATTATATGCAGAGTTAGCTATTTGTTTGATCTAACTTTAAAAGAAAGTCGCAGGGTTTGTCTTATAGAGATAAGAAAAAAAAGGTTGTAATTATCTATTTTTTAAATTAGTTGATTCTAATTGAATCAAAATGTATTGTAAATATGAGGAATGAATTGTTGATTTTTATGTTAATCTGTTGATGAACCATGATGGGCTGTTTGAAGTATATCATTAAGTCATTAATTTTGAAGTCCACGAAAGTTTAAACAGCCAGACTCAGTTCATCCACAGATGCACATCAAAAATCAAAGATTCAATCCTTAATTATAATCCAGTGTCAGACTGAATGTTTATTATTTAGAAAGAGGTAAGGCAGTCTCAGAAGCTTGTTGGTTGAAGTTTTTTGTCATCCTTGTAAACTCTGAATAGATCAAACAGATGGAGATTCTATCTAAAGCACAGTGACAGAAACAACAATACTTATATCAGTTAATTATTCTTATTAAACAATAAAAATTAACACAAATAAACCACACAAGACCAGATGCATCCTTACCTGGTGGCCAGAATGGTTTTTGTGCTGCCAATTTTCTACTGAGAGAGGGGAGGTCATCTCTAATTTCAGCAAGCCAGAATGGTTCATCCAGATTTATCAACCCTGCCTAGTGGAAAATAAACATATGTTGCCGATGTGAATAAGAAAGAACATGTGTTTGAATAAAAGATCATATTTATATTGACATTTTATATTGAGATACATTGAAAAAATTATTGTGTACTATCTTCCGTCTTCATTACAAAGATAAGAATATATGATATATTTGAAACAAAACATCTCATCATACATGCATCTAAATCTCAAACCATTCACTTAACAAAGCGGTATTAAAAAGCTGGCAGTATATTTTCAATTGGCAATAGTCAAAGGCACACTTTCAATGACAATACAAATAAACCCACTACTGGCAGAATGCCACACTCCACGCTTCAAAGAAGCACCATCTTCAACAATTTATAGTTCTCAGAAAGTTTCTTGCATTGTCAAATCAGCCCTGATGTTTCATGTGGGGTTTTCACAAGGCATTGACTACATTGATTAGGCAAGATATATAATGGTCTCTTCCATTCACTGCAAAAATAAGAAGCACTGGTTTTGTGCTGCATGAGCAAGCATGTGTATAACAGTGTTCTCATCAAAACTGGGAAGTGGTCCCTTGCCCAATAACATTAGATAGTCATTTTGACACTACTAGCTGTGTGTATGGTCCCAATGTCAAGATTTCAGCTTGTTTATCACACATTAGTAGATTGTCCTTAATTGGTGGGAACAACCAATAAAGCCACAATGAAATACACACTGAGGAAGCTGTGAGCAGCAATGGTGAGGTGTACTCTAAATCAGACAAACTAGGAGCAAAACTGTGCTTTCTACCCACTTTGTTGAGGAAGAAATGTCGCCTGTCAAGAAAAGTTATAAAACAACAGTCATCAGTTGTGTAGTCATGTGACACAACAAGAATCTATATCAGCCAGCCAATTAACTGCTCATTGCTTGAGTTTAAGAAAATGTGTGAAGCATCCTCTGAATCATGAAACAATATAAGTCCCACCTGTTATATAGAATGGTTCTTGCAAAATGAGGGTACAGATAAATTTATATCACAATAATTATAGTTGTAATAATTGAATATAATATACTATATGTACATGGAATTTGCTCCTCAGTTATTTTCATCTATCACCTTTCATGTGTTTCGTCTTTATTTCTTGTGTGAATTTATTGTTTAAAAGTCAGTAAGACATGTAGGACATTTTCTTGTTGCACTTGTGTAAATTTGCTGATAAAAACATGTGGTGTGTGTTTAATGTTAACATGTAGTGTAAATATACATCTTGTGTAGTTTTTTCTCTCACATGTTAATTACAAAGCATTTGGTTAAATAAGCACATAGTTTGCTAATTTTATTACTCATATCATGGATAAAGTTTTTCTCATAAATTAGGTACATGTAATATAAATCAGGTACACATAATATATATCTGGTATATGTATTATAAATCCAGTATATGTAATATAAAGTTTATAGCTTTAATATTGTTAATCAGGAATGGTTCTGAATAAGATGTAACACATATCCAAGCTTACCTGATTGGTAATCAGCTGTTTTAGTGTAATATCTGCCTTTCCATTTTGTGCAAATTCTGGCCAGTATTTACTGACTTTTTCTTCATAGGAAAGCAACCCTCTGAAAGATTTAATAACTTTTGCTTATTTCAAATATAACATCAATCAAACACATATGACAAATTGTACTGTTTATGGTGACAAACATGAAATACATTATATATTTAAACATGCAAATGTTGATGTAGTTCAAAGAAGCTGAAATTTCTAAAACTTAGCTGAATTTACTATTTAAGAGACTAAAATGCTGATACTTCCAAAATCTTTTTTAAGTTAAGTATTGTTTGTTTGCTTTTGAATTACTGTACTGCCCCAATACAACCATTATAGGGACTCAAGCTATCACTGGTAGAGAAAGGCCCCTGACAAATGTCTGGGTAGAATCACTGGGGCAATACACCTGGAACATCTCATCAGTGTGCTAACCCTTGCCACTTGCTGGCCATGTTTCTTTCTCAGTTTGTTACAGTTTTCATTTCTTGCCTGTCAACCAAGTGAGCAATCACTACTGCAGCCACTGCCTTGGTGGATGAGAAAAATGTTGAAAGAGTGTCTAGTTTCCAGGGGCGCCGACAGTCTATATCGCTGTAGCCTCCCCATACATTCACAACCAGCTCTCCCCTGTAGTAGGCTGCAAAATTACCTCCCTTCTCAAGACCACTCTCCATGTTTTTCCTACAAAAGAGGGTAAATGTTTTGTTAACCACTTTGAATGGCAAATAGTAAAACAAGTGGCATATGATAGCCCTATATCACTTACCTGAATGGTGAAGACAAAAAGTAAAAGTTTGAAAATAGGACCAAAATATTGTTAATCGGACAGTTCACAAGACTCCTTTGGACAATCAGTTTCAATTAGATCTAGAAAATTTGGTCTGACTAGAAGGTTCTCAAAATATTACTATAAAGCCTTATATGGAAGCTATAAACACCCCTGGGAGTTTGATATAATATCGAGGACTCTAGCTTCTGTGGTTTGTGACAAGAAGAATTTAATTTTACAAACTAACCATACGTAATGATTTATGCAACTATTTATGGAAAATGGCCATGCCTATTGTAGCCATTTAAAATAGATAGAGGATCACCCAAGAACATATATACAAAATATTAAGGCTTTCGCTGTTGTGATCTCTGACAAAAAGTTTTTCAAAGTTTTACTATGCAAACATATATGAAAAAAGTCATGGGGAAGTTATTCTAAGGGGCATTTATTGTTAGGGGAAGTTGTTCTAAGGGATAGTTATCATGAGCGGAAGTTGTTCTAAGGGATAGTTATCATGAGCGGAAGTTGTTCTAAGAGGAAGTTATCATGAGAGGACATTGTTCTAAGGGGAAGTTATCAACAGTGGAGGTTGTTCAAAGGGGCAGCTATCATCAGGGGAAATTGTTCTAAGGGGAAGTTATCATGAGGGGACGTTGTTCTAAGGGGCAGTTATCATCAGGAACAGTTGTTGTTAGGTGCAGTAGTTCTACACGCAGTTGTTCTCAAATAAAGTTTTTCTTAGGAGAAGTAATCCTCTGGGGCAGTTGTTCTAAGGTGCAGTTATATTCAGGGGTAGTTGTTCAAAGGATAGTTATTCTCAGGGGTGGTTGTTCTAAGGATAGTTATTCTCAGGGGTGTTTGTTCTAAGGAAAGTTATTCTCAGGGGTGGTTGTTCTAAGGGGCAGTTATCCTAAGGGGCAGTTATCCTCTGCGGGAGTTATTCTAAGGAGCACTTATCCTCAGTGTGAGTTTTCCACTGGGGCAGTAACTCTAAAATGTATTTTTCATAGGGACCTTCACTCTCGGGGCAGTTATCCTCAGGGGCAGCTGTCTTTAGTTCAGTGGCAGTTACCATAAAGAGCAGTGGTCCTAAGTAGGTAGGAGTTGTTCCAAGGGGCAATTATCCTCAGTGGTAATTCGTATAATGGGCAGTTATCCTCAATGGCAATTGTTCTAAGGATAGTTATTCTCAGGGGTGATTGTTCTAAGGGACTGTTATCCTAAGGGACAGTTATCCTAAGGGGCAGCTATCCACTGGGGCAGTTACTCTAAGGTGCAATTATTCTTAGCGACAGTTATACTCGGGGCAGTTATCCTCAGGGGCCTTAAGACTTAGTGGTTCTTAGGAGGAGTTATTATTAGGGGCAGTTATCCTTAGGGATGGTTGTTTTAAGGGGCATTTATCCTCAGGGGCAGTTGTCATAAGGGGGTGTTGTCCTTAGGGGCAGTTGTCATAAGGGGCAGTTGTCATAAGGGGCAGTTATCCTCAGGGGAAGTTGTCATAAGGGGCAGTTGTCATAAGGGGCAGTTATCCTCAGGGGAAGTTGTCATAAGGGGCAGTTATCCTCAGGGGAAGTTGTCATAAGGGGCAGTTATCCTCAGGGGAAGTTGTCATAAGGGGCAGTTATCCTCAGGGGCAGTTGTCATAAGGGGCAGTTATCCTCAGGGGAAGTTGTCATAAGGGGCAGTTATCATAAGGGGCAGTTGTCATAAGGGGCAGTTATCCTCAGGGGAAGTTGTCATAAGGGGCAGTTGTCATAAGGGGCAGTTATCCTCAGGGGAAGTTGTCATAAGGGGCAGTTATCCTCAGGGGCAGTTGTCATAAGGGGCAGTTATCCTCAGGGGAAGTTGTCATAACATAAGGAGCAGTTATCCTCAGGGGAAGTTGTCATAAGGGGCAGTTATCCTCAGGGGAAGTTGTCATAAGGGGCAGTTATCCTCAGGGGAAGTTGTCATAAGGTGCAGTTATCCTCAGGGGCAGTTGTTTCAAGGGGCAGTTATTCTCAGTGGTAATTGTTATAAGGGACAGTTGTCCTCAGGGGCAGTTGTCCTCAGGGGCAGATGTCATAAGGGGCAGTTATCCTCAGGGGAATGGTCCACATAAAATTTGCAAAACCTTTTGCCATTATATTTTACCACAGAAATGTGACAACTATAGGAATGATAGCGAATCTGCATGTCTGGGTTGAAGAACGACACTTACATCAGTAGGAAAGTGGCATGTTTGTCTGTGCCTAAATTTTAAAATATGTTGTTATTCTCTAAGAAACTCATATTGTCCTATGAGACATGAGATCTGATACAATATTTTGCACAAGACTTATTCTCCACCAGTTTGTCTATAATAAACTAGAATGAATGCACTTAAAGCTTTACTCTTTTAATAAATTATTTCATCCACATCTAACAAATTAATTATGCATTAATCCTTTCAAGGCCATTGTTCATTTATCAATTCACAGCATTTCGAATATAGATAAAAGCATCACCATTGCTGAGGGTGCTGCAACAGTTATTTTTCTGAAAAGTAGATGGGTCCTTGGGCCTTTAACAAGGGGAAAATGTTTAGGCTTTAAAAAGGGGGGAAAAGTTTAACTTCTAATTTGTTATCATACAACTTGTAATTTATTACAAGGCTATCTCTCTTTATTTCTTGTTCTTGAACGACTCCACTGATTATAACAGTCCAGTTCATTCAAACTTCCACTGTAGTCACTAATCTACATCAAGGTGCCTAATTTCCAAATTACTGCAATGAAACATTGAATTTTATCGGAGGGGAATTTTTATTTTTAGGGTAAAAACTTGGCTTATTTTCTGAGGGGAAGGAGCCTCTAAATGGCCCCTTCTATACAAGACAAATAAACCTGTGCGCTATTGGCTCTATCACTGAGCTCTGAAATTAAGTAAAGGATTTTGTAGCAGTGGAAACAAGCATTCATAATCTTAACCTGTGTTACTATGGCAAATACCTTGTAAGGCATACATACTTTCAAGCAGATTTTAACCAGTTTAAACAAGTAAGTAATACTTTTGAATATGAACATCTTCTTGTGATGATTTCTGGTGTTTCAAAATGATGAATGATGAAGTTTATGTTATTAACTGTTTTTAAACCAATTACTTCATGCATTTTCTTACGTATCCAATCTGATACATTTTAACAACTACTAAAAGCCAAATGATCAATATATATGTGTGCAAGAACAAATTATAGATTACCTGAATTGCTCCATGACTCTTTCAAATCCTGGTAAGGCAAAACCCCCTATTAACATAGGCTTCTCCCTCATTTTCACTGATGCTGAATTGTATGATAGGAAGACCTTCAGTTTCTTAAAAATATTTATCTGAAAAGACAAAAGAACACAATTATATATAAAAGTATTTTAGCTTACACTGACAGAATGTCAATTTTATCTACTTAAACATGATTTAGTAAGTGCTATAATCAGACGTGGTATAGATTTATAACTGACAACAGATTTATCTCTTTCTGGAATTGCAATCGGAATAACATCTAGATCAATATACTCATATACTGTCAGATGTTTTTGATTAGTATGCCTCTGTAAAAAAAGTATGGTCAGTCGACCCGGTCATTCAATTTTTCTCGACTATATTTATTGAGAAATGGCCTAATCATTACATTCCCTGTCCACTGTCCCACTAACAAGCTTTATTGGCACTCCTCTGGGGTAATTCAGACATTATTTTCCAAGGTGTTCCGATTGTTTGCCACCTTGCATCCCAATCAAGGTACACTGTACATTTACAGTGTACTTTAAGTTAACTTTTTCAGATCATGATAAAGTTAAAAGGTGCTAACAAGAATTTTGTTCTTTTATGATAAAGAGATTACTTGTGAAAGTATATTGAGGTCACAGCTTTGAGATTGATTCTGACATAGGATAAAGCAAAAATTCAATTTTAAGTTATTTCCAAACAAAATAAAAACACAAACAGTGGCAATAGTTCTTCCATTTGTAGGATAAAATACTGCCCGGACAAAATCTATTATATTCATTTTAGTATAGACGGTTAAAATCTAAAATTTAACACACAAAAAACAGACAAAATCACCCTAGTAAATTAATTACTGTAAAATATATCATGAAGTTGGATTTTATCAGAAAAAAATCTGATGTTATTGTCAATGTATTTACAAGACTTAAATGTGCGAACCAAATACAAAATATTGAAAAAAGTGAAAAATTTACAGGAGAGAATTTTTCCGTATTGGAAACATTACGGGAGGGTGTTTTCCCTTACTAAAATAAACAGGAAGAATTGTGTTACTGAATGATTTTATCCCTACTACATTGTAGCAATAATCCAGGGTTTAAGAATTATTTTTCCAGTTGCAAAAAAAGAGAAAATGAATGATATATTGCTAAGTTGAGAGAAATTCTATAATGTAATGAACTGCAGCAATAGGAAGCACAATGTGTAGCAATAGTACTTAAGTTAAAGGGGGTATCTGACTATTTGGACGAAAAATATTTTCATTAAACATCATCATAAACATTGTTACCAGAACAGATCTTGTAAAATGCTGTTTATTGATGAGGTACCCCTGTCTGACAAGTGAACCATAATGACATAACTGTCATTTCAAACATGTATGTCCTATCTGAGCAACGCTGCAGTTAGCTAGTTATTTTTAATCTACGAAAACCATGCGACCCCTTATGTTTTAGTTTATCCACATCATCCACTATGATATCGATGTCTATTGTTAGCAGGAATTCCAACCATTCTTATTTATAGATTTAATGAGTTTTACTGCCCTACAATTGAGGTACTGTTGAAAATTATCCAAGCGTAGTGGAGAATGATTTTGTTTTCAGAGATCATGTACAAATACCCAAACAGAGATAAGATATTGTTACATATTTCAGATATAGGAAAACTATCGGATACCACCTTTAACAATTTGAGCAGTTTACGTTGGCTTAAAGATGTTGCTGTTTCAAACATCTAAACACAGTCATAATTAATATGCTTTGGCAATTGTAATATTGATTTGTTATTGTTTTTCTAAAATCCAAATGAACAGTGTAATGGAACAAGAAGGTAGTTTGACGATGTGTGCACAATCTGGTACATATTGGTCCAAGTTTAATATACACTTTGCTTGTTTGATTTGCCAAAACTACAAACTTCTTCTTTATTTTATTTATTTTATAATAATAACTGACAGTTGTATTTTGTTGGGTCCAACATCTAATAAAGCCTTCATGGCGAATCAGCACTGTTTTGTTTGTCATACCATTTATTTGTGGCTCCACCAGAAATTTTGGATTTTTTTTTTCATAAGATGAAAGTTACTTGTAACTTCCTTAAATACAGTACATCAAATTATAATCTACACACTCTTGAACACTCAAAAGAAATCTTAATTCTGGCAATATTAATGCATATCTGTTAAGCACAATATCTGCCGATACTGTCATGGTTGTTCACTGAAAAAATGTGCTAAGACAGCAAGATTTTTTTTATATTTTTTTTCTTTCCATAACATGCAAACAACAATCGATGGGAAAATGTACAAATGTAATCTGACTGCATTTTATGTTCCAACTCAAAGGGCAGTAAGTGTTTGTCTATTTCGGCATATTTTTTGGAAGAATATGATCCAGTCTTTAACAGAAAAGTTATGTTGCAAAAGGGTTATGTCTTCACATTTTCAGAGTCAGTTTAATAACACCATTAAAACTTATTAATCTTTTGTTCAGATACACTTCAGAACGCATTTAGAAACATTTTTTTCTAGACCACCTAGAGCTTATGTTGTGCGGCCATTTGGCCAATCAACAGCTTAAAAGTTCTGGATCCGGGCCTGTAAATATTAATAAAATCTATCAGAACTACCATAATCAGTTGTTGACCATATAATTTATGTAAAGTAGAATCCTATTTGAACAGATTATACAAAGTGATGTGGAATAAGTCAATGAGCTGCAGGTGAATATGAAAATATAGGGTACTGGTCACTTCGGTATATGACCACTTTGGTAAATTGATCTTATATTGGGATTAGTCTATTTCGGTAAATGGGTAAACATATAGTACAATACCTGACTGAGACTGAGAATTTTCACATTTAAGCAAGAGACAGATAATTTAATCATTTATTTATCTATGTATGTATGCATTTTGATTAGTCGTAATTGTAATGCTTAAAATATGGCGGTGTATATTTATGTAATATTGTTGTTATTTCCCACAGTTGTTGAACTATATTTTTCCTCAACCTAGTTAGTTGTTTGTATTTTTAATATTTGAACTTTAGTGCATTTTGGTATTTACTTATACCACTGTTATGAAGGAAAATAAAAAGTTGAGATGGGTTCTGGATGTTAGTATTTTCTTGTAGACCAGTCTCTGTATGTCTCTGCTAGCTGAAACCAATAGACAAGTGTATTTAACAGGTAAGAACACTTTATCATGGTGCATAATTCATTTATTTACTAGCAACACTACAATGAATAATGCTTTATTATTGCTATACCATAATGGCAATTTTATAAATCCATCTCAATCAGGTATCATACTATATGTTTACCTATTTACCGAAACAACCGGACTAATCCTTATATAAGATAAATTTGCCGAAATGGATAAAAGTATACAGTTTCTACATTCAGAATTGCCCCAGAACATAAAGTAAAGATGCATGTTTTAAAGGGTCGATATTTAAACAACAAAGGAAGTTTGTACCTTTGTGAATAACATACCATAGAATAACACTGTAACTGCGCTAATCCTGATTTTAACTAGGAATGTTGTCTCTAGTCTAGTTGGGCTGGACATGGACTTTCAAACTTTGTAATGAACCATTTCACCGTCTCCCTAAACTAAAAAAACCCAGCAAACTCTTACTTCAATGTGCAATACTTAGTTCAGCAAAATAATGCTATCACAGTTAACGATGGAAATGCTTATGAAATTAAATGTGTATACGTTTTTGATGATTTATTTTTCTAGAAGCCGTCCTTCCAACGTCCTACATTTTGACCTTTAAGCATAGCACATTCGCAATTTCTTAGCGGATGACTATAATTTATGGAAGGGGATATCCGCCAATATTCAATTCCTTATTTGCTAATTGCAACACTGCATATGCTTAAATTTGCTATTTGTTTGCACAAACACGTTCGTTTTTACATCTATCTAATTCACATTTCTCGTATACAATATGGAAATTACAAATCTCAAGTCACAATTATCAAGTCACAAATGTTACGTTCGCTTCAACTAATATACACGTTATCATTCCGACGCTAGGTGGCGGTACCACATAAATATAGACGTCACTTAGTCTGGATTACCTGCCCTTTGTCTAAACACAAAGGGTCAGGCACAAACGAAATAATGACGGCGGCGATGGAATCGCTAAGTTTACGAACTAATAGCAAAAGGCGGGTCATTGTGATAGTATTGATTTTCTGGTCAATATCAATGTTGTAGTTTTCATTCGTGTAAAGCGTTGTTAAGGAGCTATTACTTATGATGAGATTTTACATTCCTGACAAGTTGAATATTTTTCGGACAAATTTACGCAGTGTAATTTCGGACAATATTTAATTGATAAATATCAAGTTAAAAAATAATTTAAGTGAAAATTTCAGTTCCCCATATTTCCTTCATTAGGTAATTAATATTGAAAATTATTACATCTGTGTGAAATGCATTCATAGAACATTTCTTTTATGCAAAAATAAGTCATTTTAAAACAAAAGTATAAATGTAATGGTGTTAAGAAAATTTTTAATAATTTTAAGTTTTGACTACATTTTGACAATTTCTTTCAAACTGAAATTAAGAAGCCAATGAAATGAAAAAGAAATTAATATTAAAATGATTTCAGTTTATTTTTCAAGATTTATATGTATTTAACACAAAAACATACCTAACTTTGAACTAGCTTTTGTGTGCAATGTTTTTAATTATGTCATTCCTGCACACCTGCAAAGGGTAATATTTTGTAGTGTCTGCAACAGAGCTTCACACATTACAAAAACAGGAGATACAAAGTTTACTTTGCTGTTATATAAATTGCCTTGGGCACATGTTTCTACAATCCAAGCGCTTTCACCAATTGCCTTAAGGTTTTTTCGCATTTAATGAAAAGCTTTGTTTGCAACGGTGTAGTGTCCGCAACATAAATATTAATATGCTTCTAAATAAGGCATTTTTCATGTTCTCAAAGTTGTTTTTGCTAATAAATGTTTGGTTTGATTGCAGTTATATAAAAAAAGTGAAATAAATATTATTGTCTAGTCTGATTTTCTGCCAAACAGGACATAACAGTGAAATTAATGTACTTCTAATATGGGCCAATCAGGATATTCAATGTATTTTAACATATATAATGTATATACCAATTGAATAATGAAAGACAGTCCAGGTAACTTAAAAGAAATAAAAAAGATGTGACTTATCTGAGACCAGAAAAAGGGTTTACACATTTATTTTTTTTAATTATGTGTTGCGGACACTACAAGATGTCTTTCATCCTTCATGTACCAATAATAGGTCTTATTGTTGAAGAACTGATGAAATAATACTTCTATTTTAAAAAGCTTCATCTCAAAAAGCTTAATTGATACCAATTGCAGTCAGGATCAAACACCATTTTTGCATTTATCATCTTAATCACATCAATATAAGTTGGTCATTCAAAGGGAGTACTGTTGTAAGAATTCTTAAAAAATCTGGGCTTACCAGTATGTTGATTTCTCTTTTGTTTTTGCCAGACAACTGAACTATTTAGATATGCAAATTAATAAATCGATAGACTATTTACATGAAACATGCGTATAATGATATAACATTATCTAATGAAAAATAAGAAGTTAAAATTAAGCCTAAATGTCAGTTAATGTGTAACATAATACTAATATGGCAACTTATATTAACACAAAGTCTGGTCAGTATAATTATTATTTATGTACAGTGAGTTAGTTCTTCTATGCACTAGGAACTGGGGCAAACATTTATGCATGATAATTCTAAATCAAACTACGGTATATGATTATCAAAAACATAAGCAAGTTAACTGCCATTCCTTGTCATCACCAGCAATGTCATTTGAAATGTTTTAAAATATTACTGTGTGCATGTATACTCAACTCACAGGAAAATTCTTTTAATGCCTTTTTTTGTTATTTCTTTTAGATCTGATTAATGGAATTTGTTAAAAATGAATAGAGTGTTCATCATTATTTTGATTTTTTTTTTTAATAACAATGTCAGGTATACAGAAAGGTATTATTGCCACTAATTTGGTTTTCATTCAATTTGATTTTTAATAACAATATTAAATAATGATTTAAGAGAATAGAGTGTGTCATTTACACAACTAGTGTGACATTTGCCAAATTTTTCCTTTGAAGGTGACAAAAATTAACAAGAAATGCTATTATAAAATGAAATACTGCTAATGTTTCTGTAAGAAAAGTCCCCAGGAAGCATGAAGTCCAAACAAATGAGTGCAAAACACTTACTTAATTTGACTTAGCATTTGCATATTCATTGTTATTATTTGCTATCAGTTTTTAAGTGTTTTTATATAAATTAACAACATTAAAACACACAATTTTATCTTCAGTAATTTAGGAAAACTATTTTTTAAAGTTTGCATTGATTTAAGACAACAAATCTGAAGTTTCTACAACATTTAAGACTCCTTATTTTTTATGTTCACTTATTTGTTAGTTTGTATGTTCTACTCTTAAGTTTTTGCATTTTAGCATTGTAAAGATTCTATTAAAATTATTCTATCAACACAAAAATGAGGAGCATGTGTCTAGGTGGATCAGACAGTAAGAATAACAGTACATATTGTGCAATTCTTAGAATGCCCTAATTTTGAAATAGTGCTCTTTCATACACATGGTAAATGATGAAATATTCAAGTAAGTTAATAAAATGACATAACAAGCATCCCACAATAACTGTATAAGCACAATATCTTTGATTATATTGTAACATTTACATTTAAGATAATATATGTAGTGTCCGCATGGCAATGTAATACTTTCTTAATAAACATAACTAAAACACATTCGTATTGATCACATTGCAAAACAAAATCATTTTATAATCATTTTACAAGAGAACTTATGATCACATATCCGAAATATCACAATCTTCGTATTTGTCCGAATCTTCGTATTTGTCCGAAAAGTACTCAACTTATTGAAATTTAAAAAAAAATAACATACGGAAATGCTCCACGAAAAGAAACCTTATCTTTAAGAATTTTATATATACATATCGATTGAAAATTGAACAATATCCCGATGAACAACTTTTGAAAGTATTTGGTTAACTTACAGCTATCATTGCGTCGGCCATTGTTTCGTCAATGCCAGACTTCTATTATGTTTACGCTAGAAGCTGGGAACCAGACTAGACGTCACTAAGCTTAACAATAGTTAAGTTAAAAATAGAACGGAATCATAAATGATTCTTCAAGGGAGATACAATATAAAACAGCCAACGTTATTTAGCGTCAAACAAGTAGCAAATTTAAGCATATGCAGTTTTGCAATTTGCAAATAAGAAATTGAATATTGGCGGATATCCCCTTCCATAATATTAATAATTTGTTTTTATAGCAAAGTTGATAACGCGGCACAAATCTCGCGACCGACAAGGGTCCAGTTAGCGAGTGCATCGATTTGCTACGCTATGATTTGACATGTTCCAAAAAAATATAAGTAAAAAATGTGGAAGGACGCAAATTTGTTCACTATGTTAAAAATGGTCGCCATTCAATGTTGTAACTATTGAACTGCGCAATGGGTAGAGCGTCGGCTCCAGGTGCGGGAGGCCCCGGGTTCGATGCCGGGTCGCGACATACCAAAGTCGTTAAAATGGTAGTGCTATAGCTCCATTGCTTACGCTTAGGCAAATATAAGGATGCCTCCACGACTGGTTGGCCCGATGTCATGATAATGTGACTAGGTGTGGTATGCCAGGTGTTCACGGCATGCTATACACAATGAAGGCAGCACTATATCTGTTTCAAGTGGACAACGTCTCCAGATGACTGAAATGCTGTTGGTGGGGACGATAAACCCAACACACAAACAAACTATTAAACACATCAGGGTTTTTTTTTTTTTTTTTTTTTTTTGCTGTTTTTAAATTTAAACATATTTTATTGTCAAATCCATGTATACAGTGTTTACACAAGATACATAATGACAAAAGGAGGGAGGCAGGGAGGATGGAGTAAATGTTTGGACAATGTGAACATTAAAACATGTTTCTGTTTACAACGTTCCATTAGTTAACTTAAAAGTTAGATTGTTTTATAAGTTTGTGGATAATTTTGTGTACAATTATCCACCCCCCTTTTTACAGTGTGGTAAAACTAAGGCCAGTTTTCACTCGTTATGGAGCAATTCCTGAAGTAAGTGACTTGCTAAAGAGAATTTAAAAAAAAGTCAGGACTCCGTTTGTTTATATTTTTAGGACTCTGTGAGATATTCTATCGTG
>CM017568.1:45743291-45918291 GCA_007844125.1 Sinonovacula constricta | reverse complement strand
TCACACACTCATCGATTAACCAGCTACATGGAACTATGATCACACACTCATCGATAAATGAGCCACATGGAACTATGATCACACACTCATCGATTAATGAGCCACATGGAACTATGATCACACTCATCGATAAATGACCTACACGGAACTATGATCACACACTCATCGATAAATGAGCCACATGGAACTATGATCACACTCATCGATTAATGAGCCACATGGAACTATGATCACACACTCATCAATTAATGAGCCACATAGAACTATGATCACACACTCATCAATTAATGAGCCACATGGAACTATGATCACACTCATCAATAAATGAGCTACATGGAACTATGATCACACACTCATCAATTAATGAGCTACATGGAACTATGATCACACACTCATCAATTAATGAGCTACATGGAACTATGATCACACACTCATCAATTAATGAGCCACATGGAACTATGATCACACACTCATCGATTAATGAGCTACATGGAACTATGATCACACACTCATCAATTAATGAGCCACATGAAACTATGATCACACTTATCAATTAATGAGCCACATGGAACTATGATCACACACTCATCAATTAATGAGCCACATGGAACTATGATCACACTCATCAATAAATGAGCTACATGGAACTATGATCACACACTCATCAATTAATGAGCCTCATGGAACTATGATCACACTCATCAATTAATGAGCCACATGGAACTATGATCACACACTCATCGATTAATGAGCTACATGGAACTATGACCACACACACATCAATTAATGAGCCACAGGGAACTATGATCACACACTCATCGATTAATGAGCCACACGGAACTATGATCACACACTCATCGATTAATGAGCCACACGGAACTATGATCACACACTCATCGATAAATGAGCCACACGGAACTATGATCACACACTCATCGATAAATGAGCCACATGGAACTATGATCACACACTCTTCGATTAATGAGCTACATGGAACTATGATCACACACTCATCGATTAATGAGCCACATGGAACTATGATCACACACTCATCGATTAATGAGCCACATGGAACTATGATCACACACTCATCGATAAACGAGCTACATGGAACTATGATCACACACTCATCGATTAATGAGCCACATGGAACTATGATCACACACTCATCGATTAATGAGCCACATGGAACTATGATCACACACTCATCGATTAACGAGCTACATGGAACTATGATCACACTCATCGATTAATAAGCCACATGGAACTATGATCACACACTCATCGATTAACGAGCTACATGGAACTATGATCACACTCATCAATTAATGAGCCACATGGAACTATGATCACACACTCATCGATTAACGAGCTACATGGAACTATGATCACACACTCATCGATAAATGAGCTACGTGGAACTATGATCACACTCATCGATTAATGAGCCACATGGAACTATGATCACACACTCATCGATAAATGAGCCACATGGAACTATGATCACACACTCATCGATTAATGAGCTACATGGAACTTTTTTCACACTCAATGTTAAATGTGCGGCAAGGAACTATGGTAACACATTTATAGCTGAATGTGTCACAAGCAATTAGGATCGCACATTCATCAGCTTATTCGGAACACTAGACATTCATGACACATTATTTTTAACATGCTACAAAGAACTTTGACGGCACACTCGTTCATCAATATGCTACAGAGAACTTTGACGGCACACTCGTTCATTAATGTGCTACACAGAACTTTGATGGAATATTCATTCATGAAAAGTTCTACACAGAACTTTGACGGCATACTCGTTCATTAATGTGCTACACAGAACTTTGATGGCGCACTCGTTCATCAATGTGCTACAGAGAACTTTGACGGCACACTCGTTCATTAATGTGCTACACAGAACTTTGATGGCACACTCGTTCATTAATGTGCTACACAGAACTTTGATGGCACACTCGTTCATTAATGTGCTACACAGAACTTTGATGGCACACTCGTTCATTAATGTGCTACACAGAACTTTGACGGCACACTTGTTCATTAATGTGCTACAGAGAACTTTCATGGCACACTCGTACATTAATGTGCTACACAGAACTTTGATGGCGCACTCGTTCATCAATGTGCTACAGAGAACTTTGACGGCACACTCGTTCATTAATGTGCTACACAGAACTTTGATGGAATATTCATTCATGAAAAGTTCTACACAGAACTTTGACGGCATACTCGTTCATTAATGTGCTACACAGAACTTTGATGGCATATTCATTCATGAAAAGTTCTACACAGAACTTTGACGGCACACTCGTTCATTAATGTGCTACACAGAACTTTGACGGCACACTCGTTCATTAATGTGCTACACAGAACTTTGATGGCACACTCGTTCATTAATGTGCTACACAGAACTTTGACGGCACACTTGTTCATTAATGTGCTACAGAGAACTTTCATGGCACACTCGTACATTAATGTGCTACACAGAACTTTGATGGCGCACTCGTTCATCAATGTGCTACAGAGAACTTTGACGGCACACTCGTTCATTAATGTGCTACACAGAACTTTGATGGAATATTCATTCATGAAAAGTTCTACACAGAACTTTGACGGCATACTCGTTCATTAATGTGCTATACAGAACTTTGATGGCATCCTCGTTCATTAATGTGCTATACAGAACTTTGATGGAATATTCATTCATGAAAAGTTCTACACAGAACTTTGATGGCATACTCGTTCATTAATGTGCTATACAGAACTTTGATGGCATCCTCGTTCATTGATGTGCTACACAGAACTTTGATGGCACAGTCGTTCAGTAATGTGCTACACAGAACTTTGATGGCACAGTCGTTCAGTAATGTGCTACACAGAACTTTGATGGCACAGTCGTTCAGTAATGTGCTACACAGAACTTTGATGGCACAGTCGTTCATTGATGTGCTATACAGAACTTTGACGGCATACTCGTTCATTGATGTGCTACACAGAACTTTGATGGCACAGTCGTTCAGTAATGTGCTACACAGAACTTTGATGGCACAGTCGTTCAGTAATGTGCTACACAGAACTTTGATGGCACAGTCGTTCAGTAATGTGCTACACAGAACTTTGATGGCACAGTCGTTCAGTAATGTGCTATACAGAACTTTGACGGCATACTCGTTCATTGATGTGCTACACAGAACTTTGATGGCACAGTCGTTCAGTAATGTGCTACACAGAACTTTGATGGCACAGTCGTTCAGTAATGTGCTACACAGAACTTTGATGGCACAGTCGTTCATGAAAAGTTCTACACAGAACTTTGATGGCATATTCATTCATGAAAAGTTCTACACAGAACTTTGATGGCATACTCGTTCATTAATGTGCTACACAGAACTTTGATGGCATACTCGTTCATTAATGTGCTACACAGAACTTTGATGACACAGTCGTTCATTAATGTGCTACACAGAACTTTGACGGCACACTCGTTCATTAATGTGCTACACAGAACTTTGATGGCATATTCATTCATGAAAAGTTCTACACAGAACTTTGATGGCGCACTCGTTCATTAATGTGCTACACAGAACTTTGATGACAGACTCGTTCATTAATGTGCTACACAGAACTTTGATGGAATATTCATTCATGAAAAGTTCTACACAGAACTTTGATGGCATATTCATTCATGAAAAGTTCTACACAGAACTTTGATGGTAAACTCGTTCATTAATGTGCTACACAGAACTTTGATGGCGCACTCGTTCATTAATGTTATACACAGAACTTTGATGGCACACTCGTTCATTAATGTGCTACACAGAACTTTGATGGCATACTCGTTCATTAATGTGCTACACAGAACTTTGATGGCACACTCGTTCATTAATGTGCTACACAGAACTTTGATGGCACACTCGTTCATTAATGTGCTACACAGAACTTTGATGGCACAGTCGTTCAGTAATGTGCTACACAGAACTTTGATGGCACAGTCGTTCAGTAATGTGCTACACAGAACTTTGATGGCACAGTCGTTCAGTAATGTGCTACACAGAACTTTGATGGCACAGTCGTTCAGTAATGTGCTATACAGAACTTTGACGGCATACTCGTTCATTGATGTGCTACACAGAACTTTGATGGCACAGTCGTTCAGTAATGTGCTACACAGAACTTTGATGGCACAGTCGTTCAGTAATGTGCTACACAGAACTTTGATGGCACAGTCGTTCATGAAAAGTTCTACACAGAACTTTGATGGCATATTCATTCATGAAAAGTTCTACACAGAACTTTGATGGCATACTCGTTCATTAATGTGCTACACAGAACTTTGATGACAGACTCGTTCATTAATGTGCTACACAGAACTTTGATGGCATATTCATTCATGAAAAGTTCTACACAGAACTTTGATGGCATATTCATTCATGAAAAGTTCTACACAAAACTTTGATGGTAAACTCGTTCATTAATGTGCTACACAGAACTTTGATGGCGCACTCGTTCATTAATGTTATACACAGAACTTTGATGGCACACTCGTTCATTAATGTGCTACACAGAACTTTGATGGCACACTCGTTCATTAATGTGCTACACAGAACTTTGATGGCATATTCATTCATGAAAAGTTCTACACAGAACTTTGATGACAGACTCGTTCATTAATGTGCTACACAGAACTTTGATGGCATACTCATTCATTAATGTGCTACACAGAACTTTGATAGCATACTCGTTCATTAATGTTCTACACAGAACTTTGATGACAGACTCGTTCATTTATGTGCTACACAGAACTTTGATGGCGCACTCGTTCATTAATGTGCTACACAGAACTTTGATAGCATACTCGTTCATTAATGTGCTACACAGAACTTTGATGGCATACTCATTCATTAATGTGCTACACAGAACTTTGATAGCATACTCGTTCATTAATGTGCTACACAGAACTTTGATGGCATACTCATTCATTAATGTGCTACACAGAACTTTGATGACAGACTCGTTCATTAATGTGCTACACAGAACTTTGATGGCATACTCGTTCATTGATGTGCTACACAGAACTTTGATGGCATACTCGTTCATTAATGTGCTACACAGAACTTTGATGGCATACTCATTCATTAATGTGCTACACAGAACTTTGATGGCATACTCGTTCATTAATGTGCTACACAGAACTTTGATGGCATACTCGTTCATTAATGTGCTACACAGAACTTTGATAGCATACTCGTTCATTAATGTTCTACACAGAACTTTGATGACAGACTCGTTCATTAATGTGCTACACAGAACTTTGATGACAGACTCGTTCATTAATGTGCTACACAGAACTTTGATGGCATACTCGTTCATTAATGTGCTACACAGAACTTTGATAGCATACTCGTTCATTAATGTGCTACACAGAACTTTGATAGCATACTCGTTCATTAATGTTCTACACAGAACTTTGATGACAGACTCGTTCATTAATGTGCTACACAGAACTTTGATGACAGACTCGTTCATTAATGTTATACACAGAACTTTGATAGCATACTCGTTCATTAATGTGCTACACAGAACTTTGATGGCACACTCGTTCATTAATGTGCTACACAGAACTTTGATGGCATACTCGTTCATTAATGTGCTACACCGAACTTTGATGGCACACTCGTTCATTAATGTGCTACACAGAACTTTGATGGCATATTCATTCATGAAAAGTTCTACACAGAACTTTGATGGCATACTCGTTCATTAATGTGCTACACAGAACTTTGATGGCGCACTCGTTCATTAATGTGCTACACAGAACTTTGATGGCATATTCATTCATGAAAAGTTCTACACAGAACTTTGACGGCACACTCGTTCATTAATGTGCTACACAGAACTTTGATGGCACACTCGTTCATTAATGTGCTACACAGAACTTTGATGGCATATTCATTCATAAACAGTTCTACACAGAACTTTGACGGCACACTCGTTCATTAATGTGCTACACAGAACTTTGATGGCATATTCATTCATGAAAAGTTCTACACAGAACTTTGATGGCAGACTCGTTCATTAATGTGCTACACAGAACTTTGATGGCATACTCGTTCATTAATGTGCTACACAGAACTTTGATGGCATACTCGTTCATTAATGAGCTACACAGAACTTTGACGGCACAGTCGTTCAGTAATGTGCTACACAGATCTATTATCACATGCTTGTAGTGATGGTCGGATTTGGCTGTGGAGTTATCAGCAAAAGAAGTTGCTTAGGCAAAAGGATGTCTTTAATTTTGATGAAATTCCAATAAATAATAAAGGACCTGTTATCCACATAAGTTACTGTTAACCAACAAATAGGTAACATATTTGTATTTGATGAAATTATTAGCCGACTCCAACACATGGGTTCGTTTCCATTATTATCTATCAGCATTTCTACAGCTTACTCTTAGCCATTTTGTGGAAATGTGCGAAACTTAAATATTTGTGTTTAAAAAATAAACTGTGTTTGCATATGTATACATAGTGTTCAAATTTTGCCTAGGACCGGGTAATTGAACTCAGTGACCTCTTTTTCACCGCACGCGACCCAGGATTAAATTCATTTACAATTTGTTTTATTGTAATGCACATTCTGTCCAAGCAAATCACTGATGCCGCGCGATCAGAAATGCCAAGGTAGCGCACTTTGTTCTCATGCAAGATAAAAAACAACAACACATGATTATTTAGACCAAATTTTGAAAACCTAACAAAGAAGTATCTCATGGACAGTTACATACACTTGTACCAACATGTTTCATATTCCATACACCTTTTTTCCAGAAGCAATAATATTTGCAACCATTAAACTGTGTCAGTGAAGCGTGTTCTTTGCCCTATGATATCGTATATATTGAAATAATAAACAATGCCAATACTGATTTTGTTATTTTATTTTATTGAGTATCTTTTTTTCAAGTGTTGGTATAAGTCAACATGCATTAAAATGGTAAAAAATAGATTATTAAATAAACACATGATAATGTAAAATAATAGACATCAAGAGAAACGAATCGATGTTTCAGCAGACATTTAATAAACAAACTTCAAGAATTGTTGTGGACAAAAATGATTTGAAAATGATGAAAATAAAAAGCAGCATGGTTTGTTACATCACTTAGATGTCTTGTCAACTGAAAATAGATGTACTGATCAAATGGAATGCACCCAGGATAATAAATTTCCTTTGTGGAAACTGCTTTCCCATAAACACTGATTCAACCAAAATTTAAAACTTCCATGAAAAGAAATAAAATGAATATTTTATGGCTGTAAAAAAAATCTGCTGCCTTAATCAAAAAGAAATATTCAAGCAAATAAATCGCTATAAAAATATAGCATTTCAAATATGTAGAGATAAAAAATCAAACCACTTAACCAGAAAAATACAAAAAAGTTTGTTAGAAATAACATTATATATTGTGCTTTCTGTAGCACGTACAATACAAATATAAAGATAGATATAACTCTACCATGTATATCAACTACATTTAGAGCAATTTAATGCAGCAGCCTTCTAAAAATGGTTCCTCTTTACATTAATATATGGAGTGCAAGAAACTGAAACACTGATGTTTAGCATGACAAACCTACTTAGAAGAAAGCCCAAAGGTTTTTAGCCAACAATAGCTAATTGACCGGACTATCTTAAACATGGCCACAATAAAGTATTGTCATTGTCCTAATTACAATGTGAAAACATGTGTTAAGGATTGTGTAACCATGTCACAGATGTCATTAAGGGAAATGTAAACACATGTTATGGATTGTGTAACCATGTCACAGATTTCCTAATTATAATGTGAATGCAAGGGTTAAGGATTGTGTAACCATGTCACAGATGCCATTAAGGAAAATGTGAACACGTGTTATGGATTGTGTAACCATGTCACAGATTTCCTAATTACAATGTGAACACATGGGTTAAGGATTGTGTCACCATGTCACAGATGTCCTTAAGGGAAATGTGAATAGATGGGTTAAGGATAGTGTAACCATGTTACAGATGTCATTAAGGGAAATGTGAACACATGGGTTACAGATTGTGTAACCATGTCACAGATGTACTTAAGGGAAATGGGAAAACAAGGGTTATGGAGTGTATAACAATGTCACATGTCCTAATTACAATCTGAACACCACGTCAGAAAATTATGTCCTAATTACAATGTGAACACATGGGTAACAGATTATGTAACCATGTCACAGATGTCAAAATTATGTGAACACATAGGTTATAGATTGTGTAACCATGTCACAGATGCACTTAAGGGAAATGTTAACACATGGGTTATGGGGTGTGTAACCATGTCACAGATTTCCTAATTACAATGTGAACACATGGGTTATAGATAGTGTAACCATGTCAGAGAAGTCCTTAAAGGAAATGTGAACACATGGGTTATGGATAGTGTAACCATGTCAGAGATGTCATTAATGGAAATGTGAACACAAGGGTTTTATAGATTGAGTAACCATGTCACAGATGTCCTAATTACAATGTGAACACATGGATTGAGGATTGTGCAACCATGTCACAGATGAAACCATCATCAACATACATGATGCTGATGTGATCTGAGTTATTATTTGTTCCTTTTGTAGATTTTTTGTACAAAAGCTCTAAACATTTCCTTTGGTAACCCTCCACTAGATGTTTCAATAAGAGTCTGGATCTCCTGAAAGCTGGTCTCCTCATAGTCTTTAAATGCTTGTTGGAGATTAAGTTCACCAAACACAGTCTTCACTCTGGACACAGCTTCAGCATCCTTTCTGCCATAGTTGTCCTGTTGAATAGAAAATGATCATACATTACAACCATGGCATCTCTATAATGCCAGCTAGTCTTGCAACCCTGATTACAGCCCTGGTCCATTTCATGAACACAGAATTTATTGATTACTTATTAAATGCCTGATGTGTTGAACAATACACTGCATTACAGAAAGAGGATATTGCAATAGTACCACAATATATTGCCATATTTGAACAAACTATTATAAGAAGCTATTGCATGCAAATTAATATGCAGAATGAACAACAAATACCTGAGTAAAATATGAAATAGCTTTACAAGCTTCACAACAGGTAAACACAGAAACAAGAAAGCAAGTAATACAACTAGAAGGTTGCCAAGTGCAGTCAAACAGCAAATTAACTACAAAACTTCAAAATAGTGTTGTGTGATGCTCCCAATTAATTTTGATGATGACGATATGAGTGATTTAATGTTGGTTGGGCCTCAACCATATCTTACAGGCCCATTAAATGTCCAATTAAATTAAAGTATTGATATGTCCTCTTTAAGCCTGAAGTGGTTCCCACATATCGCTTTTGCCATTTAAATCGGCATTCTTTCGAAAGAATCAATCTGCTTGGCCAATACAGTTTAATGTCAACTTATTACCTTAAAACACTTTTAAAACGTAAAGGATATATTACATTTCTAACACAAAGATGTAATGTTAAATCTTACATTTTATCCAGATTTTAACTTAATTTTGTGTCAATCTTTCATCATAAGGTGAAGAGTAATGCTTGCTGGATCATATATGTCATATCAATAGAAAAGAAACCTATTTATATGCAAAAATATGCAACTTTTATAAGTGTCACTGTCTATGGCAAGTCCTGAGCCAAGCAAATTTTAGTCCTGTCGCTGTGTCTGAAATCTGATTCTGACACAGGTTTAGATCACTCAAATGCTTGCCTTTTTAAACAATAAAGATAAAATAAAGTAAAATATAAACATAACACATAATCTTTTGACTAAAATGATGCTCAATATATATGTAAGGTGATGGCTGAAGCCTTTTTAAGAGCATTTTTCCATTTTCAGCCAGATTTACAAAAAGTAAAAGTAAAACTGAGTTTAATTTGACTTTAAATTTTAAATTCATTGATAAAACATAATTGTTAAAAGGATTTATCCATCAGCAGTCATTTTGATGCAAAAGTACAGAAGACAATATCTTCCGGAATTGCTGCTTAAAAGTTACACAACATTAAATGAATTTATTGGTAAATGTCACAATTTTGGAAGCAATTTAACAGCAAAACTTTACAACGTGAGAACGACCAATGCATTATCTTATTAACAGGGCCTCTGTGAAGGAAAGTTATGTGTCATAAAGATGGTTACCCTCCCCTGAAACATACACTGTATTTTTGGCATATTGAACCCACACATTTTCTATGAGATGATCAGTTCCGGTCTAAATGGATCAGTCCATTATTGAGCAAAGAAGTGCATTTTTTGTGTGTTTTCATAACTCTACAATGTTTCAGCTTTTCCATCAAATTGCAAGAAATTATCGTAAAAGTAGAAAATACAGTCACAAAGCAAAAAAATATATACTTCAAAATATCAAAAAGTTTATATGTCAGGCATCTACTTCCAATAGACATTTAGACTTACCACCGCATAACAAATTGCAATGGTCAGTTTCGATTTAATTGCCAAACAAAAGGTAATAATAATAGTCTAGGTATTCCCTTGTAACAATATGGCCATCACTGTAAACTGTATGTTCAATGAATTTCATGCTTCTATCCAATTTTCATTTTTCTAAAATTGCGAAATTAAATGTGTCAATAAAGTCAAAACCCTTATAAGGAATATTGCAAATGCAAAATTAGTAGGCCGCATTTCACGGGCTGTTCAGAATGATGTAATGTCTAGAATACCAAGAACTTCCCGACATGTACTGGACTTCAGACTACCAGTTGTTTTCTGTATCGCATTTCATCATATGAGCATTTTTTACTTTCGATGCACAAAATGATGAGAGCAACTAAAATTATTAAATTAAAATTTTACTTGAATAACAAAATCTTGCAAAGATAGAAATCTGACTACTCCAATTTTAAATTCCTGCATGACATCTGTCATCATATTCTGACAGTTCCAAAATGAACATGCAGAGCTTTTTTTTGTATGTTTAATGGGGGAAATTAAAAATTCCTTGATTTTGAACTCCCAATGTTTACCTATGGCCCACAGAGCACATGCTCTGAATGATGACTCTAGTTCTGTAGATTTTGGTTGTAAAATACAGCACAAAACTCAATTTTTATTATTTATGGAAGTTGTAACTCAATTCACAAATATTCTTACCTGGAGCCCTGTCTCCTGAGGACACTGGTTTTCAGTGAATCTAATCAAAGACTAAAAATGCACAACCCTGCCTGTGCAATCTAGTAATTACAAGTTATATGTTTGCAAATCAGTTCCCAATTTAACCCATCAAGACTGTATAGCTGATACATATATATGATAAAACTGTGTGACGAAGATGCCCAAAAAACTGTTAAATGGCATTCAGGGGGTTGTTCGGTGATTTGACCTTGTGACCTCATTTTTAATTCCATGTGACTCAGTGACTTACAAACTCATCCAAGTTTTCATGTAGACATACATTCTGACCAAGTTTGATGAAGATTGGATAAAATCTATAGCCTGTAGATAGTTTGCAAGCAGACAATGGACAAAGTGATATCAGAAAGGTTCATCTTGAGCACAAGATGCCCGTGGGAGCTAACAAGCCAATGTGCCATACCTGCAGACATTTCACTTGGTGTTCATTTGCAGCCTTCAGTGCTTGAATTATCAGCCAGGAGCACTTGTTGTCCTGAATATCAGTTCCAATCTTCCCAATTACTTCTGGATCACCATAACAGTCCAGATAGTCATCCTGCAGCGAGTGTTTCATATCATTATCTGGTTATCAAACTCAAATGTTTTATTTTGCAATTGATAACTCCCTTTTGAGGACTCTAAAATATTGTACTCTCCAACAGTTAAATGATTGCATTCATAAAAAAATATTAATTATTTCCATGGAACAATTAATTTTGTGTATCCTTTATAGACATGGTAAAACAAGTCTTAACTAGTGATCACAAATTTTATCATTATCAGGAGTTCAATCCCTGATCAAAACAAAAGGAGGTTGAAATTGGTAGTTACTATTGAAACCTATTTATACAGTCAAACCTCGGTCGCTAAAACATGGGATCACTGGAAATCATCGGTTCAGTAGAACTTACCCACTGGTCCCTTGGTTTTGTTCTTATTTCTGTATTTTATGTGAGGTGGAGAAAGCTTACCTTGTAACAGACACACTGGTCCAAACTGGGAGATGAAGAAAGCTTACCATGTAACAGACACCCTGGTCCAAACTGTGAGATGGAGGAAGTTTACCTTGTAACAGACATCCTGGTCCAAACTGTGAGATGGAGGAAGTTTACCTTGTAACAGACACCCTGGTCCAAACTGTGAGATGGAGGAAGCTTACCTTGTAATAGACACCCTGGTCCAAACTGAGAAATGAAGAAAGCTTTCCATGTTACAGACACCCTGGCCCAAACTGAAAGGTGGAAGAAGCTTACCTTCTAACAGACACACTGGTCCAAACTGTGAGATGGAGGAAGCTTACCTTGTAACAGACATCCTCGTCCAAACTGTGAGATGGAGGAAGTTTACCTTGTAACAGACACACTGGTTCAAACTGTGAGATGGAGGAAGCTTACCTTGTAACAGACACCCTGGTCCAAACTGTGAGATGGAGGAAGCTTACCTTCTAACAGACACACTGGTCCAAACTGTGACATGGAGGAAGCTTACCTTGTAACAGACACCCTGGTCCAAACTGTGAGATGGAGGAAGTTTACCTTGTAACAGACACCCTGGTCCAAACTGAGAAATGAAGAAAGCTTACCATGTTACAGACACCCTGGCCCAAACTGAAAGGTGGAAGAAGCTTACCTTGTAACAGACACACTGGTCCAAACTGTGAGATGAAGAAAGCTTACCATGTAACAGACATCCTCGTCCAAACTGTGAGATGGAGAAAGCTTACCTTGTAACAGACACCCTGGTCCAAACTGTGAGATGGAGGAAGCTTACCTTGTAACAGAATCCCTGGTCTAAACTGTGAGATGGAGGAAGTTTACCTTGTAACAGACATCCTGGTCCAAACTGTGAGATGGAGGAAGCTTACCTTGTAACAGACACCCTGGTCCAAACTGCGAGATGGAGAAAGCTTACCTTGTAACAGACATCCTGGTCCAAACTGTGAGGAGGAGAAAGCTTACCATGTAACAGACACCCTGGTCTAAACTGTGAGATGGAGGAAGTTTACCTTGTAACAGACATCCTGGTCCAAACTGTGAGATGGAGGAAGCTTACCTTGTAACAGACACCCTGGTCCAAACTGTGAGATGGAGAAAGCTTACCTTGTAACAGACACCCTGGTCCAAACTGCGAGATGGAGAAAGCTTACCTTGTAACAGACATCCTGGTCCAAACTGTGAGATGAAGAAAGCTTACCATGTAACAGACACCCTGGTCCAAACTGGGAGGTGGAGAAAGTTTACCTTGTAACAGACACCCTAGTCTAAACTGTGAGATGGAGGAAGCTTACCTTGTAACAGACACCCTGGTCTAAACTGTGATATAAGAGCTTACCTTGTAACAGACATCCTGCTCCAAACTGTGAGATGGAGGAAGCTTACCTTGTAACAGACATCCTGGTCCAAACTGTGAGATGGAGGAAGCTTACCTTGTAACAGACATCCTGGTCCAAACTGGGAGGTGGAGAAAGTTTACCTTGTAACAGACACCCTGGTCCAAACTGGGAGATGAAGAAAGCTTACCTTGTAACAGACACCCTGGTCCAAAATGTGAGATGGCGGAAGCTTACCTTGTAACAGACACCCTGGTCCAAACTGTGAGATGGAGGAAGCTTACCTTGTAACAGACACCCCGGTCCAAAATGTGAGATGGAGGAAGCTTACCTGCACCTGGAAATATTGCCCCATCTTCATCAGGATACCCTTTGCACATTGATGACTTTCTTCATCTGTTATTCCAGCCTACACATAAATAGAACAAAAATATTGATTAATATTTGGCACACAGCCAATAGGATAGTTTAGGTCAAATCATAACTCCTATTTTACATTTTCAAAATTGTTTAAGAATCGTTTTATGTTTCAAACTACATAATTAGCCTTTTAGAATACAAATGTTTAATATAAGCAATTTGGAAAATTGCCTAAACTTAAACAACGTAACAACATGCTACGCTTTCAACTGAGGTATGTTCGAACATCAGAAGGGGAATGTACCATATACATAGCCAGTGCAACTGGAAGGTAGAAGGAGTAGAAGGCTGTCTTATATTTCACCATGGCAAAGTATTTGGTCTCTGTATAGTTGGTGAAGTCCACATTCCCTGCAGGTGGGGATACAGTCATGTCCAGGCACTGTCCTGTTATGGTGTAGTAAGTTATCTGAAACCATCAATATATGTGTCAATATCAGAGAACAAGGGGACAAAAACACAAACATGTGTGTCAAATATTACTGACCAATGAATTAAATATTATAAAAATATGTTCCAGATAACACTGACCAATAGGTAAAACCTCACTTGAAAAATGGGTCAAACATTACTGGATCAATGGTAAAACCTCACTGGACCAATGCACGGGACTAATGGCTCAAATATCACTGACCAATGGGTCAAATATCACCGGACCAATAATAAAACATCACTAGACCAATGGGTCAAACATCAGTGGACCAATGGGTCAAATATCACTGACAAATGGGTCAAACATCACTGGACCAATGGGTCAAACATCAGTGGACAAATGGGTCAAACATCACAGGACCAATGGGTCAAAAATCACTGACCAATAGGTCAAACATCACTGGACCAATGGGTCACACATCAGTGGACAAATGGGTCAAACATCATAGGACCAATGGGTCAAAAATCACTGACCAATGGGTCAAACATCACTAGACCAATGGGTCAAACATCAGTGGATCAATGGGTCAAACATCACCGACCAATGGGTCAAACATCAGTGGACCAATGGGTCAAACATCACTGACCAATGGGTCAAACATCAGTGGACCAATGGGTTAAACATCACTGACCAATGGGTCAAACATCAGTGGACCAATGGGTCAAACATCATAGGACCAATGGGTCAAACATCAGTGGACCAATGGGTCAAACATCAGTGGACCAATGGGTCAAACATCACTGACCAATGGGTCAAACATCAGTGGACCAATGGGTCAAACATCAGTGGACCAATGGGTCAAACATCAGTGGACCAATGGGTCAAACATCAGTGGACCAATGGGTCAAACATCACTGACCAATGGGTCAAACATCAGTGGACCAATGGGTCAAACATCAGTGGACCAATGGGTCAAACATCACTGACCAATGGGTCGAACATCACTGGACCAATGTGTCAAACATCACTGAACAATGGGTCAAACATCACTGGACCAATGGGTCAAACATCACTGACCAATGAGTCAAACATCACTGAACAATGGGTCAAACATCATTGGACCAATGGGTCAAACATCACTGGACCAATGTGTCAAACATCACTGAACAATGGGTCAAACATCACTGGACCAATGGGTCAAACATCACTGACCAATGAGTCAAACATCATGGGACCAATGGGTCAAACATCACTGACCAATGAGTCAAACATCACTGGACCAATGAGTCAAGCATCACTGGACCAATGGGTCAAACATCACTGACCAATGAGTCAAACATCACTGACCAATGAATCAAACATCACTGGACCAATGTGACAAACATCACTGGACCAATGGGTCAAACATAACTGACCAATGAGTCAAACATCACTGGACCAATGGGTCAAACATCACTGGACCAATGGGTCAAACATCACTGACCAATGAGTCAAGCATCACAGGACCAATGGGTCAAACATCACTGACCAATGAGTCAAACATCACTGGACCAATGGGTTGTACATCACTGACCAATGAATCAAACATCACTGGACCAATGTGACAAACATCACTGGACCAATGTGACAAACATCACTGGACCAATGAGTCAAACATCACTGGACCAATGTGACAAACATCACTGGACCAATGGGTCAAACATCACTGGACCAATGGGTCAAACATCACTGGACCAATGCGTCAAACATCACTGGACCAATGCACTGGACCATTGTGTCAAACATAACTGACCAATGAGTCAAACATCACTGGACCAATGGGTTGTACATCACTGACCAATGAATCAAACATTACTGGACCAATGTGACAAACATCACTGGACCAATGTGACAAACATCACTGGACCAATGGGTCAAACATCACTGGACCAATGTGACAAACATCACTGGACCAATGGGTCAAACATCACTGGACCAATGGGTCAAACATCACTGGACCAATGCACTGGACCAATGGGTCAAACATCACTGGACCAATGGTAAAACATCACTGACCAATGAGTCAAACATCACTGGACCAATGTGTCAAACATCACTGACCAATGAGTCAAGCATCACTGGACCAATGCATTGGACCAATGGGTCAAACATCACTGGATCAATGCACTGGACCAATGGGTCAAATATCACTTGACTTGACTGGACCAATGAGTCAAACATCACTGACTAATGAGTCAAACATCACTGGACCAATGTGTCAAACATAACTGACCAATGAGTCAAACATCACTGGACCAATGGGTTGTACATCACTGACCAATGAATCGAACATCACTGGACCAATGTGACAAACATCACTGGACCAATGGGTCAAACATAACTGACCAATGAGTCAAACATCACTGGACCAATGGGTCAAACATCACTGGACCAATGGGTCAAACATCACTGACCAATGAGTCAAGCATCACAGGACCAATGGGTCAAACATCACTGACCAATGAGTCAAACATCACTGGACCAATGAGTCAAACATCACTGACTAATGAGTCAAACATCACTGGACCAATGTGTCAAACATAACTGACCAATGAGTCAAACATCACTGGACCAATGGGTTGTACATCACTGACCAATGAATCAAACATCACTGGACCAATGTGACAAACATCACTGGACCAATGGGTCAAACATCACTGGACCAATGTGTCAAACATAACTGACCAATGAGTCAAACATCACTGGACCAATGGGTTGTACATCACTGACCAATGAATCAAACATCACTGGACCAATGTGACAAACATCACTGGACCAATGTGACAAACATCACTGGACCAATGGGTCAAACATCACTGGACCAATGTGACAAACATCACTGGACCAATGGGTCAAACATCACTGGACCAATGCGTCAAACATCACTGGACCAATGCACTGGACCAATGGGTCAAACATCACTGACCAATAGGTCAAACATCACTGGACCAATGGTAAAACATCACTGACCAATGAGTCAAACATCACTGGACCAATGTGTCAAACATCACTGACCAATGAGTCAAGCATCACTGGACCAATGCATTGGACCAATGGGTCAAACATCACTGGATCAATGCACTGGACCAATGGGTCAAATATCACTTGACCAATGGTAAAACATCACTGGATCAATGCACTGGACCTATGCGTCAAACATCACTGGACCAATGGGTAAAACATCACTGGACCAATGCGTCAAACATCACTGGACCAATGCGTCAAACATCACTGGACCAATGTGACAAACATCACTGGACCAATGCGTCAAACATCACTGGACCAATTGGTCAAACATCACTGGACCAATGTGACAAACATCACTGGACCAATGCGTCAAACATCACTGGACCAATTGGTCAAACATCACTGGACCAATACATTAAACATTACTGGACCAATGGGTAAAACATCACAGGACCAATGCATCAAACATCACTTGACCAATGCGTCAAACATCACTGGACCAAAATGCGTCAAACATCACTGGACCAATGCGTCAAACATCACTGAACCAATAAGTCAAACATCACTGAACCAATGAGTCAAACATCACTGGACCGATAGGTAAAACATCACTGGATCAATGCACTGGACCAATGGGTCAAATATCACTGGACCTATGCGATAAACATCACTGAACCAATGCATCAAACATCACTGAACAATGTATCAAATATCTCTGAGCAATGTGTCAAACAACATTGGGATGGAATTTGCCTGCTTTTTTGATGATACAGTGCAGCAACATTTCTAACATTATAGCACAGGAGCAGTCATGAGGTGCCCAGGGACTGAACCTGGCCTGTCCATTATACCCGCGCGTTAGAGGGAAGCCACAACTTTAAAGTCTTTGGTTGACCCAGCTGGTGTTTGAACCCCCGACCTCCCGAACCACAAGCTGACGCTCTACCAAACAATAATGAGCAATGTGTCAAACTTGATCTTTGCTTACTAGCATATCCATAAAATATGCCATAAATTTTGTCGTATTTTTAGAAAAATTGGAAAAAATGAAGTTTTAAAAAATTATGAAAAAATTATAATACTTCAGATTAGGTAGGTTGAGGGTTCTTGCAATAAAACTTCAGTCTTTACATTTATTGTTGTAGGACTACTTTATGATTGACGATTTAAACTTCATGCCTCCTATATACACAAAACTTTATAGGAATATGATGATATCTAATGAAGAATGTGTGTGGTAAAAAAGAGCTATATGACTTTATTTTCTACAACTGTTGCAATAGAAGTCCAAGGACTTTAGATAATCGATGATCACTAAATCAGGGCCATTATTAAATCATAATGAATGAATTGTGACATGATCATAAAGAGCCATATCCTAAATGTTCTGTTACCAAAAAAGGTCAAGATGTCCTTAAGAAAAATATCAAATGTGATCATGAGCAGAAAATTTATATACGAGAACTCACCTCATGAAATAACTCCAATACATTGAGGTAGTAGGGTTTGTTTTGAATATAATGTTTAAGAAGCTTGAAAATACAGGACTCTAGATACACTGCATCATTTATTGCCTCCATACCCACTCCCACCTGAAAGTACAGATATAACACATGACGTTTATGGAACCTGCATACATATATTCAACTGATTTTAAAAAAGAACACAAATATGCTTTTTTTAGTATTTGATTGAACATATTTTATTTAGTTTCTAGACCAATATCAACTTAATTCTAAAGCATTTTTCCAAACGAAATTTTAATTAAATATCCACAATGATAAAATGCAAGAATTTTCCTTTTTTCAATATGTAGGTCAATCCAATTTGAAACATTTAACCATGTAAAACCAGTTGCATAATTCTCCTTACCTGCATATTATTTCAATGTGAATTACACTGTTTTAGCCATTATATGTCTAATCTAGCTACAGAGTGGGCTTGTTGCTAAGATTGGCATAGCTACAGTCTGTTTGAGGAAGAGTCAATAGGTTGGGAAGAATCAGACAGACCAGAGATCAGCCAGTAAACCTTCAAACATAAAAGTTTTTGCCCAAACTGCGGTGAGGAGCTAGAGGTGAATGACTCTATCGTCACTCAGTGCTGAAAGTTATCCTAATGCTATGTGTAATGTAGTGATAACAGCAATATACATCAGGGTGTCACCTTTCTGAACCAGCACGGTTGTCCTCTTCTGGTATAGGAGTCATCCATCACATCATCAGCAACAAGAAAAAATGCCTGCAGCTGAAACAACATCAAATATAATGATACTGAAAATGTTAAGGAAAAAAAATACATGTATGTAAATTAGCAGATCTGCTCACAGGCAATATTTTGTACGTTACGTTTTTATTCCTTGCTAATCTCATAAACAGTTAATCCCTACAGCTGTGTTTATCATTTAAGCAACCATAGAATTCAGACAAATGATTTCCCACCAATCACATTTTGCATGTGATAACAAAGACAAAAGGATAAAGAAATTGTTTTATCTGGATTACTTAAACACAATATTATGTGCACAATGATAAATTAGTCACACAGTTTTTCAGAGAAAATTTGGCTCTACACCAAATCTAGTATCTATTTATACCTGAAATCTCCAGTGTCTAAAATAAGTTTAGAAAACAGCGGAAAATTAGAATCCAGTACTTCTTTGTTTTTCAATGTTTTTTTGTCTTAAACACAAGAAATTAAATAAGGCCAGACATCATTCCATAACACCCAAATGTTTACACAGGAACAATGTTGTAACATGTATTTGATGAAGGCAATGTGCCAGATACAACATTTATTGTAAACATACCAGTTCTATGCACCATCCAAGAATCCTGGCAATTTTTAATTCATCATCATGTGGGTCTTTTACCAGGAACTTATAGGCCATCACTACAAACATACCTCGATTCTTTTTACCGTGAGGCACATTGTACTCCAATACCTATAAGAAATAACAGCATTATTGCAGCATGAATCTTACAATGATGCCCATTGTTCTTCTGTATGTACATACAACAGCATTAACGCAGAATGAGTTAATGCAGAATGTTTTGGTTGTTTTTGTTTTTAGATATATTGCAGCAGCCAATGATGACCATTATGTGACGTCTGGGTAGGAGACTATCGCACTACAGACCTGCTGGAAGACCTTCCCACATAAGTCCTTGGCCTCGACCAGGACTGGAACCCTCGCAGAGGAGTTACAAATCTCCGACTCTACCACTATGCCCCTTATGCAGAATGCATATTACTGTGAGGCATATTGTGCTCCAATACCTGCAAATATATAACATGACATTGCTGAATGTTTATGTTTAATGGGTTTATAATCCCACCAACAGTATTTCAATTATCTGGAGACGGTGTTCACTTGAAGCAGATATTGTGCTGCCTTCACTGTGTATAGCATGCTGTAAACACATGGCATGATACCACACCCAGTCACATTATCCAGACACCGGGCCAACCAGTCATGGAACTACCCTTATATTTGCTTAAGCATTAGCAAGGGAGCTATACTACTACCATTTTTTACACCTTTTGTATGTCGCGGCCCGGGATCAAATCAAGGTCCTCCAGTACCTGGAGCCGATGCTCTACCGATTGCGCTGTCTAAGCTAAATGTGTCAATTTACAAATTATAAATATCATCAAAAGGGCACATTTTCTAATATGTTAACCAAATATGATCATTCTGTGTAACTGTAATATGCCTGTCTAGGTATAGTGATTGACTTGACTGACTACTGACATGAGAAGAAACCATTGATATTTTTCTTTTTGTCTTTTCTAATTTTGATAAAAGGAATCTTAAATCCTAAATTTTGGGTATATTTACATCTCTAAGATCAATTAAGCCCCTAAGTAGCCTGGGCTGCCCACAAAAGTTTAAAAAATATTGTTAACAATTTTTTAAATCGCAAATACGACCCAGACCTAATAAGGTTGCCTAATACTTCAAGGGACCATGATTGTTGGAATATGGCATGTGATGAGCTGAAGCATTGCAATCCAAACTACTATTATATTTTTAACATGGGATATATAGAAAGAATGTGAGGACCAGCAGACATATTCATAGCAGCCTGTACATTCTTTATTAATTTAACTGTTCTAACAACAAGGACAATGCTGCTTGATTTAAAAGTAAATGTTCACCAACTTGTGTTTTATCGAATGTCTTTAAAGAAACCTTACATCCTTAAACCACTGCGCAGCATCTGCAACTTCAGCATCCCTCAATCCAGGGTTGATCAGAGAGTCCACAAGCTCTGGGAAAATATCATCAAACTTCTCAAGCTCTGTCTGCACCCGGGCTCTCTTCTCTGGGACCTCTGATTGCATGTTTGTCACTTACCTGGATAACAGCTTTCTCATATAACAGACTTCATGCCTAACACCTTAACAGTGATTATCTGTGATCTATATAAAAAATGGCTTGTTTTACCATAATTTGTGCATGAAATCAGGAGACATTATGAATAATGTGTTTTTTTAACTCTCTTAAAGTAAAACCCAGTCTTCAAATAGTTTTTGCACCCACCAAGTTGTGTGACAATTTAGCTACAATAGTTTTCATTGTGTCAAAATTTGCAGCTTTTTAATTTTGCACATCTGGTATTCCAACTAGTATACCAGGAGCTTATACACAGAACATTCTTGTACTGTGTTTAATGTTTCTACCAAATTGACCACAAGACAGAACAGAGAGTGTTTCTAATCAATAATAAGAGTATATGACCAGAGAGTGTTTCTAATCAATAATAAGAGTATATGACAAAGTCCTATGAGTATTGCAACATATACCAAACTCTGAAAAGGCACAAAACAAAAGTATTTCACATGCAAGCCAAGCGAAAAGTAAGAACAAATTTGTGATTTGTCCCATCTGAGTGACAAAACTTATACAAGTTCATGAATACATCAATCCATGATCATGATTAAATGATATACACCACTTGTGCTCAAAGAACTTAAATGGAGGACAAACAATTGCAAATGCACTTTGTTTATTTTTACTATGCATGGTTATGTAGAAGGGTTTTTAGGTTTAACATTTCCATGCAAGTTTACTGGTTAGAAGTCTATAACTTGTTAATCCCTCACAATACTTATATTCAGAATATAAGGGTGTGATTTCACGGGTAATAAACAGCCCATCATCTATACATGTATGTCATATCATCATCCTACCCTCCAATCGTAACATATCTTCATATCTTTATTTGGGGTTTATTTATTTATGTTAAAAAAAGTATACAAGCATGTTCAGATGCTGTGTAAGGTTGTCGCTATGGTAACATTATAACATTATGTATAATGCTATTTATATCATTGATATGAATATGATGACCATCGAATACTGGTATTCAAAAATAGACAGAATGATTGTTTGATCGAGAAAGGCCAATGGAAGTGCAAATAATAACTGCATTGTACATTATTCTAAATAATGATAATGTAGCGATATTGTTAACTGGCCAAACATTTCAAAGGGACAACAATTAACTGATTTATATTTGCAATGCCTAGCCATATTTTTACTTCGCTCCACATACTTTGTGATTTATATAGCCCTGAAATATCTGCTCCACAAAGAAAAACTGTAAACCTTTATGATGTATACAAGGATTGGCCAATGATCAACAAAAAATGTGTGAGATCTTCTAAAGTGGGAGGTCATTATGACAAATGCCAATTCTTAGATGTTATCTTCATTAAGTTCCAGTAAGTTTCCTTAGACTTCTGGTGGGAAAAAATTATTAAAACCTAATTTACTTATTGTGCCATTTTATATACTAACTTTTTCTATTAACTTTCCAACCCTTTTTACTTCAAGATGTTTTGTTTCATTATCAGGATACTAAACATCATGTAATATTCAATTCTGACTCAGTCAATGAAAAAAACAATGTACACAGAGACTTAAGCATGAGAACATACTTTAGTTTTTTTGTGAAACCGGGGCATGGATGATGTAAAGTGAATGTGACTTTAAAGTAAACCAGGATTATGTGAACCTCTTTTTATGACAATTTGAACCAATCTATGAGATAATGTAAACAACCATGATATTCTTATAGAAATCATATATAAAAGTATTTTTTATGTTTTCATCTCTATGTGAACTAATTCTCCTAAAAGTAAAATTAATTTTTAGTCATATGTTTTTAACAGAAGTATCTACATTTACAAAGTGGGAAAAATGCTTTGTTTGCTTTAGTAATGTGAAAACAATCTGCTTGAAGGCACGGAGTGTATATTTATGAATAACTATGTTAAGTGTATTCTGTTTTCAGGATTGACATCACAGAACAATCTGATAACTAAAACAACAGCATAGAAATGCTTCAGTGCTTATTTGATACTGTAAAAACCATGAGGTTTTACCTGATTTATTGTGTAACAACTCTCTATGGTCTAAAAACAAAATAAAAAAATATAATAATTCACCTAAGGAGAAGAAATGTTGAATGTTTTAATTAATAGACCACTGCCTTCATTTCTCAATCTTTAATGCTGGGTATATCTTACTTCTATTGTCCATACCAGAATCCCACAAATGTTCACATTTTACAGGTTTTCCCATATCAATTAAATCTTGCATAATGTGAATGATTAAAAACTATTATAAAAAATGAGCCTACAGCTACATACCGGTACACTATTCTTTTAAGAATATTTCAAATTGAAATGGGATTGTTGTTTTTGTTTGATTGTTGTTTTTTTCTGAAAAAAAAAAAAAAGGTCCTGAAATAGTTTTGACATCACTGTTTATGTTGTTTTTTAAATGCTAATATGCTTAAAGTGTCAAATATAGGTAATGCCAGCATGGGTGGCTGTCACTTCGGTAAATGACTATTTCGGTAAATTGATCTTATATAGGGATTAGTCCGGTCATTTCGGTAGATATGGTATAATACTTGATTGAGAATTGGGTATGTCCACGTGTGAAAAGATTTTCACACCTCAGCCTGACACAGATAATTAAATCATTTATTTTTTTACGTATGATCAATCATAACTGTAATGCTTAAAATATGGTTGTGTATATTTATGTAATATTGTTGTTATTTCCCACAGTTGTTGACCTATATTTTTCCTCAACCTAGTTAGTTGTTTGTATTTTAAATATTTGAACTTTAGTGCCTTTTGGTTTTTATTTATACCACAATTGTGAAGGAAAATAAAGTGTTCACATTTATTTATGTTCTATATATACCCCGCGAAATGTGATAACAAACATCAACATTACATAAACAGAAATATTCAATAGAAAAAAAAAACACCACAAAAAGCACATATAATTCAATCGGGCATGTGTATTCTGTTTCCGTATTCGAAGACCGTATGTTCATAGTCGAATAGCTACTTCATTAATCTTTAATGATCTGTTTCGGTAAATCATATGCTCCGTCTCAATCAGGCATTATACTATATGTTTACCTATTTACCGAAACGACCGGACTAATCCCTCTATAAGACCAATTAACTGAAATGGTCTTTTTACCGCCAGTATACAGTAATGGTGATTGCCCATTTCCCGCATTCAATAGTTATTTCCCCTGTTGTCGCTTTACGTTATCTGAAGCTTTACGGCAGTGCATAATTTTTATCCACAGTGTGTGAGAATAATTATCCACCACTGCACCGACGGTGAGAATAATTATCCACTACTGCACCTGACGTATTCGATTCCAAACTCCGCACAGGGTTTACGACATTGCTAAGTTCGCTTACTGAAAGGGGGAGATCACTGCGTTGGAGATTGATTCTATTCACTATGGCTGACAAAGCAAAAGAAGAAATGTTAGATAACTTTATCGGCATTACAGGTGTCGAAAAAGACCGAGCAAAATTCTATTTAGAATCAGCAGCTTGGAATCTCGAGGTACAAATTGAAAGTCAGGTGTCAAACTTTATAATACATTACTTAGTGGCAAGAAAAACAGTCACCGGTAATGGTGTTCAAGTGGGTGGGGTGAAGACAGATCGTGGGTACACTCTAGAGAGCGCCCGTGGCCATGCAGTTAAAGTCGCTTAATTGTTACTCCTCAGCCTCTCACCATGTCGGTTGAGTCCCGGTACCGGGAGAACTTATATGTGAAATGGTTTACCAGCGGTGCACCTATGGTTCTACCTTGGCATACGACTGGGGTACTTCCTCCACCAATAATTTATTAATTAGCTAGCCGTTGCCACTATGAACATAATTTATTTTTTCTCTTGTGCAAAGTAATCTGGTAAACTTTCGATTTAATGTTCATAAGGCATGATCTTGCGGAAATGGTAATTCATACACATTTTAAATTTGTTATGTTTTTATCATTTTATTTAGTGTTGGCTGATTTGTCTTTTTCTTTTTATTGGATATGCAAAGTCTTATAGCTGTTTTGATTATATCTGTAAAATGTAAATAGTATTCAACTGGCTTCTGAACTTGTATGTTTTTATTTGAAATAGTCAAGAGTGAATAGTCTATTGTAATATTGTTGGTCATGTTGACCAAAGTTGAAGTAAAATTATGTGAAAAAATGTGAAGAAAGTTATGAGCCATGAACAGCATTAAGATAGCATATTTACTACACTTCTCCACTAACATTTTGGAGCCAGGTGTTGAGTGTTGATTGGACAGAACCAGTTCCCACTCATCAGGAATGAGCCAATCATTACACCATTGATGTGACCTTAGCAGGAATTTTTTTTTACCCAGGGTAGAGATGGAACCAAGGACAGAGTTGTAGTGTTGTGCATACATGTGCTTCCAACAGCCCTGCTGTTGGGTAAACCCTTTAGGGAACATGGTTGACTAGTCGTTCTACAGAACTGAAGGTTAGAGGTTCAATCCCAGTAATGGACAGGATTTTTCTTCTCCCAGTTTTCCTTTTATGGTGTAAGAAGTGTTTGACTGACTCAGATTGTTGCCTGCAGGGTCATTCTGGAGAGCTTACTAGGCTCTGAAAAGTAAAGAGGGGAGAAGTGTAGTGTAGTGTAGTGCATATAGGCACTTTCAACAGCCCTTGCTGTTAAGTTAACCATTTAGCGACATGGTTGAGTGTCTGCCTAAGGAACTGAAGGTCCCTAGTTTGAATCCCATTAAGGGGTAGGATTTTTCTTCTTACAAATTTACTTTAATGGTGTCAGAACTGGGATTAACCCTTTAGCAATATGTTTGTGTGTCTGCCTACAGAACTGGCGGTCCTGGGTTGGATCCCAGTTAGGGACAAGATTTTTCTTTCCCAGATTTACTTTCGCATGTATGACTGTGACATTGGTTCTAAATATTTATACTTGTTTGTTTTAACATTGATTAGGATTGAGTTTCATAAACTTGTGATAATCCCTCTCAACTTCCCATATGATGTCCTTAGAAATTCCCAAAGTCATCATTCAGTAACTGGTCTTCCCAAAGGACTAATAACTTTTGGTCAGTCAAGGGTTTGAACTTGGGCTTTGATCTAGAGTCCATCAACTTAATCTAGACCACAGATGCTCATTGTTCTCTTTGAGAGAATTGGGTTCAAAGAAATGTATAACAGGTGGGAAAGTTAAAGATTGTCATTTTATTGTAGCTAGCAATGGCCAGTTTCTATGAAGGAGACCAGGATGATGAGGATGACACAGCAGGAGGTGTACATGGCACATCTGTAGATGCCCCACCTCCCAGAGTGGAAGCCCCATCAGGGAGTGGGGGAGGTGTCAAGAGATCTGGGGCTACAAGAGCTGCTAAATCAACCAAGTAACTATTTTATAAGCTGTTAAGTATTTGATCTGTAGGCTTTTTGGATTGGACTTTTAAATTATAAGTTTATTCCTACTGTATCAGTTGTCTCTGGCCACAGTGTCTGTATTATAAACAGTGCAACAGACTGAGAGTTTGTACCATGATTGCATTATAGATCTTATTTTTATGTAATTTTACACAAGCAGTGAATTTTTAATGCATTTTTCTGCTTTTTTTTAGATGTTGTTTCATGCAGTTAATAAAAAGAAACATATTTCTAGGCTATGTCATATAAATTACTTTATGATAGTGTCATAAGTGACATTAATTTTTCAGGTTTGCTACCATTGGAAGTATGCGAGATGATTCATCTGATTCAGAAGGAGACGAGCAAGGTCAGGCTTTCTATGCTGGTGGTTCAGAACACAGGTCTGTTCTTTGTTATGTTTTAAGTTTAACCTGTATCATGCTATATGTAATAATAAGTATTGCAAAGTCTCAGATATTTTCTTAGGAATATGTTTACAAATGCAAAGGTAACAACATGGATACAGACTAAGCAGCCAATACTGCTGATATTGATTAGACAGCTCTTATTAGTGAACCTAATAAGGTTTGATTGCCAGTTAATTGTACACTGCTACACATAGCTTAAATGATCCATACAGTATGCTTTGTATAATTTGATGTTATTTTGTTATATTTAGCGGTCAGCAAGTGCTTGGACCTAAAAAAAAGAAGAACATTGTTGAAGATCTCTTCAAGTCTGCCAAAGAGTATGTATTGATTTAGTAATCATGTATCTATCTTGATTTAGTCAGTGACCTTTGGGGCACCTTTGGCATATAGGTAGAGTCGCTGACTTGTAACTCCAAAAAGGCTTTGCCTCTCAGACTTAACATGGAAAGGTCTTCCAAGTGACCTGTGTTTCTACCCAGACATTTGTCAAGGGTCTTCCTCTACCAAAATGACCTTGAGATAATGACCATAATTGGTTGCTGTGAGGTATTCTAAACCACCAACCCCACCCCACTCCCCCACCCTGTGTTCCGGGACAATTCTTTAGAATCTTTTCGGTGGTATTTATTTTCTGTTTTGACCCATCAAGTGTTTTAGAACAACCTTAGACTTAACTTCCAATCCTGTATCACTGATTCAAATTTGAAAAAAAATTTGTTTAATTTGTGTCCAAGGGTTTTTTTTTTCTTTTTTTAAATAAAAGAGTGACTTTCTTATTATTCTTTAACAAAAAAGCATGATTGCATATGATTGAACAAGTTGTAAAAGAACATGGTTAATTTACTTTTTTATTCAATAAGTAGTGACATTGATGTGTTTTTTATCCTTGTATTTTAAGTGAAGTTAATTAAGTCGTGGCTTAACACTACAATTCTGGTTATCCTTTAAGACATGGTGCTGAAGAAGTCCAAGGTGAGGAGGCATCCAGTAGAGGTCCGTCCCAGAGGTTTATGGGGTCAGGCTACAGACTGGGTGATACAGAGGAGCTACCATCTGAGAGAATACCTGGGGCCCCAACCAAATCACACAAGAAACAGGTGGGTCTTGGAAAGTTTTTTCACCACTCATACATGAGTAAGATTACAGAGATCTACCTATTATTGTGTGGATTCCTCAAATACTACTTCCTCTAACATTAATAGCTGGACTTAGTTTACCAATATCTTCCACTGACCTGTAATCCACACCAGATGTGTCTAGGCATGAGGGGCAGATAAGACCCCCATAAGGTGTAGGGGATGACTGGGGAAATGCCTCTAGGGATGACTGATTAACTGGCTGTAGTGCTCAATGAGTTAAAATATCTTTACATAAAAAGCCCCGTGAGACCAATCTGGTATTATACCTGGTTTTACCTCATATTTCATGTCACCATGAGTTTGACATCTGCATGAGCAAATGAGGAGCTGTCCTGTTAGTTGCCTATCATTTCATTTTTGGCATATTACCTGGTATGTTTTCCATATTTGACAAAAGCTGAAAGGTGACATTATACTTTAGGTAGTTATGTAATGCACTTGTAGTATGATATTTGTGTATTTTCAGGTTGATTGTGTGCTGAAGCTTTGGAAGGATGGCTTCAGTGTGGATGATGGGCCACTGCGGGACTTCAAGGATCCCCAGAATAGAGACTTTCTTGCAGCAATCTCAAAAGGGTCAGTTGTAACGTTTTTTTAAAATCTTGATTCAAATAAAGCCAATGATCTGTCACCTTCTGTTTGTAACCCATAGGTATTGTTAGTTATAATAAAAAGGTTCTCAACAAATTCAATTGCATAACCAGTTCAAGGTGCATTTAATGCACCAGTAGGCAGGCATACAGGAGTCGCATTGTCCATCTGTCTGTCCCATTTCTATGTCTAGGCCATAACTTTCATATTATGTACAGTTCTTCAATAAAACTTCAACATTTTACATACACTTTAACCTTTTTGTTAAGATGCATTTCTCTTACACAGTCGATGATATTCATATATTCACTATCAAAGTAAAGCATCCTGTCTATGGGCAGCTCTTACGTAAAATTCAGTAGCATAATCTTTCCCAGAAAATTGACATCTTCTATTAAAATGTAATTGTTAACCAAGTTTTCAACGAAAATCCTGGTTATTAGATTGGGGTATGGCGGCGGGCGGAATAAAAAGAGACTTTTTGGTCAATAACTTGAGTTCGAATAAATCAATTGTGCTGAAACTTTGGATATAGCAAGCTGGCATGAAGACCTAGCTTGGAAGTGGATTTGGGGCCAGTCAGGTCAAGGTCAAAGATCACTGTTACTGAAAATGGGCAAAGAGTTTCCAGTCATTAACTTTAGTTTGGATAAATCAATCTTGCTGAAACTTTAGATATAGGAAGCTTGCATGAAGATCAAGCTTGGGATTGGATTTGGGGCCAGTCGGGTCAAGGTCACTGCTACTAAAAATAGAAAAAACGTTTCCGGTCAATAACTAAAGTTCAAATAAACCAATCTTGCTGAAACTTTGGATACAGCAAGCTTTCATGAAGACCTAGATAAGGATTGGATTTTGGGCCAGTCAGATCAAGGTCACTGTTGCTAAAAATAGAAAAACAGTTTCCAGTCAATAACTTCAGTTTGGATCAACAAATCTTGCTGAAATTTTGGATGTAGCAAGCTTGCATGAAGACCTAGCTTGGAATTGGATTTGTTCAATAATTGAAAACCTGGTTTCTTTGCATGGCCAGGTTTCTTGTTAAGTATTAAAATGACCTAAGTAATATATGATTGCCTGGGGATTTACTATCAAGTCAAAATATAAAACAATTCCAGTGGAATTTGAGATCATCTTTCTTTTAGTGTTGCTAGTTATAATTCAAGTGACAGATGGCAATGACTTGACCAACACATGGGGAGATTCGTTGTTTGAACAAACACATTGAAGGTTTGTTTTTTTATTAACCTACTTGTAATCATTGATACTTATCATAATGGAAGTATTAAGCTTCTTCATATCAAAGTCGTATGTCATAATGGAGGCACATTTAAAATGTACATTATCCTAAGTACAAGAAAAGACATATTGACATGTGTGTAACAATGAATTGTGGAGACATCAGTTTCAATGTTTTAACTCATGACCAACTTCAATATTTTGATTACTTTAATATAATTGTTATGGTACAAGAAACCCGTGTGCCTAGGGACTCATCAGATATCTGCCCTAAATGTACTCAGAGTACACCACTAACCCTGACAGCTGTTTGATTTCAGAGAGGTTCCCAATGAGTTGATCCGAGAAGCAAAGGGAGGGGAGGTAAATCTGAACATGGAGGATCACAGACAAGAGAACTATGTGAAACCAAGGGTGGCCTTAAGGGCTTTCTCTGGGGAGGGACACACCCTGGGCAGGTGCATAAACCTTCTGTGAAACTTACTTTTGTGTGGATATGCTTTTTAAATTGTAATAGCTGTTCTTCTGTTCAGTTCTATGCATTATAAACAGATCTTTTATTTGCATTTATTTAACTCACAATTTGATCTAATGGCAACTCCATGTGCTATACCCTTGAATTTGTTGAACATTTCAGTAAAGTTGCTCTTTATCTTAAATTGTATAAGTTGTACTTCATGTTTAATTAGGTTTATTTGCCCATATATTAAATATTATTTAAAGTAAATATACCTATTATTTTTTAATTTTGATAATATCTGTATAACAAGGCAACATTGAACTGGCATATAAAGAAAAGTGGTCTAATGAAGACTGCAACTGATGATGAATTATAGGTTCATCAGTTAGAATCTTGACTGTAACATTTGGATGTAATCAGTTGGATGTTATTGTGATTAAAATATTTTGCTCATTGTACATATATATATATATATATATTATTTATTTTTCATGTCAGTATGTCAATATAAAGTTTGTAGTAAATTGATCAAAAAACAGTTCAACCTAACTGGTGTTTGTGGTGCTGCCTATGCTAGCTGTTTGTTAGACAAAACTGCATGTGCACAACGTTGTTTTGAAGAAAAAAAATGACAAATTAAACAATTCAAATAAGCGGGAATGGAAGTAAAGACCACATTCACTTGTTTTGTATGTATCCATAACTTAGCTATCGGATAGCTCAGATTCTACCCTACCCTGCATTCATCACATCAAAACCAATTCAGCCTTTCTGTTTCCATAAACCGCCTAGTTAAGATACAAATATGCCTGAATGCATTTTTAAATGTTGCAGAGTAATATCTTATTCACAATTTGCTTTATTTTGTTATTATTAGAACTTTATTCTATATTCTTCCTGTTGCCTATTCAGTCCCGCACCGACAGTTGTCACAGCTACCGTTCCTGTCCCAACCTCTACACGGTCTGCAGCAGGTAGCTCTACAGTGAAGGTGGATGAAGCCAAACCTGTCACCACATTACAGATCAGACTGGCAGATGGTCAGAAGTAAGTTCTTATTTCATGTTCAAGCAACATAAAGTCAGCCAGCATCAGAAACCTTGGTGTAATCTACTTTCAGCACACCACAACCCTAGCCTAAAATCCTGAGTGCTTGCACAGTCATTTTCTAACAACCCTAAGTGATGGCAAGGTATTTACTTTTCATCTTAAGTCTGGTTAACTGTCCCTAGGATATAAAACATTGTTTCACATGTTATTAAACAATCTGTTTTGCACTTGATGCATTTTAATATCCCAGCATACAATGATTGAGGTGGCTATTCTGGATTCACCATTTCAGTTGTTTTGTTATTCAGTCAGTGAGGCTGTTGGTCCCCAATATTTAATTTCTTTAATAACTTTTGTCATACATGACATTTTTTGGCCAAATAAGAAGCATGCATGATTTTTGTAAAGATAAAGCTTTCGTGTGGTATTAAGGTTTGATGTGCTAAGGCCACTGATACTTATAACAGATTGTCCCAAACAATTAAATGACTTGACCATTTATTAGAAATAAGGATTTCTATACTAAGTGTAAAGATAAATTTTAGTACATTGTTTTGGTCTGATGTGTAATGGTCACTTGTACTAAAAATAAACCTGTAAAATGACTTGTATACAAGAATTTATTAAATTACTTTTTGAGCAGGATTGAAATATAAACAAAATTGCATATTAATCAAAATAATAATAATCAAAAATTATATCAAAATAAACATATTGCAACATAAAAATCTTATAGGAAGACAATATTATGAAAAGCTGTCAGGTTGTGATCCGTCTGTGTCCCTGTTTCTAACTGTAGATATATAACAAGGTTTAGACCTGTCCATGTCCCTGTTTGTAACTGTAGATATATAACAAGATTTAGACCTGTCCATGTCCCTGTTTCTAACTGTAGATATATAACAAGATTTAGATCTGTCAGTGTCAATGTTTTTGACTTAAGATATATAATAAGATCTGTTGTTGACCTTCACGTGACTAGAAAATCTCTCCACTGACTTAGTCACACTAACTGCATAACATGGCTTCTATGCTTCCATACTGTGACAAAGCAGTATGAAGAGTTACAGTTATATTGCATTAGTAAAACTACATGCTTTAGTTGGTTCTTGTCTTGATAGATTGAATATAACCACAATTTTAATGTGGATTTATGTAGAAAAAATGTAGGCATTGCTAGTAAATAAATGTATATTTATTGTAAAACTTTACTGGTTTTCTAATCTTAGGATTGAAACTAATATATTTAAGTATTTATACTTAATGTAATAATTTGTTCTCCTCTGTTTCAGGTTAATTTCCAAGTTCAATCATTCTCATAAAGTTAGTGATATCCGCAGTCATATTGCTTCGTATCCTTTACCAAGTTACAACCATATACATAGGTTTGTATTCAGAAAGCTGCTGTAGATTAAGCACAAGTCTAGTTGTGGACATAATCTGTGAGGATTTGTCTCTTTTCCCTCAAAAACCCTACTGTGGCTGACAGAATCATATCGGCGATCCCATCCGCCATTTTTAATCGTATTAGGACATTTTCTACTCTATGGTATTGCCTAACATGCAGTTAATTCACAGTATGATCTTTTTAGTCATTTCTGTAGAGGGTTTATCATGTCTTTGCCATGTTTGGAATATAATGGAATTCACTTTTTATTTACATTATTATTTCAAATGTTGATAAATTAAATGTGCTGAAGACATGAAAATCAAAAAGCAATTATGCATCTTTTGCACATTTGTCTTTTTTGCTAGATTAATTTGTAAAAAGTAAGTAGGTTTGATTATCAAATAGCTATCTGTTGTCAGTGACATTTCTACCTGAAATTATTGATTTCCTGGATGTACACAAGGTAAAAGATACTCATGACTGATCCAGATTTGGATACACCTCAAAGTTAGAGATGGGCCGATACCATTGATGCATCGGTGAATTGTGATAATTGCCTTCACGATACAGTATTGCAATACAATGCTGACATATTGATACAGGACAATACTATTATTATTCACTATAATTTATGTCCATATTGTTTACTTACAAACCGCCTATGTAATTGAAAAAAATTAATCTATTATACCATTGACGTACCTGGAAAAAAACCCACCTATATTGAAGCGCTTAATTTCACAAAATGTTTGTAAAAGGAACAGCTTTAATTGAGTTAGAGAAAATGGACCTCTCTTTCTTCAATATATTTTGTTCTAAACTGCAATGAGGATATTAATTCAGTAAGGCGTAATTCACTAAATTGCATTTATTTTGTTTCAGTGAAAATATTGTGACACTTTATTGTGATACAATTCAGATATCATAATAATATCATACATGCTAGTGAAATTAATATGCTGGATGTGTGTTGGAAAAAAACCCAAACTCATTTGGTATGCAAAGTATTTATTAAAGCTTATTTTGACACAGTGTATGCTGTTGAAACTAACTATTAATTTCAACTGGTGAGTGAAGTTTGATCAGGATTATGAAAAGTGGTGTGAAAAATTACATTAGCGGATGTAACAGTAGAATGAGTGACAGGTCAACTAAAAGAGGGAACACCTTTGAACCATGGTAATTTTTAAATGGCAGCCTACAAATTTTATAAAGTGAGGAATGTCACAATGCCTGAAGTATTGATATTTGTCCCAGATTTGAAGCACAGAAGGCAATATTTATTAATAAGTACAATCTATAGCCTATAGTAGTGTTGCAAGGTACACAGTAAAAGCCAAATGATGCAGATCGGGAGGTTGTGGGTTCAAACCCCAGCAGGGTCAAACCAGACTTTAAAGTTGGTAGTAGTGGCTTACCTCCTAACACTCGGGGCTGACTCGCCGGTGTCAGTATAATGGACCAGCTGGGTGCAGTCCATGTGCTATAATGATAGAAATGTCGCTGTGCAGTATCCTAGCCAGATAACTTTAAGTTGAATTACAAGGGGCTAACTGAGTTCAGAGCTAATCATTTGTTTTTTTTTTATGAATGTTCTTGTCTATGAAACTTCCTTAACCAGTGAATCAGATCATGTCCACAGTATGCAGGAGCAAACTATGTACTCCAAACAACGTTCCCTAACAGAGAGTTGACAAATGAAACAGAGACACTTGAGCAAGCTAAACTCCTCAATGCAGTTGTGGTGCAGAGAATGAAATAGTCCATCTGTTATATCAACATGACAGCTCAGACGTATATGCCATGCAAATGTTTTAGTGTAGTATTTGTTTAAAAAACTGGCCATCCATGTAATTTATTTCCCCAAAAACTGTTATTTCTATATGACAGCAAGCATCTAAAGTTAGTTGTTTCTTTCAGTTAAAATTTTTACTGTCTTCAGTCTTTGCTTGGCACTACTATCTACTTGACATGAACAGGATACTGTCTCTAAAACGTACATTAGAGTAAAGCAGATACCTTTAAACTATCTTACAGCTCTGTTTCTTGTTAAATGATTTACTTTAGGTACAAGATATAGACTAAATAGAAGATGAAATTGCTATATTTAGGATTTATTTATGTTTCAGTACTACTGTAAGTGTTCTTTTTTTAATGTTATTTGGGATATAAAAAAAATCCTGAGCATTTTTCATGGTTTATTTTCCAAACCTCTTGAATATTTTGTACATTTTCTGATCTGACCTCTAGTTATTGCTATAAACATGTACCTACTTAACTTATGGATTGACAATAGTTCAGTAATTCTGAGTCCGCATTTAAAGGAACAATTGAATCATGGTACTTTGTATCGAAATATGAATGTAACCACTCGTCTTATCCATTCTTTCTTCATATTCTTATGTAAAAAAAAAAAAAAGATTTTTTTTGCCTTGCTTAACCACAGTCCATTGAAGCAATAAGGGCATAATTATGTTACGGTGTTATGAATACAAATGGTGTACTCCTCACTTTCATCGGCCTTGATGAGATGGTGATAAAAATTTTGACAACTTCCACTGTTCACTGCTTAAGGTTGTACAATAGAAATGATTTGCAGATTTAAAATCCCTCTTCAAAGTTTAACAGTAATACCAAAATTATTTAAATAAACATTGATCATTTAGAATTTGTTGTGTTGCATTTAATTCTATGGAATATTAGTTCTTAAAATTGCAACAATGAACAAAAGTCGTTTAAGTTCCAACAGTAACCGATACAAGGCAGTGCCTGTCATACGATTTTGCTGACATAACAAATTTATTATGAACGGCTGATACAATGGAGGGTCTTAAAGTGCCATGACTAGACTGTATTGATTAAACTAATGGAATTATTGATTTTAACATCTAATCATAAAAAGCTTGGTGTTTATATTTCGAATCCTGTACCGCTTGTATGACGGTCCAATGCTTTATCAAGTGTGTCCATGACATGCATGTTTAATGTGATTTTAATATGCATTGTGACTGAGAGAATGTTTACAAGCAACTTTCACACACTTTACCTTTGATATGATTCTGATATGTTTCATCAGCCTCTTATTAGTTTAATTGGATTTATGTCAGCCTGAGGAGGATGTCGATCACTTTTGTTTTGGTCCATCTTCTGTGCAATATACTTCCTGTTTTGAACTGTTATCTACAGATCGTTTCACAGGAGTTAGATGGCTTTTAGCATTCTTCAGTAATTACATTTTTAGATTATTATTAAGTTATTTAGTATATTTATTTAAGTTTTCACCAGATTCCCTGACAGTAGATTAAATTCGGTTGTAGTAGTAGTACATGTATATGCGTTATAACTAAAACATATTTGATGATTTTTTTTCGGAGAACACATTTCACAACAATAAACATTTTGTTATGTTATACCTTGATTTTTTTTAATTTATTTTCTATGATCATAAATTAAACTTGAAACGATACATGTGTTACTTTTTATTTGAAATTAATGCAGCACCTAATTAGAACACATTAAGGTATTTATTAAAAGTGGTACCTGAAATTTGTCTATACTACCACACATGTGACAAGCGCACTTGTAAGTTTGAGGTGTTTTTGATATTTGGCCCTATTGTGTTTTTTAATTTTAGCAATGATAACATTTAGAACAATGGTTAGATCTTGTAAACCATGGAACACTTGATTTTATTTTTTTATTTTAATTCCAAATCTATTTCAAGACCAAATAAGAATTTCGGCTATAAGTAGATATTGAATCAGATGAGTATAGTTTCCTTAAGAAATTAGTAAAAGCTAATATTTATTACTTTATCCATACATATGTGTCTGTTATGTGCCAAACATGAATTGGTTGATTCTAAAAACAGATATTATTCATCCAATGAAAAACACCTCTCACACAAATCCAGACCCTCTAACATAAATCCATAAACTCCCACAAAAATTCAAAACGTCCGCAGCGTGAATATGGCATGTCTGCTCACTTCAGAAAACAACCAATTGTCAGGCAGTAATCTCTAGTTATAGAAATTAATTAAGGGCAAGGAATGAAATAACGAATTTAAATAAGCTGCATAGGGGATCTGACATGGGTTGTCATTTAATACAAACATTTATTAAACAAGTTCAGAAACAGTAGTAATAAGCAAGTCTATGGCAAGTATACTGTCATATTTCCTTGACAAGTTTTATAAATGTATTAATCGTCCACGAGTGTCAGATTCTTTGTACATACGATTTAAGGAAGTTTCAACAATACTTAAAATCATGGTACGAGACGAGCTACATTATGAAGACGTCAATGATGTCATCAATAATAAGGCTGTGTTACACTTGTGTAATATAACGAAATAGGTGTATTGCATAGAAAACAAGGGGAATCATGTGACAAAGTGATGTAGCATAATTGGACAACTCGCTGGATGTTTTATTTGTGTGTGTTCAAGTTTTTTCAATTAAACAATTCTATATTAATATAGGTGAGACTAAAAGTGAAGGATAACTGACTTCTTTTAACAATAGACCTGTAAGGACGATGTATGTATGTCAGTACTACAATGGTTACTACATTATATGTATTGGTAATTCAATGGTTATTGTATTTGGGTCTTGTGCTCCACTGCCACTTGATCGGTCATATGGTGTCAATATACCAAGGTTAAATGTAAATAAAGTACAGCTAGGTAAGAAAATATGTGATAAGAAATATACAAATCTGATATAATTGAAGATGGGCTAGGATAATACAAGCAATAAGAATACCAATAAGCTATAAGAATACCAATAAGCTATAAGAATACCAATCATGTTTAGGTAAAAAAACAAGTTTATGTTCGGACACAATTTCAAACAGTTTGTTCATCTTACTGACATCAAAATACTTATAGCAAATATTGTTTATTTCAAAAGTGGAGCCTGGCAATTCAAGCTATACTTTCTTTTTCAGACATTATATGAATGAATCTAGAATGTCTAATGCCATGTAAGAGCTGTCTTCCCATCTGTTTTCTATATAATATGTACTGAACCTTTAGTTTAATTATGTGTTAATTTGTTGTGTGACATTGTCACAGCTTGTTAACCCATTTAGTTAAAACATACCGATTTGTAAGAGATTTAAATTCTGTGTGTTGGATGCAAATATCTCTCATTAAGGACTGAGGCAGATTTTTGCACTCTTTTCTCCCTCTTCTTTCCTTGGATGGCTATGTGACTCAGGAACCAATAAAAACAATGTCATTATCAAGATAAAGTTCATTAAATTTTGAAAGTAGTTCACTAATGAGGGGATCAACAAATAAAGGTTTACAATAGACTGTAAAACTGACAGTGAATAAAAAATCACCATAAATTTTTCAGCAGGATGATCCAAAATGAAGTCGAAAGTTTAATAGCTCGAACTTCGGATGTAAAAATTGAACATTTATTTAGCAATTTCTTTTGACAACAATTTCTGCTTCCAAGTCATCCATATACATGTATATGTGGACACAATCAGTGTATTTATTACCTTATTCAAGAAATTGAGACTGTAAGATAAAAGGGTTACAAAGTTCTAACACAAGAAGCATTTAGTTGTTCTCGTGGATGCCCAATAACCAGATTTTATGACGAGTGACTTCTGCTGCTTGAATGCTCTCCTTCATTTTCAAACCTAGAAGGTTTATGAACTTAGGCCTGTTCATAATTAGGGTCAAACAAAATACAAAATGCTGGATGTTTAGGGTGTTTTTTTTGGTAACATATTAAAGTGCAAGTTTTTTGCAACATAGATATAGAGATGGCTCTTTTGCTTCTCCATACTCTTTATCAAAGAAGTCTTTAATGCTCAAACAGTTGGACGAAGTCACAATGTCCAGTCCGGATCCTGGTAGGATTTTCTGGCAGAGCCACAAATGATGCTGCTACCATAATTTTGTTTTGATCAATATAAGACTACATTAGTGGATTGGTAATGCACTGGTTACTACAGTATGTATATTGGTAATGCACTGGTTACTACAGTATGTATATTGGTAATGCACTGGTTACTACAATATGTATAATAGTAATGCACTGGTTACTACAGTATGTATATTGGTAATGCACTGGTTACTACAATATGTATAATAGTAATGCACTGGTTACTACAGTATGTATATTGGTAATGCACTGGTTACTACAGTATGTATATTGGTAATGTACTGGTTACTACAGTATGTATATTGGTAATGCACTAGTTACTACAGTATGTATATTGGTAATGCACTGGTTACTACAATATGTATAATAGTAATGCACTGGTTACTACAGTATGTATATTGGTAATGCACTGGTTACTACATATGTATAATAGTAATGCAATGGTTACTTCAGTATGTATATTAGTAATGCACTGGTTACTACAGTATGTATATTGGTAATGCACTGGTTACTACAGTATGTATATTGGTAATGCACTGGTTAATACAATATGTATATTGGTAATGCACTGGTTACTTTAGTACATATATTAGTAACATAATGGTTACTCGGGAACATGTACTGGTAATGCACTGGTTACTACAGTATGTATATTGGTAATGCACTGGTTAATACAATATGTATATTGGTAATGCACTGGTTACTTTAGTACATATATTACTAACATAATGGTTACTCGGGAACATGTACTGGTAATGCACTGGTTACTACAGTACATGGATTGATAACATAATTGTTACTATGGTAAGTGTAATGCAATGGTGACTATAGTACATATATTGGTAACAACGGTTTCTACAGTACTGGTAATGCTAAGTAAACTAAAATATTAGAAAACCTTACAAATAAAAGGGCTATAAAATGACAAGACATTAATTCGTAATATTTTATTTTCTAGATGACAAATAACATACCTTATTTTAATGAATGCAACACTGGATAAGTAAAGGCTAAGCTATTTTATAAACTCAAATCTCAAAGACCTGTAACAGTTTCAAACAATAATGATTCGTGCTCTATTTATTTGAACTTGTGAACTGTTACAAAAGAAAGAGAATTCAGACTGAAGAACGCTAAAAGCCGTCATTTATCAAACAAACATGAATAACTGATGAGAATGATTCTATAGAAATAGAACAATGGAATGGTTTATGTAAACATATACAATATCAATATATAAGAGTGATGCATACAAAATGATAACTGATATATTTGCAAAAATAAATGTTAATAAAAAAAGAAATATACACTGATGATACAAATGGAATAAAATACCTCTTCAAAATACAGTGAAACATTGAAGTAAATATAAAAAAGATAAAATGTAAACTTAACTATATGAAAAGCCTGTTGACTTGCATTCTACTAGCATCCCCAGGTATTTATTTTTATATATCTATAAACACCATTTATAACATCCTAATAGCATCTTTTTATTAAGATAAATTCATTTAAATATTCCAACTACACAAAAATCTATGCCAAATTAAAACCATTGACACATTTTTTGCCTAATTATGGCAAAATGATGCCTATCAAAAAATTCCGTAACAACAAAGAAAAGAGAAATACTTTAATAATGACATCTCTTTGGTACGAGTGTGTAGAGTTTAGCCTAAAAGCAAGTCTTCAGCCAAAAAGCAAACACAATAGGTTACAAGAGCTCCATTTTTTCTTGATGCATACTAACATATTTAGAGGAAATAAAATACTTTTGTGTGCTGCATAAAAAAGACATTTTGGTGCATAGATTGAACATAGCTGTAAAATGATGTTTATTCCTGACATTGTCCTGCTACCAAAGTTGGATGAAACAGTAGTTTAATTAGCTTAATTATCTATGTAATTGTTGTTGGTGACATAACATGCTGTTATATTATAAAAACATAAAAAATGAACACAGTGACCAGCCAGTCAGTGTCACTATTATCTACATTACTTCACATTCTGGGGATGCTAATTCTACTAACACGATGAGTTCAACATGACCAGTTTCAAAAAGCAGTCCTTGGCAAAAAAATTGAAGTACTGCTTCAGTACTAATTACAAAAGCATTCACAAGGTGTGGTGTAAATGGTACAGAATGCTGTTTTTTGGACCCAGATATAATGCAAAACCCCTACAACCCATCAACAAACAGACCTGAGCCAGTTATAAACACGAGCTGTCAACAAAAGGTACCATTTTCATCAAGTTCTGCAATTATCCCAGTATCTATCATTACTTTGATTGTGTTTTGTTTTTACAATGCCCATTGCAAAACATAGAGAAACAAATTTGTACAAATTTATATCATTAAAAACAAGCTCTGGCTTCATTTAAATATTTTCTAAAAACAAATAACCCTTTCTATTTTTAAACTTCCATATACAAGTAATAAGGGGTTAATGTTAAAATTATCAACTGAATGTCTTGGCTAAACATTCTCTCTGATTCCTATTATCAATATATATTTTTTTACACACCACAAAAGGTTTAATGCATACTCTTTGATAGGATGAAACACAGTAACCCTTTAAGGTGTTTGACGTTTCCGAGCAAATCTTGTCTTGTCGAACCTTGCTTCCATTTCCTCAAGGACTCTAGGGGTGTATCTCACAACCAGTCGCACTTTACCTGCAATTTAGAGCAACAATAAAACTGTATTACAATATCAGCAAATACAAAATAGACCTACATTTTATTGAAAATATTAAAATTCTTTATGCAATAATAATAATAATGAATTCTCACATACATACATCAATTAAGTTGACCGTACAAAATATATTTATTCAACAAATCCTAGAAAAAATCGAAATTGTTCTTAAATAAGAAAGCTGACTATAATATATACACCTGTCCATAAGTTTAGCACAAAGTATCAAACTTGTTTACACATGATAAAAATATTCTAGCAACTTTTTTGCTAAAGCTGTGCCTGTGTGCATTGTTTTAGAAATGCGTTAAGTCTGGTGTTGAGATAGCGATGATTTGATGTGGTATCATATCAGGTGTTAAAACACATGATCAACTTCAAATGGAAGTTTTTGGAACAATAAAACAAACTTTTTCAGTTAAAACTAACTATCTTCAGGGTATGAGTTTTCTTCTAGCCTTTGTGGCAGTAAACTTACCTTGTGCCAGCTTAAGCAGTTCTACGGCTTTCTCATGATGCTCCCCCTTCCACACTCTGTAACAATTAATACAGATAAATGCAACAGGTTTAATATTTAAACAATCATGCTAACTTAACACACAGACACATCTATTAATAAAACAAGTCATGCAATATAACAACATTCAGCTCCCATATCAGTCTTATATTAAGATTTTCACAGAATAAACATCACATTTCATCCACAATATCATAATAAACATTACATTTCATCCACAATCTCATAATAAACATTACATTTCATCCACAATATCATCTTAAATTACTAAGTTTGACCTTTTTATTTCTTTCATCTTTAGAAAATTTTTAAAAAGATCCAGACTTTTTAAAAGACTGGGCAGTGTCTCCTCTTAAAGTAACAAAATATCTGTTTCATGATGCAAACAAAAAGTCCTCCAATAGCTCCCCGAATAAGTGATGATAACAATGACACTAAAATACAATTCCACTCTGTTTTAAATTAAAAACCAACAACAAAAAAGCAAACAACAAAATAAAGATAACTGGAGTCCTATTTTATTTTATGGAAGTCATCTGTTTAAATCACTAACCTTTTATAAAAGCAGTTCTTTCTAACATTCATCCACATTAAAAAGCAGAATTTTTCTCAAATTTGCTACCTTTTAAAATAAAAAATATAGGCAAAAGCCAGCTAAACAGCTCATTCCCATCTCAAAAAGCCAAGAGTTTATATGAATTTTGACAGGTTCCTATGATATAAGGTAAGAACTAGAAACAAAAGTAACAAGAAGCAATAATAGGTATGGACACTTGAAGCAAAAGTAGACAAAACAGCCAGCACTAAACATTTCACTCACCACCCCATTGACTGAGATGAGTTGATCTCCCCGTTTCAGGCCACCATGTCTGTCTGCCACCCCACCTGGGATGATCCGTGAGATATAGATGGGAGAATTCTGCTCCTTTCCACCCATCACATTGAAGCCTAGACCCTCCTCAGTCTTAGGCAGCTCAACAACACGTGGGTGAGCATGTCCCTCGCTGGCAGCAAAAGCTGCTACTGTTGCCTGTAAACATTTATCAACCATTCCTTAAAATTTACAGAGACATTAGAAATAGTGTGGAACTGAAAATCAGCAAAAAATACATGTACAGCATTTGGGCAAAGAATTTCATTTTATTTAAAATGTCTATATAGCCAATTATGGAAAAATGACTAGGTGCCTGTTAGTCCATGTTTTTTGATGGCTAACTTTTGTAGTTTCTGACAAGAAGATATTCCAACTTTTCCCATAAAGCCATACAGCCCTTTGTGGCAATGTTTTTTGACGATTCAAAGTTCTTTAAATAACTTTTCATTCCCCATGCCTCTCGAATTTGGGCCAGTGGTTTCAGAGGTGATGTTGCTTTAAGAATGTTGATGGATGCCCAACGCGTGTCACCAGATGCCAGAAGGTGAGTGATCACAATAGTTCTGCTCTCCCTGAGCATAAGCTCAGGTGAGCTAAAAAGACAATTGCAATTATTGAAATTGACAGTATAATTATGACATAATTATATATTATTATAAATTCACTTTTATGGTCCTATATAATAAATTCATTTGCTCTTGACTATGTAGACTCAAAATTCTAAACAGGTCACTAAACATGAAAGCAGTCACATTTTCTGTTTTCAAATAAAATATGAAGTAAATTTGTATAAGTAGGGGGGGGGGGGGGGGGACATGAAAAAAGCTTGCAACCAAGAAAAATTGAGCCATTAAGTGATGCTACTTTTTTTTTTTTTTGTGTTCATTGTAATGAGAAATAATGAGCAGACTTTTTTTTCTCTTGTTATAATATTATACACACCAACCAATATAAGGTTGGTATTGCAATCTGTAGTAATGGTAGAGAACTAGCTAATAATGAAAACCAATAATACACCAGTCAATTGAAAACCTTCAAATAAGCAAGTTTTTAGTAACCTAAAGTCAAATCGTTGTGTCTAGTGACAAATGATTTATCTTCTATGACTAACTGCTGGGTGACAAGAAACCCATGTTGAAAGACAGTCTGCCACACCAGGAGAAAGCAAATACAAATGAAGTGCTTATTAGTCTATGACGTCTCCTCTTGATTCATGGCCATCCTATCAGTTGTAAGATGTCTTACCTTCGCTGTAGCATTGGCTCTGACTTCTGGATTGCCAGAGATGTCCACAGTTTCATACACACTCTCATATACCTCTCGGACTGCATTCAGGAAATCACTCTGAAGAACTCTCTGCAAAGCAGCCAACTTTTGTGGAGGAACTTCCCCACCTGTAAATTAAATTAATAGTCTCACTGAAACAAACACTTTTTTAGTAAAACATGTATGCAAATTATGATAGTTTTTAATTAAAATTGTCAAAATTTGTGCATGTTTATAAACAGGTTTGCAGTCTTGTCATGCATGTAGATGGCTAAAGGATTACTATACAATTTAAAACAAAAAGGAAAATGAAAGTATTTTATTAACTGAAGTATAACTTTAACACATAAACAAAAACATTCACTTACTTTTATTTAAGTATACTTATAACACTTAAACAAAACCATTCACTTACTTTTATTAACTGAAGTATACCTATAACACTTAAACAAAACCATATACTTACTTTTCTGAAGAGCATCCAGAAGCTCAATAGCTCTGTTTATATCTGAAAATAAAAATATGATTCTGACTATGGAAGGGGATATCCTCCAATATTCTAATTACCATTTCTAACTTTCAATACACAAATTTGTTACTTCAAATGCTAATTTGTAAATTGTAACACTGTGCAGGCTAAATACCACTTTCTTATTTCATCTGAATATTTAAATTATTCTGTTCAGATTCAATAAATTCGAACAATTTCACATTTCCAGCACAAGCAATTTACAAATTGCAGGGCGAAAATTACAAATATATTTTACATTTCCTAAACCTAATTTACAAGTTACAAATCTAGAGGCACAAATTACTAGTGTAAAACACTACATCACTCCAGTTCAACATTAAGATGTAAGGTACTTCTTTTGTGTGTGTGTGTGTGTGTGTGTGTGTGTGTGTATGTGTGTGTGTGTTTGCATATTTACCAGTGTCTGTAGCACTGGACACATATGTGACAATAATACTACTTGTGCCATTTTTCTTATTTTTTAACATTGTTTTCAATAAGCAATATGTGCTAGAACAGTTGTCTAGCATTTATTTCCTTAAATATGTTCATCAGTTCTATTTTTTATGTCATTTTGACTTGATTCTTACATTACCTGTTGTAGTTCTTAAACTCTACCTTTAGAGGCTTTGAGATATTTCCTGGTTATCACCCGAAAGGGTCTTTGCGCGTTTCTATTGACATCACATTGTTCAAAAGTTTCACTGCAAGATGTTTAAAGTTGTTCTAAAATGGTAAAATGATTGCCACTGGCTTAACATGTTTTTCTTTTACTATACCCACACAAACACAAGCGTACTACTGCCTTAGCGTACAACGGTGTAAGTGTATCACTATCAGACAAAGCATACCACACAGAATTGTATAGATGGGTGTGTGCAAATGGTGGTATTTATGAAGTTCATGGCCCACTTTGTTAAGTTACAAGTTAAGAACCAAAAAATATAATTTATATATCAAATTTGGTACTTCTTTATCAATTTACTTTTAGTGTAAGCATGGATAATTATGGTGGTTGTATCCAGAAAAATATCAAACAACAGTAAGGCGACTGATCTGAAGGCCTTATCATATATTGCTGTTCCTAAGGAAATAAATACAGGGTTGTCACTAGAAATATTTTGAGCAGACTCAATTAACTTTTGTGGAGGCTAGGCTATGCAAGGGCAGAAGGCGAGGAGCACTGCTCAGAGGTCCGGGGGCATGCTCTGGACCGATTTTCTTTTTTTCTTCAAATTTGAGGCGGCCCGATTTTCATTTGAGGCGGTCAAATCGGCCGTTAGCCGCCTCCTAATGACAACCCTGAAATGTATGTACCATTTGATAATGGTCTAAACAATAAGATAACACTGCTTAAATAAACACTTTATGAACATATACATATGCCATATATGGTACACTTTCACGTTTCTTTTGTCAGCTGCCAAGTATACAGTATAAGGCTATTGTTCCGTACGGACTGAGCTTCAAACAAAGGCTTTACAAATCCAAGTCTTTAATTGCATAAATTTAAGTCACTAACGTTTGTATAAGTAGAATGGTAAATATTTAAAAATACCGAAATTACAAGACATAAACAATGGTAGGCTAAAACGTATCGAATATTTTAATAATAAAGCTAAAAATGCGATACATATTTGGCATTCTCAAGAAAATGGCGTCATAAATCCATTACTTCGATTGGTCATATTTAAATTAATCGTGCATATATAATTATGCATATTTATTCATTGCTATAGTGCCCACATTAGGTACAAATTTGTAAAAAATACCTCTGTCCAAATGTAGAGGTTCTGACATGGTCGCCATTTTGAATCACTTCCTCATTGTAGTTACTTCCCTTTGGTGTAAACCAACCGTACCACAATTGATTCGTAACATCGTGCTTTTTTTTACGTCTAGTTGATCTACCTGTTAACTGCGATTCAGAGTGGTCTGTCACCAGGGATGGATTCGGGGTTGAAAGAGTAGAGTTTTGAAAACAGAAGAAGGTACACGTAAGCTTAAATAATTCTAAGCCACAACAATTTTCTGCATCCGCCCCTGGCTGTCACAGGTTTCATATGTCATGTTTATTAACCTAGTTTTATAGGATTATTTTCTCATCTCAGATTTACTTTCATAAAAAAGTGACAATTATCTTTCATTTTTGCATATATATATAAACGCTCGTGCAAATAAATTTTAGTACGAATGGTAATAAAAATGTTTCCCTTACACTCAATCTCGGTGTTATTAAACTTTATTATTATATATAAATAACATGTACATTAATTCTGATTGGTTACATATTTTATATACATATACGCCTATTATAGTGCAACAAGGACATGGCTTACAAATGAGAACAAAAACTGTATCTAAATATTTAATATAAAAGGCCATGGTGGTAAAAGGACAACAAAGACATTAATAATAATGTTACATTTAATTAAACAACATTATATAGAAAACACACATCCGTCAGCTTTGATAATTCAATTACGAGCTACCGGGTGGCAAAACCTCTCGGACCTAGGTAGCGAAACATCAGGTGCGAAACATCCGTCAATCGTTTTATTAACTGATACAGCTTATGTATATGAGTTCTGTTTTATGAAAACGAACTCATTGCATTGTCAGTTTTAAGCATTTTTAAGGTACTAACATATCATTACATGTACATTCCATTGGTCGAACTGACCAGGTTATAAAACCATAAACAGGTCATCATATAAACATGAAACAGACCTACAGTCATATTGTGCAGTTAACATAGTTCATATACCAATAAGAATACGTGGTCTGATCAAACGATTAGCAGAATTTTACTTTGACAGTTTGAAAGACGAAGATTCGCTCGACACAGGTCTGTGAAATTTATAAATTGATCACTAACACTTCATGCGACCACTTACAAGTATAGCTTAAGTTTTGGAAAATGTCTATTATATGACACTTCAAGTAAATGGGCTGAGGTCGGAATTCCATGTCTCCGCGCCCGCGAACGTCCTCCGAGTAAAACAATTGCCAGCTCTCTTCCATGCATGAGTGAACTTTCCGTATAATAATACAATTATGTTCTTATCCATAACAGGGTGTACTATTTCGCTTTTAAGACATGATCCATTCTCGGAGACAGATTATAAATGATATATACGGACACATGAAACAGGTCCAATTACAGATTACAGTTTTCACTGCTTTGTTTATTCACGAACGCAGAAACACGGACGCGGATGGCGGACACGGAGTCACGGAATATCGGCCGAACTCATTGTTGGAACACGACGTCATCCACTACGCTTCGACCAAATCCATGGCAGTCAACGTCATGCATTTAGAAACATTCTACTTATTCTTCGCACTGTTTAAAATAACTGCTATTTTAGCCATTCAACCTCAAAGCATACAAACAACTTTTTGAACAGATGCATACGGTAGAACTTTCTCTGGAACGGCAAAATACGCCCAACCGGAGTTTCTCTGCTAACATTTTTTTGGGGCCACAATTTGCATTTTTTTTTATATAAAATGCTTATCAATATTATGATAGCCATGCGTGGGTTTTAGTTTGTAAAGAAAAGATGTGCAAGACCTCTAAGACTACTCGATCCATCGTTAAGTATCAAGTTCACAGCAAAGGTGCAAATACAAAAATAAACATGTTGCTAAATAAGCTTGTACAAAGTGCAGTGATAGTAATGTTAACAGAAGGATGATGCAGCAAGCGATGACGTAAGCAACCGTCTTTAAGTGGATAATTCCTCCAATGAACAAAATAAAAGAATGCTAACAAGAAAGGGTTATATGAGGTGGCGCCGTAGAGATTGACAGCAACGAACCATGCATGACTCTGATGGGAAGTAGATTATTTTTGTTACTTTGTTTTCATTGTTCTCTGGTACATCTGTATTTACAAGCTGCATTGTTGACATCGGTATAGTTGTGTTTTTGTTGTTGTTGAACAATAAATTGCTAAACAGCTGCGAATTCCTATAAATGCCAGGCCATTGTTTATAATTGCAGTGTACACATTATCGATGCAAGCAACAATTCTTGAGAACTGTTTTATGTAAGTAAGTTTATTAAATAATAAATAGTTTACACAATTGTAAATTTGCTTCTGTTGGGCCATAATTTGACTAGCCAAATGGGGTAGATTCTGTGATATTTTGGATTGTTGTCATCGTCTGTGGTGGGGTTGTTGCAGACACTGTCAAATTTAGATCAACCCGTGTCCAGATCTGTGACGTCACCGACATAGCGACCATGCCAGTAGTAGACTCTACCAGTGTGCAGACATAATCAGTGCTATATGAAAACGTGTTACAGCGGCTGTGGCGTGTGCACATCTGAGTGCATTCCTGAATTCCTGTCACATTGCCGTGGACCATGATTCCTGTAGACAATGTGGACCCGGAGCTGAAGTACTCCATTCCATCCGCATGCAGCCAGAAATATCCACAACCCGACACGCGGACAGGCTCCGGCGCGTAATCTACAAACAATACCATATATTTCAGTAAATTTCTTTTGATATTCCTTTTACAATTTGAATTAAAACAATAACAACAAAACATACAAAAAAATAAAACAAAACATAAACAAAGCACACACACAAAAAAAAACACACACAAAAAAAACACAAACAAATAAAAACAAAACCACAAAAAACAATGTCAACCCATTTAAATGTATATACTGAACGTTATAAACATTATCTTGCTCCGATTTTCAATGATTAAAAAGTTACTGACTTTAAGCTACTTATTACAAATATTGTCATTCAAGAATTACAAATACTTAACCGTAACTTACCCAATGTTTGAATGGTCCAGATGAAAATTTTCACCTCGACCAAGCGGGCCGCTTGTGAGCCTATACCAGTACCAAACTTCTCCGGAACACAGACGATTGCTCCCTGATCAATATTTGGCCGCCACACCCGCAGTAACGTGTCCGAGTATCCGAATACCATCCCGCCGTAAGAGCATGGCCGTCCGAAGTTGTACGCCAGGTTGGTAGCACCACTGATGCCCTCGAAGTGCAGTCCCTTGTTGACGCCATCCAGGACCTTCACCTAGACGACGGAACAGACACTATGTTTCAGACCTTCGTTGCTCGACCCTTTTGTACTGTTTCCTTTTGTAATTTTTGAAAATTGCATGTAAATGAAATAAAATTTTGGGCAGATATACGTTTAAACTTAAGGCAATGACATACAATATGAAGTTTGCGGTGGTTAAAGGGCTTTTGCTAGTCTGAATCGTGCATAATCTGTGTCACTTGTTTTTTGTAAAGGTGGTATCGGACCGTTTGGACCTTTTTATATCGCACACACCAGATAATGTATTGGTAGTCCAAAATATCACACAAAATATTGTTCATTGATGACCTACTTCTGTGTGGAAAAATGATAAACGACGCCCTACTCATCATTATAAACATGTTGTTTTTTTATCTGTACCACGATTATCAGCTATATTTTAAACCTAAAATCACTAGACGACTCAATTTTGTCAATCAGATGAAACAAATTAGCCCAGCTTACTTTGTTTTTGTAAAATTACAAAACGACATGATGGGTCTCATAATTTGATAAAGACTATTTTTCTGATAGGAGCTGCATGTGTGGATTAGATGGCAACTCACTGTGACTGACACGAATCCATCTTGGGCCCAACCAGGGGCCGGTACACTGAGTGATTGCTCCAATTGTTCTTTCCTATTCCCAATCTTGAACTTTTTCTTGTACTTGACAATACCTATGGAACACCACGCGTACATGTCCACCAAACCCGACCTAGCTTGGCTTACGTGTGTCCCTGTGGCCCCCCAATCCGTCGTCAACACCGAACAGTTTCCCGACTGTCGGAAAGAAATGCATATAGTATCTGAATTACAAGGAGTCGGAGTTCATCAAAAGTAACACTCTAAAACGGTCACGTGGCAGTATCACGGAGTATAAAACATACTTACCGAATATGGCACAATAAATAATCACGTTCTTGTATAACCAGTGTCGATATATTGTAACGAAAATTTGCATATGTTATACTCTTCAGTTATTAAAATATTAGCCCATTAAGTTGATAATTGTATAGACCTCATACTCGCTTAACAGTCATACCCTATTAAAAAAGAGGCTATTAGGTTACCTGACCGGTTAAACACTCCGGAAAAAAAACACAAATAGGTAGGAATTTTTATCTGTCTCAAAAGAAGTCAGAACACTTTTGGCTCCGGTAGATAAGGGGCACGGGTTCGAACCCCGCTATTGTTGAACTTTTGCAGCATGTTTTAAATATTTTGATATAATATATATATATATATATATATATATATATATATATATATATATATATATATATATATATATATATATATATATATAGATCTATGTTAGGACACAATGAGAAAATCAAGTTGAATGAAGACTGTAAATAAACATGATGGAAATCCATCGCCCACCTGAGGACCGCACACCCATAAAGAAATAGATCTTGAACCAGACCGTAATAATTGAAATCTTGTTAATACGGAAGACTACAAGAATCATTTACACATTTTCAATATGATCTAGGAGTTATGGTCTGACCTAAAGATTTGCAAGCATATAGCTTTATATGGAAAATACCAAGTTCCCACGCTGTCATATTTTTTAAAGTGTCAAATTTCAACATGTCTTAATATAGAGTCACCCATGCAATAGTACCTTAAATTTCAAGACGCTAGTTCTTCTATTTTCTCACATTCTCACTTTTAAAGTTTTACAATATAGTCGTATAATGAAAAGAAATGGTTTCTGGTGGATTGAGATTGTTTGCAGCATCTAATAGAAGGTACACTGTTAGCAAATATTAAGGACTCTAGCTTTTGTAGTTTCTAAAAGGAAGATATGCACAGTTGTACCATATAGCCATATGGCTACATAACATATATGTCTTGGCGGTCATGTTTTTCGACGAATCAAAATTCTTTGCACAAACTTGATAGATCGCCAGCCACGGAACAGGTACTCCAAATTTCAACACTGTATATGGAAAATGGACACGCCCCTTGCAGCAATGTTTTTTTTTAACTAATCAAGTCAATCGTGATAGAGGGCCACCAAAGGAACATGCATATACCAAAATATCAAGGATATATGGCTTGCGCAGTGTTTTTTTTCCGAAAATAACTTTTTCGTAGTTTCACAATATAGATCTATATTAAATAATTAAGTCAAAAGGAAAATGGCCACGCACATAGCGGCCAGGCTTTTTGATGGTTCAAAATTCTTTGAGTAACTTTTCGTTTTACCTGCCTGCTGAAGCTCTGGATGAGGTTTGGTTGAATTTGGGTCAGCATGTTTAAAGAATGTTAACAGACGCGTGACACGGTCGGTAGGCCATCACAATAGCGCCCCCACCCTTCTCGCCCCCTGGATATATGCTCCTTGGGCATATGCTTTGGTGAGCTAGAAATCGTGTACATTGTATATGCATGTCTGCTTACACGTGTAAGAAATAAAAAAAAGTGCACCCTCAGGGCTCGAACTCTCGTTCATAGGGAACTGCTCCCCTAATTACAAGTATTGTTTACAACTTCGTAGTAGAACCAGTCATCTTACAAGAATCGGCTCGATTCAAAATGGCGGCAGTGTGATTATGGTTCAATTGGAACACCTAGGATAATTCACGAATCATCTCTCGGGTGTATGTAGGTAGTAGGATCACCTCGGCCATTTCCCTAAATGGAACTACTTTTGAGACAGACGTCAAAACAAAGATGGCAGCTCGGGTGACAGCTCACTACAATACGATGCCTGTCAAACTTAAATTTGTGGAGGCTTCATCCAATTTTAATTTAGCTAGCACAGCAGACACGCAGCTGTCAAACGATGACATTGTCTATGTTTTGGGCGAACTACATTTTAGGCATATTCTTCGTCCGACTTCCGGCGAACAAAACGATCGTGATTTGAGTATCATTGCACCAGATACATCGGAGGGACGATTGTCCCGAGACGGAATTACCCGAAGAGTTCCGATTGATTTTGGTCGTGTGTACTCACAGGGACTGTTGGATGATGTCCACACACGTATTCGGTGTCTGTCGAAGGCTGATATCAGCCCGCCTGTTAAATAGAACTGGCCCATTACATCCTGGTTGGCTTGGGCACTTCCTGAGGATTACAACGTGCACATTTAAATTAATTTTGTTCTTGCATAATTCATGGCATAAATTTTTGGTCTGGCTGATCAGTTTTTTTGTTTTGTTGAGAAATACACCTCAATTAAGGTTATTATAGCGATGTTTCTTGGTTTAGGCAGATATCAGACAGTTGTCTGGGTAGAATTACCAGCGCATCGAAAGTCCGTTGGAAGACCTTTCCACATTAAGTCCTTCGCCACGACCGGGACTCGAACCCTCAGTGCGAGAGACAAGCGGTCTGAGGAATTATAAGCCCATGGCTCTAACACTACGCCCTGATTTGTTGTACGCATGACTGGTTGCGCTATATAATGTTAAGTGGTAACATAGTTTTATGGCTAAGACAACTCTATTTATATGTGCTCTAAGTGTGCACCATCTTTAAATGGCGGAACATTTGTTGATGGGACGTCACTTTAAAGTTAACAAATCTATCTCACCTTGAGCATCTGTATACCAGCCAACAAAGTTATCTTGCATCTTGGCTCGAACCTTCACCAGCTGCGGAAAATGTCCAGTGTCGGTAGTCTCCTCCAAAAACGTCAACGATCCTGTAATAAAAATGTTATATTATTCAATGACCTAAGTAGAAGTATTGTATAGTATTGTATTTACATCAACTGCGTTTCCTGTTAATAGATAGATAGATACTTTATGTAGTACAAAAGGCCTATCAGCCTGTCAGTACAGATAAAACATAGCAAAACATCCAAAGTCAATATGGCAGGTTTACAAAACACATTATATAGTTAATTACAAAATTTTACTATTTAGCTACTACTTTATACGACTACATATAAACATCATGTAAAGTAATTGCTTATTAATATTAACAGAGACTATGAAAGGCCGTGTGGCTTATACAATATATTCATGTCTACTTATATAAGATAAAAACCAACTTCAAGATGTGTATAGAAATCATGCTATAGTTATATCTACGTCAATATTTGAGTTTATCAAAAGATAATTATCATATTATAGAGCTCCAAATAATGTTAATACGTGCCCCTGTTCTTTTCTGTTTAAGCATCATACATGAATACTATCTAACAAGAACAGGAACAGAATAAACAACACATAGGGAACACAAATGCATACCGGAGTAAAAAGCTCAAACCACCCACTCTCGGAAACTCAAACTTGAAATGGCAGTCAGGGTGAAAAACAATAAAATAAACAAGCATTCTAGGTATCCACTTAAGACTAGCTATTATGACCAGGAGCGTGGATTGTGTCGGTGATGTCTATATGTCCCAACACATACTATTGAAGGAGCCTGCCAGAATGGGGATACCCGTCTTTGTAAAGCATGGAGGCGGTAGAACTGCAGCTGTCCAGCACCGTACCCGGACCTTCACCACCATGTCCTGCTGGGTGTTCACACCCGTCCATTGGGGGCTCAAACCTAGGAGGCCATAAGAACATACGATTTAAAGTTTATAATAGAGCCGAATACATGCTTCGACACAGCGTGGCAAGACGTTGAACTTAATGAAGAAGTAACACATAATACCCAATAAAATGCTGTAAAGTCTCATTGCGGTCTAAACACTGTGCTATTGACATGCATATATATGTGCATATTAAGTATAATTGAACTGTGTTTCCAGAGACAAATCCGATTGCCCCGTGCGTCATCAAGACCGGTCTCCCATTTTTAACAAAAACACATATTGTTTATTATCACAAATCTATTATTGGTTTGACATTGAAATTCATATGCACAAGAATACCGACAAATTACTCTTAAATAATATGAAGACGTTTACACAAACGAATCCTCATAAGTATCAGGCACAGAAACAAGACACCTGTATAGATTCCCTTCCCGTTGGTTGTTCCGTGGTTGTTGCCCTTCGGGAGGTACAATTTGACAGTGGTGGCATCGTAGATGTAGACAACACCGCCGTAGGCTGTATTCTGGTCATCGTCGCGGGAGGCGTCGCCTTCAGAAGAGAGAGAGCGAGAGAGAGTAAGCTTTTAGTGTGGTGTAATTGACGACGAAGACTTTTTGTCAATATAAACTTTATGGCCAATGTCAAAAAAGTACCATTTAGCCAGATCAACTGTCAGGTTGCTCCAGCCTGACCAAGAGGTTTGGCCCTTACAAACTCTCTGTAAACCGACATATGGCCTGAGATCTCTAACCTTTCTCACCTCTTAACACATAACCAGACCCTCTCTATACAGTCAAATCGAACATTATATGAAACGTATAGCAAGGAGAGGAGCAGAGGGTAGACAATTATGTTATGGCAGAAGTTTGCCACATCGATCTCCATTGACATAGGCCCGTATTCACCAACCACTTTTAAGTAAGAATGGGTAAAGTCATTAATTTTAATTCACAATATCTTCAAAATATATTCAGCAATATGTCTAAAATGTTGCATGATACTTTTTTCTTTGCTATTTTATGCTTAAAATAACATTTTATCTAAATACAAAAGCTTTGTTTTCTTGGTATGTAAATGGTGAGTTGGGCTCAAGTCATGACTTGGGCTTAGAAATGCTTGGCGAATACGGGCCATAGACTTTCGACAGATGCTTGGTGTTAATATGCCATGATGTCTAAACGGTATCAATAATTACGTCAAATGAGAAAAATGAATCAATTGATATTATAATAAATAGAATAAACTCTTCAACAGAAGAGCGTGGAAACCCTAAAATAAAAACACATATCAATAATTAAATTTTGTGCGTATGGTATTTATTCATAACTTACCTGTATAACATTTGACAGCTAGGCTGATGATGGAATATCTGGCCGCTCTTAAACCTTCACTATTGTAAAAAACTTGTAACACATTAATAAATCTGGATTTCGTGGAATATTTATTCACTTTTGCCTCTGCATTTTGTCATTGTTAACCGTTTGTTATTGACACTATAGTATTTTCTTTTAAATCAACACACGTTGCATTTTATTTGACTTCGTGAACATACTCTCTTATAACTGTATGTATGATAATTTTTTGTAAAGCCCCTTTGCACGTAGTTATTATGATTAGAGGGCTATACAAATATGGTATAATAATAATAATAATAATAATAATAATAATAATAATAATAATAATAATAACTCTCTCCTGATCTGGATGTATTAGTTGCCGGACTTATACTACACAGCTCCATATATCGCCTGATTTTTGATCTGCATTTCGAAGGAAAACAAGGAAGCGGGCTTATCAGTCACCAAAGTGCACGTAGCCGGGCAGTTTAGGATTGCTGTCTGAAAATTCTCCAGTCCCACATCACGTAAGCTCGAATTTCAGTCTAGACGAATACTGTCAAGTCGGTGGTTCTACCCAGAAATGTGTCTCGGATCTTATTCAAACCAACGTAAACGGAATGAGCGCCATTTTGTACCAATACATTTTTATATCATGGCAGCCAATCACATAACTTACCAATGCCTTTAAATATGAAGTCCTCATTGGGTCCACCAAGAGCTTTCACTGTGACGTCAACAAGTTGAGGCACCTCCCCCAAGTTATGGCTCACAGACCGGAAACTGTAGGTGGCGTCCTCGGCTATCATCAGTAGCCAATCACTATCGAAACTGGGCTTATAAAACGTCGCTGTTAAGATAAATACCGCCCCAATTTTAATAGTTTATTTTGGAGGTAAAAAGATAAAATGATAAATCATAGCATTTACTATGTATTTAAATAAACTGTCATCAATCTTTTTGTTTGGTACACCGTTATTAAAAAATAACGTTCCTGGCGCCATACAATCCAATATGTTTTATTTACAAAGTTATATTTTAAGATTGTTGGTATCCCTTAGTACACACCTGCACAATTTTACACAACATTCTTTTGAAAATAGTTTCCTTCATACAAGTACCAAAGTATAAATGCAAATAGTAGGTCTACTTGTATGTAATCTTAAACGATCAACACACAAATGATGCAACTGCCAACTAATACAAGCTCCCAGGTTTCACTATATTTACTGTAAAGTGTTACCAAACTTGCATTTATATAGTTCCCAGCGGATTTATACTGATCTGGATATACACTATGGAGGTTGTCTGATCTAGACATGTACTATTGAAGTAGTCTGATCTAGACATACACTTTGGAAGTTGCCTGATCTAGACATACATTACGGGGGTTGCCTAATTAAGACATACACTATTGGGGTTGTCTGATCTAAACATACACTATGGGAGTTTCCTGATCTGGATATACACTATGGAGGTTGTCTGATCTAGACATGTACTATTGGAGTAGTCTGATCTAGACATACACTTTGGAAGTTGCCTGATCTAGACATACATTACGGGGTTGCCTAATCAAGACATACACTATTGGGGTTGTCTGATCTAAACATACACTACGGGAGTTTCCTGATCTGGAAATACACTATGGGGGTTGTCTGATCTAGACATACACTATAAGAGTTGTCTGATCTGGACATACACTATGGGAGTTGTCTGATCTGGACATGCACTATGGGTGTTGCCAGATCTGGACATACACTATGGAAGTTGCCAGATCTGGACATACACTATGTGAGTTGCCTGATCTGGACGTACACTATGAGAGTTGCCTGATCTGGACATACACTATGCGAGTTGCCTGATCTGGACATACACTATGAGAGTTGCATGATCTGGACATACGCTATGCGAGTTGCCTGATCTGGACATACACTATGCGAGTTGCCTGATCTGGACATATACTATGAGAGTTGCCTGATCTGGACATACACTATGCGAGTTGCCTGATCTGGACATACACTATGAGAGTTGCATGATCTGGACATATACTATGAGAGTTGCCTGATCTGGACATACACTATGCGAGTTGCCTGATCTGGACATACACTATGTGAGTTGCCTGATCTGGATATACACTATGAGAGTTGCATGATCTGGACATACACTATGCGAGTTGCCTGATCTGGACATACACTATGAGAGTTGCCAGATCTGGACATACACTATGGGAGTTGCATGATCTGGACATACACTATGAGAGTTGCCTGATCTGGACATACACTATGAGAGTTGCATGATCTGGACATATACTATGAGAGTTGCCTGATCTGGACATACACTATGAGAGTTGCCTGATCTGGACATACACTATGAGAGTTGCATGATCTGGACGTACACTATGAGAGTTGCATGATCTGGACATATACTATGGGAGTTGCATGATCTGGACATACACTATTAGAGTTGCCTGATCTATACATACACTATGGGAGTTGCCAGATCTGGACATACACTATGAGAGTTGCCTGATCTGGACATACACTATGAGAGTTGCCTGATCTGGACATACACTATGAGAGTTGCATCATCTGGACATATACTATGGGAGTTGCATGATCTGGACATACACTATGAGAGTTGCCTGATCTATACATACACTATGGGAGTTGCCTGATCTGGACATACACTATGAGAGTTGCCTGATCTGGACATACACTATGAGAGTTGCCAGATCTGGACATACACTATGAGAGTTGCATGATCTGGACATATACTATGAGAGTTGCATGATCTGGACATACACTATGAGAGTTGCATGATCTGGACATATACTATGGGAGTTGCATGATCTGGACATACACTGTGGGAGTTGTCTGATCTGGACATACACTATGAGAGTTGCATGATCTGGACATACACTATGAGAGTTTCATGATCTGGACATACACTATGAGAGTTGCCAGATCTGGGCATATACTATGAGAGTTGCCAGATCCGGACATACACTATGAGAATTGCATGATCTGGACATATACTATGAGAGTTGCATGATCTGGACATACACTATGAGAGTTGCATGATCTGGACATATACTATGGGAGTTGCATGATCTGGACATACACTATGGGAGTTGCATGATCTGGACATATACTATGGGAGTTGCCTGATCTGGACATACACTTTTGGAGTTGCATGATCTGGACATACACTATGGGAGTTGCATGATCTGGACAAACACTATAAGAGTTGTCTGATCTGGACATAAACTATGAGGGTTGCATGATCTGGACATACACTATGAGAGTTGCCTGATCTGGACATACACTATGGGAGTTGCATGATCAGGACATACAATATGGGAGTTGCATAATCTTGACATACACTATGGGAGTTGCATGAACTGGACATAAACTATGGGCGTTGCCTGATCAGGACATACACTATGGGAGTTGCATGATCTTGACATATACTATGGGAGTTGCATGATCTGGACATACACTATGAGAGTTGCATGATCTGGACATACACTATGAGAGTTGCATGATCTGGACATACACTATAAGAGTTTCCTGATCTGGACATATACTATGAGAGTTGCATGATCTGGACATATACTATGAGAGTTGCATGATCTAGACATACACTTTGAGAGTTGCCTGATCTGGACATACACTATGAGAGTTGCATGATCTGGACATACACTATGAGAGTTGCATGATCTGGACATATACTATGGGAGTTGCCTGATCTGGACATACACTATGAGAGTTGCCTGATCTAGACATACACTATGAGAGTTGCATGATCTGGACATACACTATAAGAGTTGCCTGATCTGGACATACACTATGAGAGTTGCCTGATCTGGACATACACTATGGGGGTTGTATGATCTGGACATACACTATAAGAGTTGCATGATCTGGACATATACTATTTGAGTTGCCTGATCTGGACATACGCTATGGGGGTTGTCTGATCTGGACATACACTATGAGAGTTGCATGATCTGGACATATACTATGAGAGTTGCATGATCTTGACATACACTATGACAGTTGCCTGATCTGGACGTACACTATGAGAGTTGCCTGATCTGGACATATACTATGGGAGTTGCATGATCTGGACATACACTATGAGAGTTGCCTGATTTGGACATACACTATGGGAGTTGCCTGATCTGGACATACACTATGAGAGTTGCCTGATCTGGACATACACTATGAGAGTTGCCAGATCTGGACATACACAATGAGAGTTGCATGATCTGGACATATACTATGGGAGTTGCCTGATCTGGACATACACTATGGGAGTTGCCTGATCTATACATACAGTATGAGAGTTGCATGATCTGGACATACACAATGGGAGTTGCCTGATCTGGACATACACTATGAGAGTTGCCTGATCTGGACATACACTATGAGAGTTGCATGATCTGGACATACGCTATGCGAGTTGCCTGATCTGGACATACACTATGCGAGTTGCCTGATCTGGACATATACTATGAGAGTTGCCTGATCTGGACATACACTATGCGAGTTGCCTGATCTGGACATACACTATGAGAGTTGCATGATCTGGACATATACTATGAGAGTTGCCTGATCTGGACATACACTATGCGAGTTGCCTGATCTGGACATACACTATGTGAGTTGCCTGATCTGGATATACACTATGAGAGTTGCATGATCTGGACATACACTATGCGAGTTGCCTGATCTGGACATACACTATGAGAGTTGCCAGATCTGGACATATACTATGAGAGTTGCCTGATCTGGACATACACTATGCGAGTTGCCTGATCTGGACATACACTATGAAAGTTGCATGATCTGGACATATACTATGAGAGTTGCCTGATCTGGACATACACTATGCGAGTTGCCTGATCTGGACATACACTATGTGAGTTGCCTGATCTGGATATACACTATGAGAGTTGCATGATCTGGACATACACTATGCGAGTTGCCTGATCTGGACATACACTATGAGAGTTGCCAGATCTGGACATACACTATGGGAGTTGCATGATCTGGACATACACTATGAGAGTTGCCTGATCTGGACATACACTATGTGAGTTGCCTGATCTGGATATACACTATGAGAGTTGCATGATCTGGACATACACTATGCGAGTTGCCTGATCTGGACATACACTATGAGAGTTGCCAGATCTGGACATACACTATGGGAGTTGCATGATCTGGACATACACTATGAGAGTTGCCTGATCTGGACATACACTATGAGAGTTGCATGATCTGGACATATACTATGAGAGTTGCCTGATCTGGACATACACTATGAGAGTTGCCTGATCTGGACATACACTATGAGAGTTGCATGATCTGGACGTACACTATGAGAGTTGCATGATCTGGACATATACTATGGGAGTTGCATGATCTGGACATACACTATGAGAGTTGCCTGATCTATACATACACTATGGGAGTTGCCAGATCTGGACATACACTATGAGAGTTGCCTGATCTGGACATACACTATGAGAGTTGCCTGATCTGGACATACACTATGAGAGTTGCATCATCTGGACATATACTATGGGAGTTGCATGATCTGGACATACACTATGAGAGTTGCCTGATCTATACATACACTATGGGAGTTGCCTGATCTGGACATACACTATGAGAGTTGCCTGATCTGGACATACACTATGAGAGTTGCCAGATCTGGACATACACTATGAGAGTTGCATGATCTGGACATATACTATGAGAGTTGCATGATCTGGACATACACTATGAGAGTTGCATGATCTGGACATATACTATGGGAGTTGCATGATCTGGACATACACTGTGGGAGTTGTCTGATCTGGACATACACAATGAGAGTTGCATGATCTGGACATATACTATGGGAGTTGCCTGATCTGGACATACACTATGGGAGTTGCCTGATCTATACATACAGTATGAGAGTTGCATGATCTGGACATACACAATGGGAGTTGCCTGATCTGGACATACACTATGAGAGTTGCCTCATCTGGACATACACTATGAGAGTTGCATGATCTGGACATACGCTATGCGAGTTGCCTGATCTGGACATACACTATGCGAGTTGCCTGATCTGGACATATACTATGAGAGTTGCCTGATCTGGACATACACTATGCGAGTTGCCTGATCTGGACATACACTATGAGAGTTGCATGATCTGGACATATACTATGAGAGTTGCCTGATCTGGACATACACTATGCGAGTTGCCTGATCTGGACATACACTATGTGAGTTGCCTGATCTGGATATACACTATGAGAGTTGCATGATCTGGACATACACTATGCGAGTTGCCTGATCTGGACATACACTATGAGAGTTGCCAGATCTGGACATACACTATGGGAGTTGCATGATCTGGACATACACTATGAGAGTTGCCTGATCTGGACATACACTATGAGAGTTGCATGATCTGGACATATACTATGAGAGTTGCCTGATCTGGACATACACTATGAGAGTTGCCTGATCTGGACATACACTATGAGAGTTGCATGATCTGGACGTACACTATGAGAGTTGCATGATCTGGACATATACTATGGGAGTTGCATGATCTGGACATACACTATGAGAGTTGCCTGATCTATACATACACTATGGGAGTTGCCAGATCTGGACATACACTATGAGAGTTGCCTGATCTGGACATACACTATGAGAGTTGCATGATCTGGACATACACTATGAGAGTTGCCTGATCTGGACATACACTATGAGAGTTGCATCATCTGGACATATACTATGGGAGTTGCATGATCTGGACATACACTATGAGAGTTGCCTGATCTATACATACACTATGGGAGTTGCCTGATCTGGACATACACTATGAGAGTTGCCTGATCTGGACATACACTATGAGAGTTGCCAGATCTGGACATACACTATGAGAGTTGCATGATCTGGACATATACTATGAGAGTTGCATGATCTGGACATACACTATGAGAGTTGCATGATCTGGACATACACTATGAGAGTTGCCAGATCTGGGCATATACTATGAGAGTTGCCAGATCCGGACATACACTATGAGAATTGCATGATCTGGACATATACTATGAGAGTTGCATGATCTGGACATACACTATGAGAGTTGCATGATCTGGACATATACTATGGGAGTTGCATGATCTGGACATACACTATGGGAGTTGCATGATCTGGACATATACTATGGGAGTTGCCTGATCTGGACATACACTATTGGAGTTGCATGATCTGGACATACACTATGGGAGTTGCATGATCTGGACAAACACTATAAGAGTTGTCTGATCTGGACATAAACTATGAGGGTTGCATGATCTGGACATACACTATGAGAGTTGCCTGATCTGGACATACACTATGGGAGTTGCATGATCAGGACATACAATATGGGAGTTGCATAATCTGGACATACACTATGGGAGTTGCATGAACTGGACATAAACTATGGGAGTTGCCTGATCAGGACATACACTATGGGAGTTGCATGATCTTGACATATACTATGGGAGTTGCATGATCTGGACATACACTATGAGAGTTGCATGATCTGGACATACACTATGAGAGTTGCATGATCTGGACATACACTATAAGAGTTTCCTGATCTGGACATATACTATGAGAGTTGCATGATCTGGACATATACTATGAGAGTTGCATGATCTGGACATACACTTTGGGAGTTGCCTGATCTGGACATACACTATGAGAGTTGCATGATCTGGACATACACTATGAGAGTTGCATGATCTGGACATATACTATGGGAGTTGCCTGATCTGGACATACACTATGAGAGTTGCCTGATCTAGACATACACTATGAGAGTTGCATGATCTGGACATACACTATAAGAGTTGCCTGATCTGGACATACACTATGAGAGTTGCCTGATCTGGACATACACTATGGGGGTTGTATGATCTGGACATACACTATAAGAGTTGCATGATCTGGACATATACTATTTGAGTTGCCTGATCTGGACATACGCTATGGGGGTTGTCTGATCTGGACATACACTATGAGAGTTGCATGATCTGGACATATACTATGAGAGTTGCATGATCTTGACATACACTATGACAGTTGCCTGATCTGGACGTACACTATGAGAGTTGCCTGATCTGGACATATACTATGGGAGTTGCATGATCTGGACATACACTATGAGAGTTGCCTGATTTGGACATACACTATGGGAGTTGCCTGATCTGGACATACACTATGATAGTTGCCTGATCTGGACATACACTATGAGAGTTGCCAGATCTGGACATACACAATGAGAGTTGCATGATCTGGACATATACTATGGGAGTTGCCTGATCTATACATACAGTATGAGAGTTGCATGATCTGGACATACACAATGGGAGTTGCCTGATCTGGACATACACTATGAGAGTTGCCTGATCTGGACATACACTATGAGAGTTGCATGATCTGGACATATACTATGAGAGTTGCCTGATCTGGACATATACTATATGAGTTGCCTGATCTGGACATACGCTATGGGGGTTGTCTGATCTGGACATACACTATGAGAGTTGCCTGATCTCGACATACACTATGGGGGTTGTCTGATCTGGACATACACTATGAGAGTTGCATGATCTGGACATATACTATGAGAGTTGCATGATCTTGACATACACTATGACATTTGCCTGATCTGGACGTACACTATGAGAGTTGCCTGATCTGGACATATACTATGGGAGTTGCATGATCTGGACATACGCTATGAGAGTTGCCTGATCTGGACATACACTATGAGAGTTGCCAGATCTGGACATACACAATGAGAGTTGCATGATCTGGACATATACTATGGGGGTTGTCTGATCTGGACATACACTATGAGAGTTGCATGATCTGGACATATACTATGAGAGTTGCATGATCTTGACATACACTATGACAGTTGCCTGATCTGGACGTACACTATGAGAGTTGCCTGATTTGGACATACACTATGGGAGTTGCCTGATCTGGACATACACTATGAAAGTTGCCTGATCTGGACATACACTATGAGAGTTGCCAGACCTGGACATACACAATGAGAGTTGCATGATCTGGACATATACTATGGGAGTTGCATGATCTGGACATACACTATGGGAGTTTCCTGATCTGGACATACACTATGAGGGTTTCCTGATCTGGACATATACTATGGGAGTTGTCTGATCTGGACATATACTATGGGAGTTGCCAGATCTGGACATACACTATGGGAGTTGCCAGATCTGGACATACACTATGAGAGTTGCCTGATCTGGACATACACTATGAGAGTTGCCAGATCTGGACATACACAATGAGAGTTGCATGATCTGGACATATACTATGGGAGTTGCATGAACTGGACATACACTATGGGAGTTGCCTGATCTGGACATACACTATGAGAGTTGCATGATCTGGACATATACTATGGGATCTGCATGATCTGGACATATACTATGGGAGTTGCATGATCTGGACATACACTGTGGGAGTTGCCTGATCTAGACATACACTATAGGGGTTGCCTGATCTGGACATATACTATGGGATCTGCATGATCTGGACATATACTATGAGAGTTGCCTGATCTGGACATACACTATGAGAGTTGCCTGATCTAGACATACACTATGGGGGTTGCCTGATCTGGACATATACTATGGAATCTGCATGATCTGGACATATACTATGGGATCTGCATGATCTGGACATATACTATGGGAGTTGCCTGATCTGGACATACACTATGAGAGTTGCCTGATCTAGACATATACTATGGGATCTGCATGATCTGGACATACACTATGAGAGTTGCATGATCTGGACATATACTATGGGAGTTGCATGATCTGGACATACAATATGAGAGTTGCATGATCTGGACATACACTCTATGGTCAAGACTTAACTCAGCTTTAGCTGACAAAGAGCTCAGATAAATACCTGCGACATAGTTGGCACTTTGTAGCATTAGAAACATTACTAGAAGTATCTGAAACAGAAAGAATATACACACTGGGTTTGTTAAAGGTCAGAAAAACAAGCCCCGAATCCTCCCAAATTCAGCCCTATATTTCATACATGCAAAATCTCTATACATGTACTAGTATATCAAAATTAATTAATTATATGTGAATGTACATATATCCCCGTTTTTGTTCATGTCATAGTTGGACATCAAAATTCGTAACCCCTGTTTAATAACAAATAAAAACACATTTAGTCTTTCACACCTTGATAATCCAAACATACCCAACACCCAGAGATTCTTACAGCATTTTATCTTTTTCTGCCCAGTATTGACTTCTTGGGTACTTAAATTATTAAAAAATACAATAATACATACCATTTTTGAAGCTTTTCTTCTATTTTATTTTCTTTCTGCAGCCACTATGGTCGTTATAGCGACATTAATCTATTTTGATAGCGGAAGACCCCAGACTGTTTGATTAGAACCACCGGCGCACTACATGCCAGCTGGATTACATTCCCACATTAAATCCGTGACCCCTGACCCCTGACGGGATTTGAACCCATGTGGTTGATTGATTGTTATAGCTAACCGTAGACTTTACACCGGCTCACATTGATTTAATAACATTCAATATTTTAACCTCCTACTATATGTTGTAAAAGTTTATACCACGAATTGTCGAACATCGTACGCCTTCTTGAAATCCCCACAAGCTTCGAATACTATTCTAAGCTGTCTAAAAATGTTATTTATTATGCCATTTTAACCCCACCAGTTAACATTATAATTTTCCGCTTATCCCGAAAAATGAAGAATGCAATAAACGCATGATGAAAAGTCCAACATTGGCTGAACTCTAATTCAACTGAGCGTCTAATCCTGTCATTGATGTGGTATTACATAACCCACTGTCCAAATATCTAGAATATATCCTTCCATCAAAGATTTTATTGAAATGCATACATTTCCTTGTACATATCCATCTACACTGTAACATATTATTATTATATTCAATTATGTCTAATTGTCGTGAAATCTCAGACCTCAAATCATACTATTGTATAATAATAATAATAATAATAATAATAATAATAATAATAATAATAATAATAATTATAATAATAATAATAATAATAATAATAATAATAATAATAATAATAATAATAATAATAATAATAATAATAAAATTAATAATAATAACAATAGTAATAGTAATAATAATGACAATTATAATCATAATAATAATAATGATAATTATGATGATGATGATAATAATAATAATAATAATAATAATAATAATAATAATAATAATAATAATAATAATAAAATACTACTAATAATAATGATAATAATAATAATGATTATAATAATAGAAATAATAATAGAAATAAAAATAAATAATAATTATAACTCAACAATAATAACAAAAATAACAATACTTTTATATTATTATAAAGACTTCATACAAGTAAAATGTAACCATACCTGTATGAAAGGCGTCATGATCCGTCCTGTCAGTTTGTGCCTCTCCGTGTTTATGTTTGACATTTGATCCACCTAGGGTTACAGAATCTGTTCAGGATATCAATATTGGAACAAGCCCGGAGCCAGAACTTTTCAGCTGGGATGGAGCCGAAGACCGAATTTGACATATGTTCTATTGGGGTCTGTGGGTATGCTCCCGGAAAGAAAAATGTTTCTAAAATGTCGGTGATGCGTTTTGAAGTGTATTCAGACAAAAGGTTAATCGTTTTTAATGTTTTTATTAAATTGCCTCTGAAAATATGAGGGAAAATGCGAAGAATAAACCTTTTGCACCATAACTTTGCTTTTGAAAACTGTTTTGAATTATTCACAAAAATATGCCGAAACGGGCCAACACATGCTTCCCTTCAAATTGGACCATAAAATGCAGCTAGATTACATTTATAGCTCTGTTTTACCATCGATCGTCGTTATCATATATTGGGAAGGAAAATAATTTAAACAACAACAACAAAACAGCCTTGCTATCTTAGTTGTTTTAGCAAACAATCATTGCAGTGTCGTCGAATTTTATGCTTTACAAAAAAAAAATAAAAAAATTAATATTTCCTGAGTTGTGGTTTCAGTTGCGTGTTCGCGAATGTGATGTGCACAATATTGGTGTAGAGTATTTATGGAAGTTACAACTAAAACTCATAAAGATACAAAAAAATTGCGTTGGAGCCTTCAGTAAATAGTGTGACAGACAAAACAGTACTGATTTGTCAGTATGCTTTTGTAGATGATGGACCAGGCGAAATACTATAAGTGAACATTGTAGAACAAAATATAATTTAGTATTTTCATGATATTTTCTCTAAACTTAACAATACATTTTCGGCACACCACTTTAGCATAACCGTTACCAAATATAACAGAGTGTGCGTCCATCGTCACAAAGTACCGTCCTGTTCCAGTACCATGTGCATTTGGATTTCGAAAAGAATCATTACCACAATTGCCAAAGCAACACATTTTCTGCAAACCAGTATTTAGGAATAAGGAAATATAACTACGGTAACTACTTTGTACTTTAAGCAACACAAAATATAAACAAATATTTCCAAAAAAGTGCACTTTTCGGTTAACATATTATAGACATTTTTAAAGATAAAAGCCAAAGATAACTGCACACTGTTGCGCCCGTGGCGTAGTGTAGAGTCGCCGACTTGCAACTCTTATGACCTCTTAGCCTCTCACCGCGTGGGTTCGAGACCTGTTACTAGCTGGACGTCGCTATAATGATCATTTTTGGTCACTGCGATGTATTTCAAAAACAAAAACTGCACATCGCTACACGTTGTGCTTCCTGTAACTACAGATAACTAGATTATAAGATTATCATCCACTTGGCAATATATATATATATATATATATATATATATATATATATATATATATATATATATATATATATATTCTATATTTATTTCTTTTTTTGCAACTTTATGCATAATTCTATAAAATCTGAGTTTCTAAAAAAACGGATTACAGACAAAATATTTCCAGAACAAAATTCCTTCTGTTCATTTTAGCAAAGGCGGACCATTCCGTAATTTTTTATTGCCTGTAAATCCCCTCCTGTAAATTTGCTACATTTTGCATTTTTTTTTATTTGTTTCGGACAGTTAAGTCTAGTAAATAAAATAATAATAACGTTGATTTTTTTTTTGTAATAAAATTCCAACTTCAAAATATATTTCAATAATTTACCATATTGATTTTGTCTGATTGTTTTTTAAAGTTTAGATTTCTTCCACCTATGCTAAAATAAACGAAATTTTTTGTCCTGGAGGGACAAATGCTAACAACTATTGCCACTGTTTGTGTTTTCATATTGCTTAGATATAACGCTAAATTGCATTTTTGCTCTATTCTATGTCAGAATAAATCTTAAAGCTGTGACCTCAATATATTTTCGTATTTCATAAAAAAATCTTTTTATTACAGTAACCATTTTGTTATGACCTTAAAGTACACTGAATATCTGCTGTGTACCTTGATTGGGATACAAGATGACAAACAATCGTAAACTAATGCCGTCTGCATCATCGCCGCGGAGTGCCAATAAAGCTTGTTAATTGGGGAGTTGAGAGTGAATGCTATACACACAGGATCTGCAGTTCTCATGGCTCTGGCTAGAAGCAGGGGACCGAGTGGCCTCTGCTCGGGCGGCTAAGTATGACAGTCTAGCGGCCTGAGATACCCGTGATTATTCTACACGGTCTATAGAATGTTGTGTGATCAGGCCATTTCTCAATAAATACAGTCCGGTCTAACTAGGTGTGGGGTGTGGTGGCGGATAAGGCAAATCCGGGCCTATTCGACATTCAGTGATGCATTGTAGGTGGTCAGTAACCGCCCGTGCAAGCTAAGGCCGACAGTAAGGGCAAAAGATCGCTAAAAACCAATAACAGTTGTTCCTGGAATTCAATGACCACGCCCGATACAAGCAGAGGGACCTCCATATAATATCTTGACTTGCAATCCCTTAGAAACTTGGCACCATAGTTAAGAAAGAATGTGTAATGCCAAATTTCTAAATTTTTCCGAATTCCTACATCCACTGTACTCATTTGTACCATAAAGTTAGAATGATGTTCGCCAGTGTGGCAATTAAGCCTACAAAATACGTGTAGAAGTAAAAATATTTGTGTCCGACACTTTGTGGACAGTTTCGGAAAATTACAATACAAGCCATGCTCTCTGCATGTTTCGCATCCGTGCTCTTTCTTGTAAAAGCAATGTCTATTACAACACAGTAATGACCACTTATTGAACCGGAGGACAATCCACACCGGATGTGCTTGGATGAAATATTTACCTGCTATCCATTACTTCCGGTCCTGTTTTATCCCACCCTACACTTCAGCCACATCCATTACCCGTGTTTTTATTGTGCTGGAGTATTTGTCAATACTATTTCTTCATTTGTTTTGAATACCACATAAATGACTGCATTAGTGTTAATGCATACATTTTATCAGTTCAAATAAGTGTTTCTTTAAATAAGTCATATTCAAAGCCAAAATAAATGTTATGGCTGTAAACGATTTGGTATTTGAAATCGACCAGTCGTTAGTGAAGCATGGGTAATTAACATTCGAACAATGTGTTCAAATATTTGCAATCAGAGCAAACATCACAAAAAATGACGATAAACAGAAGCCTGATCTACGACTTGTTGCGAACTTGGACATTTAATATTATCTAAAAAAAAGGTGTGTTTTTAGGGTTCGGTTCTATCTGGGGCATGTTTCTGTACTCAGATAAATCGGTCTGTTCAAATTTTTAATATCAATAACAATTATCTTTGCATTGTGTAACTATCATTCTAATGTATTAATGAAAATAAAAATAAAAAAATACACTGTTTAGAATATAAATAATGCAAGGAACGGCACTTATTGTGAACAAAAGTACGCTGTTTAGAATATAAATAATGCAAGGAACGGCACTTATTGTGAACAAAAGTACGCTGTTCAGAATATAAATAATGCAAGAAACGGCAATTATTGTAAACAAAAGTACGCTGATTAGAATATAAATAATGCAAGGAACGGCAATTATTGTTAACAAAGGTACGCTGATTAGAATATAAATAATGCAAGGAACGGCACTTATTGTAAACAAAAGTACGCTGATTAGAATATAAATAATGCAAGGAACGGCAATTATTGTAAACAAAAGTACGCTGATTAGAATATAAATAATGCAAGGAACGGCAATTATTGTAAACAAAAGTACGCTGATTAGAATATAAATAATGCAAGGAACGGCACTTATTGTAAACAAAAGTACGCTGATTAGAATATAAATAATGCAAGGAACGGCATTTATTGTGAACAAAAGTTCGCTGTTTAGAATATAAATAATGCAAGGAACGGCAATTATTGTTAACAAAGGTACGCTGATTAGAATATAAATAATGCAAGGAATGGCACTTATTGTAAACAAAAGTACGCTGTTTAGAATATAAATAATGCAAGGAACGGCACTTATTGTAAACAAAAGTTCGCTGTTTAGAATATAAATCATGCAAGGAACGGCACTTATTGTTAACAAAAGTACGCTATTTAGAATATAAATAATGCAAGGAACGGCACTTATTGTTAACAAAAGTACGCTATTTAGAATATAAATCATGCAAGGAACGGCATTTATTGTAAACAAAAGTTCGCTGTTTAGAATATAAATCATGCAAGGAACGGCACTTATTGTTAACAAAAGTACGCTATTTAGAATATAAATAATGCAAGGAACGGCACTTATTGTAAACAAAAGTACGCTGTTTAGAATATAAATAATGCAAGGAACGGCACTTATTGTGAACAAAAGTTCGCTGTTTAGAATATAAATAATGCAAGGAATGGCACTTATTGTAAACAAAAGTACGCTGTTTAGAATATAAATAATGCAAGGAACGGCACTTATTGTGAACAAAAGTACGCTGTTTAGAATATAAATAATGCAAGGAACGGCACTTATTGTGAACAAAAGTTCGCTGTTTAGAATATAAATAATGCAAGGAATGGCACTTATTGTAAACAAAAGTACGCTGTTTAGAATATAAATAATGCAAGGAACGGCACTTATTGTGAACAAAAGTACGCTGATTAGAATATAAATAAGGCAAGGAACGGCACTTATTGTAAACAAAAGTACGCTGTTAAGAATATAAATAATGCAAGGAACGGCACTTATTGTGAACAAAAGTACGCTGTTTAGAATATAAATAATGCAAGGAACGGCACTTATTATCATTTTGGTTGGGATTAAACTGATGAGTTAGATGGCCATTGCTGTCTTTTCAAGACGAAAATAAGAAAGAACAAGACACACTAAAGACGAGATAAAACAAAAGTTAATATAAAGCTTAGCACAGAAGATATTTGTTTAATGTATGTAAAGATCAGAACAAAAAATTAAAGCATTGTGGGATTGCAGGATAAAAGTATAATAGCATTTTATCAATAAATATTATAACTATATGTATATGCAAGACTGCCGACTGACCGTTCCAAGGCGGTAACTCTCGGGTTTGCTGTTCTCCTTAAACGACTCATCACAAATTTGTTCTTACTTTTCGCTTGGCTTGCATGTGAAATACCTTTGTTCTGTGCCTTTTCAGAGTTTGTTATATGTTGCAATACTCATAGGACTTTGTCATATATTCTTTTTAATATGTTTGATTTATCAGGCAACTAACCGCTTGAAATGAAACAAAAGGGTTTGAGCTACGATTTTGAATAAAGAGAAACATTAAAGTAAATACTTGGTAATACAGCTTGCCTTGAAGCATGAGCCTGTAAGATTAAGTTTATTGATGTTCAGTTTGTTATATGGAAGTTATGGCTAAGAAACTATTATGGGATGCATGTATAGACAGTGCTGCTGCTATATGCTGGTAACATAAAATAAAAAATCAGTACCAATTGACAATACAGTAGGTTGGGAAGTGAAATAAAAATTTACAGCAATAAACATTATTAATTTTTATTACATGTTCATATTTCTGTACACCAACAATAAAATGATTTAATATGCACAAAAATGATCAAGATAGCATTGTCCATCAGTCTAATCTCTATTGACAACAAAATAGGTCCATCTGTCACGTGACCTACTACAAGATCTACCATATTGATTTATAACATTTGCAACAGTTGTTTGTTTATACAAGTCATATCAATACAAATATGGCCAGGATGGTAACTCCGGGCTATAATGAGTGGAACAAGACCTTAGACACTTATTTATAAGGAACAATTAGTTTGTCAACCATTACACTTCATCGCACAAAGGCTTTTTGTGTAAATTTTATTAAACTTATTGTGATAGGACTATTAGTTTGTTTGAACTGGATCCGTTCTGTCCTTTTATTTTCTGGAGCAATTGTTAGCTATGTTTATGGTTGTGTTTATGCTTACTGTACTACTGTACTCTTGTTCCAGTAACTACTTATGATTGCACCACTATTGCAAACTTTCTTAAACACTTTCAAAATCAATGTTTAATTCCATCTGCCATAGTAAAACATTGTTCTTTCAAACATTTATCAACAACATGGTGCAAGAAATAAAAGGTGCACATGACTGCAAATTTACATTTAAAAAATAAGTATTCATTATTCTTTTGAATATAAGTCTAATTAGTAACATAAATAGCTGCTTTACTAGTACAAGAACTAGTAATCATTTTAACAGTACTATAGATGTGATCTTGCTATTGATCTTATTGTTACAGTTCTAATGAACTATTTAGTTTACCCTTCAAGACTGTTTTATTCAAACATGAAAACATCTCAACAAACCAGTCATCCAATAATTGTGATCAAATCGGAATTTGGAAATCAGTCCACATAAAGTACTTATTGTATGACACATTGATACGTAACTGTGCTTAAGTCAAATTGTTTTCATGGATGTTGGTCATCAGGTAAAAAATAAACATCTGTGCACACGAGCTGCTGTTAGAAATCCAGGGCGGAATATCTGAATTACTTGTACATGTTTCTGTATTGATCAGTTGAACTGTTGTCAAGTCTTCTCTCTTGTTTGTCCTTTCTTCTTTTTCTAGGGAAATAAAGAAAAACAAATTACAATATCATACTAACATATGTAAAGTATGACTTTGACTATCACTTCATCTGTGTTTGTTATTATCAATTATAGATAAAAAGCATGTGTACTGAAATGAAATAAAAAAATCATATATAGGTGAGTTTTAAAGAGAATGTAAACATATCTGGCCACAGTAGTGATCCAGCATAACTATTTCTCTATTGATTGATGGTGGTACACATTGTAAAATATAAAATAAATAAAGGCAAGTGCTAAACAAGACAGATGTTCTGTTTACATATTTCCAATCAAATAGTGACATTGTATTTAGTTTGTTCTTCTTTTATCTTTATACATCCGTTCTGTAATGGACTACAGATCTATATTGTAAGCATCATAGAGCTAGTTTGTTGGCATTTTAGAGCTATTTTGTGAGCATTATAGATCTATTTCTCAACATTATAGATCTATTTGTCAACATTATAGACCTATTTTGTAAGCATTATCAATCTTTGTAAGCATCATAGAGCTATTTTATAAGCATTCTAGATATATTTTATAAGCATTCTAGATCTATTTTATAAGAATTCTAGATCTATTTCCTAAGCATTATAAATCTATTTCCTAAGCATTATAGATTTTTTTTGTCAGCACTATAGATCTATTTTGTTGGCATATAGATCTACTTTATAATTAGTATAGATCTATTTCATAAGCATTATCAATCTTTTTAAAAACCGTATTATAGTTTAATGTGATTTTATGTATTAATACCACCATTTACAACTTTGATGACATACAAGAATGTTGTTTTGTAAATGTTTTGACCTGTAATAATATCAAGTCTGTATATATACATATTTTGTCAAACAGGTCAAAGACCTTCTGACAATGAATATCTTCAGAAATATATCATTATTTGTTTGATAGATAATTAAACTTAAGCACTGAATTAACCGTAGTTTGAATTATAATGGCCCTGTTACCACACATCCTTAAGGTCTGTACCAACCTGTGCCAGTTTAATTTTCTTCTTAAGAGCGGAGATGTCCACAGAGGTGTCTGTTTCAACTTTCTGCTTCTTGGCAGCTGGCAGTTTCTCCTCAGGAGGAATGAATGCCTCCTCTCGCTTCTTTTGTTTCTTCATTGTGACGTCTCTCTGTTTCTCCTAAAGAATACAATTATTGTGTTTTATAGCACATAAACGACATAAAAACTCCATGTTATATCAGTATTTCTAGAAAATTCATTTGATTTCTTAATTGACAAAGAAGCCAAGAAAGCAACTTTCAAAGACATAAAGAGATGTATACTCCCATACAGAAACCTTCTCATGATTTTACATTTATCAGTTACTAATATTGTGTTTAAATATGTTTTTATTTAAAGATTCAAAAAAGAGAAAATTATTTTCCTAGGATTAAAATTTCAGTTTGAATTCCATTAATAAGGTTCGAAAAGACATTTAGTTAATTAGAATCAGAATGCTGACATACACAATGTTCTATATAACAGCTTTAAATTGTCTGTGGTTTAAAGATAACAATAGAAAACTTATTGATAAATTTGGAAGTAAATATTTTAGGCAGTAACATAAAACTAAAACAAAAATGACATAAAAACATTAAAAATTCTTTTTTTGTTGTTAGTTAATGTGTACAAGCACCTTTTTGATCGAAACCTATATTAAGACTTTGACAGGTTTAGACCTGACCTCATCAGGTTTTTTTTTTACTACAGTCTGTCACAAAAACGGTCATACGTAATTGTTTTGGTCAGTTTGGGCCAGATAGTTGTCTTGAATTGTTTACCCCAATACACTGTTTTACAGTATTTATTACTTCTTATGACACAAGTCACTTACCCTTTTCTCTGCCTGCACCTTTGCCTTTCTCTCGTTCTCCTTGAGGAAATACTCTCCAGACTCCAACTCCTTGTCAATCTGTAATACAACCATGTTGTGTAAGTAAACACTTGGCAATGTGAAACGGGATGGGATTTGTCTGCATTTTTGCTGATACTGTGCATCATCATTTCTACCATTATAGCAGAGGGGCACTTATGATGTGCCCAGGGACTGAACCTGGCCGGTCCATTATACTGACACCGACGAGTCAGGCTTAATGCTGTCTCCCTAGCACCGGGCATTAGGTGGGAAGCTACTACTACCAACCTTTAAGTCTTTGGTTTGACCCGGCCGGGGTTTGAACCCACAACCTCCCAAATTGCAAGACTTGGCAAGGTGGTATTTTAATATATTTTCAATGCACTGATTTAAATATCTAAGAAGAGAAAATGTGCAGAAGGAACTGATTAACTTACAATTTAAAAGTGAAATAAAAATAAAAAAAAAATATCTAAGATTGACATCAAAACACTTTAACAATTTCCCTGAGTTCGGAAATAAACCAGGGAAACAATAATATTGCTCAATAAGATAGAGGCCAACATTTATAAAAATATGCTTTTTCAAACTAACATATTCACAATGTGACAAAAACAATTATCATTGTGAAAAGCCATTAATAAAAGTTACATTAAAAAATAATTAATGCAGCTTTCAGATCATGGTTAGTTTAGTCGCCTTCTCAGTATGAACTAACATGAAAAAAGAGAGTCTTACAAATAGAGCCATAAAACCATTTGAAAACAATACCTCTGCCTATTTGTTTTGTCAGTTACCTTCCTTAGTACAAATGCTAAATGCATTTTATATAGGCATGAGCTCATAACTGAATAACACAAAATATAGTCTGCTATAATTGCCAGTTAGCTCCCTTACCTTGCTATCTGGTTGTGGAGGTGGGAAAGGTGTGTAGACCTTCTTGTCTCGCTTCTTCTTTGGCTGCTTGCGCTTGCTGATATTCTTGGACTTAAACTTGGGCAAGAATCTCTCCCAGTTCTCATCCTTCAAATGAGGGTCCTTGGCTAGCTCATGCTTTATCATCAATGTCTACAATCATAGTTACATTCAAATGTAAATGCTTTTTGTTTTTTTTGTTTAGGGTTTTGTTTTTTGAATTACACTTACCTGTACCTATCTACCACAGACAATAGTCACAGTTGCTAGATCCATTTATTGTTGGTTGCTTCAGATAACTACCATAGATCAGCTAGAAGATCACCCTTGAATGTTTTTGCCATGAACAATCTCAGACCCATGTTCTGAGCAGCAGTAATAGGGGAGTTAAAAATTGGCAACACAATCAACACATCCACCAACAACACTTTGTCAATAGAACCACTTATATTTTAGTGCTGTTATAAACATGCTTTATTTGATAAAGATAAAAATTACCGCATAGTAAACTTATTTTAACTGCCTTGTAATGATACAGCTTAGTATGGGGAAGAACCTAACACCTGCTAATGTCCAAAACATTTCGAGCCAAAATGTTTGAAAACTTTTAATGGGAATAATTTGACTTATAAATTAGTGAAAATTAATATTAATATGTTATCACTAACACTGCTGGGTAGTTTCTAGCAACATCAATTTGTAAAATGTGTTTATTTTTTATTTCATGCAACACCCATTTATACATTTTTTCCATAATATAAAAATCTGTGTTACCTTTATATTGTAGATAGGATGGACATTTTTCATGGTGTCTTCAACTATTTTCCTCACCTGAAAAGACCACATACCAATATGTAAATGAACATTAACCTCAACATATTTATTAAAAGAAAGATATATTAAATTGTAAAATAAAAAATTTCACCTTTCAAGTTGAATGTTATTCTTTAATTGTTTCTTTTCACTAGAAACATCGGCCTCTGGTAACAAAAAGTACACTTGAAATAAATAAGTTTCATCAAGTTTGTGTTGAAATGTACTTCAGCTTTATTTAACCTAAATATGACTTTCTTTAATTAAATAAATATTTGAGTATGTGCTTGCCATATAGCCAACATAAACAATCAAGTAACTTTTTAAAGATAAATTTGCTGTGAGCAAACAAAGGAGACACGTACCTCCCTCAGTCCTTTGTAGGGTCCTAGAGCCGAGACTGTGTTACCTTGGACCAGGACATAGCAGTTGGTCAGGAGTTCTATCGCCTGCAACAGCAAACACCAATACACACACTGACAATGTCAATGGTCTAGGTCCCTTGAAGACATACGCTTCAATAGGAATTAATGAATTATGATATAGTCTCCATGCTTAGCATACATCACAAACTTACGTGCAAGAGATAAAAAACAACAAATAACTAGAACTATCGCTGAATGCGGTTCATACCCCCACCAATGTCCTTGACAAAGCTGGTACAAGGATAAGATGGGTTCTGCACATTGCCCAGTTGGGGTGAACATTTGAGTCAAGTTTGAAGAAAATCCTTCCATGAGTATAGAATTTACAGAGCGGACCTGACATATTGTCTAGTATTGATTCTCAGTAAATTAAAAGACTTAAAAAGGGGTATAACTTTGTCAAAATGCAATACAAAGTTATGAAACTTGACCTGCATATCTTACTTGTGATACGTCATATATCTTTTAAGTTTCAAGCAAATACCTGTGCTTATTTCAGAAATATTCAAGTACATGTTAAAATTTAAGTTTGAAGAAAATTCTTCCATTAGTATAGGATTTATAGAGCGGACACAACATATTGTCTAATACTTGATTGGATGTAAATTTGAAGACTTAAAAGGGGCTTAACTATGTCAAAATGCAATACAGAGTTATGAATCTTGACCTGCATATCCTAATTGTGACACTTCATATATATTTTAAGTTTCAAGCAAATACTTTTTCCTGTTTCAGAAATATTCAAATACATGTTAAAATTTAAGAATATTTTCTAAGTCAATTTTTGACCTTCAAGTGTGACCTTGACCTTAAGCCGGCAAAAGAGTATCATGGGTTCTGCACATCCCCTTGTTGTGGTGAACATTTGAGCCAAGATTAAAGAAAATCTTTCAATTAGTGTAGGACTTACAGAGCGGACACGACATAATGTCTAATATTTGATATTTGACCTTCAATTGTGACCTTGAGCTGACACATAGGCAACATGGGTTCTGCACATCCCCTTGTTAAGGTGAACATTTTAGCCAAGTTTGAAGAAAATCCTTCAATTGGTATAGGATTTATAGAGCGGACACGATAATGGAGACGGACAGACGGACAGACTGACGGACAAAGCGATATGTACAGGTATATTTAATCACATGTAAAAATTGTTGAGACAGTTCTTTTTTCTTAAAAGAAACTAATTAAATTTTTGTCAAATAAAAATATAAAATAAAGTATACTGATCACTTCAAGGGAGATAATAACCTTTCTTTTTTTTAACTTGAAAATATTTCAAACTTGCTTGCACATATATCATTCTACCTTGTGCTAAAGGCATGAGATGACAAAAGGATAACAAATTTTAAAAACTGTGGCAATAATGACTCCATAACTACTCTGATTCCAGGTGAACAAACCTTGAGAGTGGAACCATTTGGACCAATGAGCCGCTGTCGCCTCTTGATGAATCTCTCCTTGTTTCTCACCAGCGAACCAATCTTGATTATATCACAAGCATTGTTATCTTCCAGGATTCTCACAGCCTTTATTTTGTAAAAGAAAATGCTATTTGTGACTCTCAATAGTACAAGAATTACAATAATTTACCTTCACTGAGAGAATAAATAATATATAAACTAGACAATGATAACAATATAGAGTAAACAATGTGTTGATTTATAAGCTTGATGTGATTTAAATAGATTAAGAAGACCAAAAATTGTAAATACATATTATTAGGAACTTAAGAACTTATTTTAACACTAGACAGTGACAGAACAAGACCCAAGGTGTTATATATATATATTTTGAAATGGTCCTATGAGTATTTCAGCAAATATTAACATAAAAACAGCAACGTGACTCAGTTATTCGCATGCCAGTCAAAAGCTACAAAAGTTGAGACATGACATAAAATAGAGCAAATCAAACAGTTTCCACCTTAGAACGGCAAGTGCTCACTAGGGCGCTTAAACCAGAATACAGAGCTCTAACCTTACACTTCCTTGGAGTTTTTCAAATACATGTAGTTGAAAAGAAAACAGATCTTTTTAAAATAAAACAGTTCGATGACATATAAACTAACATCTAAGTACTTTTAGTAGTAGTGAGTAGTGATGTGATACAATAATAAAGTAGTTATATAAATACAAATAATACAGCTGTGTTGAGGACTAAACCAGCGCTCACCTGTTCATAAGGAACACTCCTGGCAAGTAGTTTGATGAGGTCTCTTGCCTTGATTATAATATAGGGGTCCCATGTCTTACGTGTTGTGGCTACAGTCATAGATCCCTCTACCAGATCTAGCTCTGCCTTCACACTCTATACAATGAAACAAAACACTTTCAACTAGTGAAACGTCACTTATTATGATGCTGGTAAAGTTTAAGTAATACATAAATTGTATTACTGGTATATTATGAAATGGTAAATTACATATATTTTGAGAAAGTCATCATCCAATCAAATGAGAGTGTGCCGTGTTTACCAATTTTGATTATAATCTTCATAGGACCTGGCAAATAATTTATTTTCCAATTTAAAACAAGAGTAAACTGTCATGACAGCAAGGGGGTAACTAATTACAGGCTTACATTCTTACAGTTTACTATCTTCCACAGTTTAGAAAACTTGTTTATCATAATATACATATTAAAGCTTTGCTATAATTTACAGTTAATGATCTTATTCACAATGCCTATACATTCAAGGAAAGGAAAATCATTTAGGTATATTAGTTTAGCAAATTAATTAATTTATCTTTTATGCTTGCCGAATAAACTATGATTAAGGCGAGGGTAAATAAAACAAAGTAGTTTAGTTTATGATCAACCATCCCCTTACATATTCAGCTAAAGATTTCTTCACTAATGGCCAGCATTCTTGAAGATATTTTTCTCTGTATTTTGGAAACAGTGTGGCAAAAGAGCTCTCTGCTAGCACCCCATGAGGATTATCTTCCTTGGATATTCCAGGATCTTTCCAACCATCAGGCACCACTAGAGCAGCCTGCTTCTTGTAGGAATTTTCTATAAAAATAGAAAAGCATGCATTGGTGTTTAAACTACCCCAAGTGTGCATTTTACAAGATGAATAGGTATTTAAGTAAAAACTGTAAATGCCTACAAGCTTGCTTTTTTTTCCACCTAGGCCGATTAATGGTGAAATATCATTAAAGGGTACCAATCATTGCATAATTGATGTGGCTTCTAACTAGGCATGTGTCTACAATAGAACTACAAGCACAATATAATCCTTTGCGTCAAGACACGAACACAATACAGGACCTCAAAATAAGTGTCACCCTGACACAGAGATCTGCCTCACTCAGAAACTTGTGAAAAATGAGGGGGCCAGCATTGCGCTGGAAAACTGGGATGAATATAAAAATTGTGTGAAAGCAGCATAAAGTGCAGTATAAGAGTTGACTGTTCAAAATAAGTATGTTGGGCAACTTAACAAACTAAATCGAATTATTCCTGAAAGGTTACTCTTGATTTTGATGCAAATATTATTGTTAAATGACATTTAATTTTAGTAAAATCAACAAAATACATTGTAAAGCATAACAGTTGGACCTGATGTATACGCATCACACTATAAATATTACAGTATTTAAAACCAATAAAACAACATGTAATTTATCATTGTTCAATCGTATAAACATAAGATTTAATGTACAGATTATATAAAAAAATAAATACCCATATAATTATATTTTTATGAGTGACACTTGACCTAGGAAGTTTTATCTCTATGCGCTAACACGTAGAGTAATGCTGGCCCCTCACAGGTCTATACTATTGGTCCAAATTCAGTTAAAGTAAGAAAAATTGCTAATTATTTCTTTTTAACATTTTTAGTTTTTTTGGCATATGCATTGTTATACGGCTTTTAACTTAACATAAAAACATTGGAAAATGAGCAGCAAATACAGATTATTTTTTAATTTTTGTAACTTTTATTAGTTATAATAGACATCTGTATCCACTACCCTCAAACTGTCTTGTAAAAACTGGTCCCCATTGCTGTTTACAGGTAAGCCGGACAATGGCACAAAAACCGTGCTTAAAAAAATAGTCTTTTGTCTCTATTGAAAAAAGTTCCCATGTACATTTGCAGCACATAACAGGTCAAAATTATGCAATAAAACAACTTTTTTTATATTGAGAAATAAAGTACACAGTGAGGGTCCTGGTCACTTCGGTAAATGACCATTTCAGTAAATTGATCTCATATAGGGATCAGTTTAGTTGTTTTGGTAAATAGGTAACATATAGTATAATACCTGATTGAGATGGAGAATTGGGTATGTCCACTTGAGAAAGATGTTCACACCTCAGCCCAACACAGATAATTTAATCATTTATTTAGGTATGATAAATCGTAACTGTAATGCTTAATATGGTGATGTATATTTATGTAATATTGTTGTTATTTCCTGCATTTTTTTAACTATATTTTTTCCTCAACCTAGTTAGCTGTGTATATGTATTGTTAAATATTTAAACTTAAATGCATTTTGGTATTGATTTACTCTAATACCACTGTTATGAAGGAAAATAAAAAGTGAGAATAAAAATGTTCACATTTATTTATATGTTCTATATATACACTGCGAAAAGTTATAACAAACAACAACATTGCATAAACATATTCTATACAAAAAAGAAAAATGCATAAAACAACACATATAATACAATGGGGCACATGCTGCTGATGACACCGGTACATGATGGACATTACTCTGAAAATGTGCATCCTGTTTCCCTATTTGAAGATTATATATGTTCATTGTTGAAAGCTAATTAATTAATCTTTAATTATCTGTCTCTGTAAATCATTTCACACATTGACATACCCAATTCTCCATCTCAGTCAGGCATTATACCATATGTTTAATTATTCTCCAAAATGAGCAGACTAATCCCTATATAAGATCAATTTACCAAAATGGTCATTTACCGAAGTGATCGTAAACCCACAGTGACAATAACATAGTTAACAGTATACTCGAGCTCTTGTATTATCGACGCATCACTATTACCCATTTATTTCGATTATTTCAACATGAAAATCAACACAGAATGGCTTTGACCTAAATTTCTAAAAATAAGTTAATTTTATGTTTAATTTTTGGTTTAGAGGTTATTTGTCTTTTACAAATTCAAAGTTTATAAGTTTATATTGTAATGCATACACATCATAGATAAGTCAAACAAGTACGACGACAATAGTCAATACAGTGGTCCATGCTAATTGGTTTTAAGATTTCAAGGACGGTAAATATCTGAATAAAAGACGAACTTTAAACCGTGTTTAATTGTAATGACGTATTATTAATTTCGGACCTCTCTTAATAGTGCATTAATGCAGTTCGTGCGCTAAGTTGTCAAGTTTTACATTTTATCCGGAGATATAATTGTCCGGAATATATGCAAGTCGTAAACCTGCATTTTGCTTGGATCATTTTTACTTGTGATAAGAAATATTTCTAAATGTACAATATTTTAAAGGATGGTATCATTTAATATCAAGATGACTGATATTTATTTCAAATAAAATACGTGTGAAGATAAATACTTACTTTTTTCGTCACTTTCATCCATGCTGAATGTCCTGGACAAGTCTAAAATACGGGTTTCAATTTTCAACTCCGGCTTCTAATTCGGCAATCTCTTGTACAGTGATCTCCCTTGAATTGTTTCTGCGATATCTGCTGAAACTAGCCCCTTTTTCTGTTTGTACGTTTTGTGTTTTATTGACATTTCTTATGTAAAATAAACACAATTTATAAACGTAGACATAATTCCGATAAAGTATTTCGTTCAAAAGCACATCAGTGCTTATGTTTTCTTGTTGTGTATATATGCCGACTCTAAATAAAAGTTATTTATTTATTTATATTATAAAGTTTTCATTAAGATCTAATTCATCGGTTTCAAAATGACGATTTGTGAGTGTATTTGAGGCTAGCTCATTCAACTATTTAAAAAAAAGAAATATTTTTAGACAATTTTGACTTCATTCGTTTAGATTTTTGCAGACTTTTGTCACAAATCAATTAACTGTCATTTCTAATGCAAAATAAACCATTTTTTATTAATGTACACTGTCCTTATTTGTCATATTACTGGTTTTCAATAAATACCCCAGTTTTTTTAATGTTACTCTTTGAGAGTGCATACGAGGCAAAATCATTCGCCTGTTTGTGGCTGTTGTTGGATTGTTGGTGCTTAAATCTTTGAATTTTCGGTGAGAAACTTTTGAAATACATCAAATTTGTTATAACGTAAACGTTTAATTAGAATTTGGTCTAATCTAGACTTTAAAAAACAACATCAAACGTTTTTGTCACAAATAAAGGAATTTAACATTTCGAGTCTAATTAAAAATGTTTATAATTAATATCAATAAAGCTTATAGAATAAAATAACCTTTTACCGAGTACATAATCTTCGAAAGCGTCTTTCGTTTAGTAGGCTATTATTATTATCATAATAATAACAACAACAATAATAATAATAATAATAATAATAATAATAATAATAATAATAATAATAATAATAATAATAATAATAATGAAAAGTTTTCAAATTCCCATATTAGTGCTTGTGAATTTACTTAAATACTGACGATTTCGGTGTATATTTGTGGCATATCGAATTGTTATTGGTAATATATAAGCGTGTGTGTGTTACACAGATAGAATTATTGTGTAACACACAAGCGCGCAAACTTACGCACACGTGCATACATACGCAAACACACGCACGCATGAACGCACGACGCACACACATCGGTGAATAGCTCATGCTTAATTAGTTATATGTCCGTCTACTTGTTGATCAGAAGTTAGCTGTAACTCTTATAAATTACTCTCTTTTAATCTGTTTGGATCAAACAAGCTTTTGCACGACCAACCAATACCACAATGTATTAAACAATGTCTTAACAAGCTTCGTGGCGGTGTTGAGGCTTAAGTGAACATAATATCTCGACAATTTATATTTAGAAAGAAAAAAGATTGCAAAAGCTACGGCACCGAAAAATCTTATATTTTTATAAAACGAAAACAGTCATGTTTGACATCGTATGCACATCATTTATACCATTAACTTAATTAATTAACTACTCTGAAAAAAAGAAAGAAATACAGAAACAAAACAAAACCAATAATCCCCTCCTACAAAAGAATAGAATCATTTTTCGTTAAACATAAAAAGCACGCCAGATAAATTATTAAAACATGTTAAACTTAACACTGCTTGTTATTATGTACAATAGATCTCCATATACTGGATTAACCAATGAAGGCAAAATTATTTTTTTTAAATAATTAAAATCATCATGTGGAATTTACTAAAACTATAAGCCCAATAAGGTCAAATTATCATGCTAGGAGGAAACACATTCCGCTTTCAGACAAGTGGGACAATGGTGGCTGTGTATGGTGACTCATTCGACTCATTACTCGCTTGTCTGCTACTTTTGTACTACATTAATGTGAAAACGTATTAGACTAATGGAACATATGGCCTGCAGGGGCAGCAACCAACACTAAGCAAAACTTTGCACTCATTGTGCCCAAAGGCCGTTGGTAAAGTGACGTGTTTCTTGTTCCACAAGTATATGGCTACATCAGGACCTTGTACCAAAGTGAGTCACTCTGATATTCATCTTGGCTGAGCATACATCAGCATTTGCAAGTAGGTCAAAAGTGAGATGCGAAAGCTATGTCGAAAAATGGAAAATTAGAATCGAGTCGCTTATTCCACAAAATTCGTATGCTCTAAACTGTCTGTCAGAGGTTTGCTGGCCTTTACCCTTCTGACAATATCCTGTCTCTTACATAGATAAAGAATGATTTATACAGCATGTGTCGCCTTAATGAGGGCTGCACTCCGACTTCCCTTTTGCCGGTTGTCCACTTCTACACAAAACATTGGGTTCTGTTGTTATGTCCCATAATTTGGTAAAAACTTTTGTATAATAGCAAAAGCTATTGTAATTAAAAATAAACTGTTAGATGGCATCATAAAAACAAAAATACGGTTCGATTAAATGGTCCAGCTTGAAGGTGTGTGTTGGAGCGCCAAGAATACTTGGTTTTGGAAATGCCTATGAAGCGAGGTCCCAACTTCAAGAAGCGATCAATTATTGAACGGCAATTATCATTATATTTCAGCAGTAAGAGTACATATGGTTACATTGGTATAATGTTAGGTTTATTTTGTTTCTTGAAAGAAAAGCTACTTATACGAAAACAAATAACCATAAGAAATTTAAAGAGTAAAAAGTAAACTCAAACACATAACAATTGTCACATTTATGCTGCATGGTTGTACTAATTTGATCGTAATCTTTTAATGCCCGATTTAACGTGTTTTTTTTGTCACAAGGTGTATGTATTGAATTCATTTATATTCAGTCTTTGCTGTTTTTGTGTGTGTGTGTTTTTCATATGCGCCCCCACTTCAAAAGCGTTCGAAGGCGTGTCATGCAATGAAAACTCGGCAAATATAACAACAATTAGTGTTGTGTTGTTTGGACAGACTACGTCACACACTTCTGCATGAACATTTATACATGTATAAACATATGTGTGATATTTCCTCAGTATTCAAGTTTTGTTATGATGTAAACTTCATGGTTCAACGTTTATTTTATTAATTAATATTGCCTTTGGGGACATATTGAGAAAAGAAAATTAGGTCATGTTATAATATGTTTTGTGGCAAGCTGTAAAGATTTCCTGCACAAATGTTTATGTTGGAGATTTTATACCACTTAAAAGTTGTATATGGCGTACCGAATTTGGCGACTTCGTACTGCATTTGTTAAAAAGGGGCTGTTCAAACTGCAATTGTGTTGTGTTAGGAATAAAAAGTGCTATAACACTTATACAATTTAATAAGTTAACAACACAATCTTTTTATATAAACATTTATTAAAGCTAAAATTGCACATAATCTGTACTAAATACTGCCATTGCTAATTATGTTTAGCTTTCCGATACAGTACTTCCGGCACATTATTTCCGGCGACTTTGATGCTCAGCGTCAATTTTTCTTGTTGTTTTCCTAGATGTGTGTGTGTGTGTGTGTGTTTGTGTGTGAACGCATGTGTGTGTGTATGTGTGTGTTTGTGTGTGTACGCTTGTGTGTGTGTATGTCTGTGTTTGTGTGTGTAGGCGCGTGTGTGTGTATGTGTGTGAGCGCGCTCCACAAACATGATTTTCTTTGAGTGATTCTATTTAAGTTTATATACCATAGCAGACTACATTTAAAAGTAGTCACAATAACTCTGACTCCGATTTAGCGCTACCACTGATGCATTGATAAACATAGCATACTTTAAAACTATGTGATAAAAAGGTCTTGCGTCTAATATAAATTTTATATTTTGTATATAATTCACCCTGGGAAAGCATGAACAATTTCATGAGTACTGATCTGCACTGCGTAACGTTGGACTTAATGAAAAAATCTACTTAGCTGAAAGCATAATTGAACGACCACTTATAATTCCCAAATAGCTGCAGACCTTGGGGTTTCCTACGTAACATGTAGCTGATATAAGTAATTTTGTCGGATAACACCTTTTATTAACATGTTACATGTTATTCAATTATTAACATGAAGTCTGCGAGAAAAACAAAACATAACATTAATATGTCTGGTAAACAGTGTCAACATGTGTAACATAACATCATGTACGTATCTTAAAACATTTTATTTCTGAGAGTTACATTTCTTGCAACATAACATCATGTAAGTATCTTAAAACATTTTATTTCTGAGAGTTACATTTCGTGGCATAAACTACACCAATTGGCCACCTAAGCACACAGGTTCTCATAAACACATCACATATAAAGGAAGGACGTGTGTAAATAAAAACATCTCAATTGTTGCTAAATAAAATAGCCCTGTTACAACAATAAACTGGAATGTATTTATCCATCAGGTTCAGCGCCTGATAAAATAATGAACATTTTAAAACTAGAGGATGCTTAGCGAATCGTTAAAATGTACATTGCTTTAGATGATCTACAAGGTATATATACAGAGACCTTAATTATGATATTCATTTTTTTAGTATATGCCCAGTACACACTGATTTAAGAAGAAAATTCCTCAACTCAACTTTGTATAATATACTGTCTGTATATAAAATGTGTTTGCAGTTTGATTCAAAAGACAAGAACATACTTATTAATCTCGCCCTTTTTTATCAAGAAAGCAACCTTAGTAAGAAGGAACATAAGCGTTAATAATACATAAGGTTCATTCTCTAATGTTGTTTCTTTTATTCTTTTATAATGCGACTATCACATAAAAAGCTTAATATATTGTTATTATTATTTCTTCGCTTCCATATTAATAACTAAACCGGATACTATATTTGTATATTGTATTTATAATACGATGATGTACATGAGTACAAATCTGAATAAAAATATGTTCTGTTCTGTTCTCTGATATTTGCGCCACATCGCAATCCTACATAACTTATTTAATTCTTCTAAGGTTGACATACCTCTGCCCTGAAAAATAGTCTCAGCGGACCGCGGAACACCAAAGAAACCATTTTAAATGCAATGTTTTGTAAACTTACTTAGGATAAAGCTTATGTCTCAATGCATTATATTTCCTAATTATGGAATCTCCTAATCGACTGATAAACGCTTAAATGGTGTATCTTAATATATAATAGAAATGAAATACACAGTTACATTTGGTTTTACTATATATAATCAGAAGACATGTAGATAATGTCTTTACAAACACTTGCAGCTCATAGCAGGAAGGCCTATGTACCGCAAGTAATCTGTTTGGAACTTTGTAGACCTATCAGTACACAGATGATATTGCCTCATGCTAAAACTGTACAAAATCGGAAGAAGAAAAAAAAACACGAAAAAAAAACAAACACAACACATCCTATTTCATAAATAAGAATATATGACAAAGTCCTATGAGCATTGCAACATATACCAAACTCCGAAAAGGCACAGAACAAAGGTATTTCACATGCAAGCCAAGCGAAAAGTAAGATCTCCGAAATGAAATCGCTTTCGCATTTCGCTTAAATTCAAATAAGGCTTTAATATTGCGTGCTCAATATTTTGCTATAGTAATAACCCGATGAATTAGAAACGTGTTTTGGAGAGAGAATAGGTTGCATTTAAACTTTGAGCTCAGTAGGTATATACTCGTATATTTTATAATTCAATTGAACGTTATGAAAATACGCGAACATGGTGTCGAATAATGAATAAATGAAACTATTTAGGCAAGCAACGGGGCCGTTGACACTAGTTATTTATGTAAAGATTCCATCTAGCACTAGCCAACGGAAACTGATGATGGCGTTGACATAGTGGACATGTCTTACATGTCTTAATAGCATCATCAATGGTAACAACAAAACTATTAACACAATTGAAAGCAAACATTATAAAGCACACGCAACGGACGTCTCGTACGTGCTGTGTTGTATACTGCCGTTCGCACGTGAATAAAACATTTAATTACTAGATTAAGCTGACTTTTATATGCCTGATCGACAGTCATGTCTATGATAGGCTAATTGGAATCTCTTCAGGACGACCAGGGTAGAGACTCCGCTGTGGCGGCTTGGTTTTCCCAGTTTGGGCTGCTCCATCACTGTCTCCACGATGAGGGAAGTTTTCGAGGAGTTCTAAATAAATCACAGCTGATCAAGGTTTCCTGCATCGCTAGGTGTCATCGCCACAACTTCAGTAATACAATCAACGTTAGTGTCATCGGGAATGGAATTTTGTCTGTAATAGATTTTATTAGAACAATATTTTATACCTTTATACACCTGGCTTAAATGAATAGACCAATCACAACATACATAGCACCAGACAAAGATATAAATATGTAAGTTACTAAGAAAAGTGACACGTATACTAGACATAACAATTGAATCTTAATATTGCTAAGTATCAATATCTGGATAATCATTCACCTCGTACTACATCCTAATGGTATTTATATATCCTATCGTACTTGCGTTTCAAGATGTAAACAATTCTAAAACGGTTGAGACTATCTTATCAGAACGGTACCTGTGAAAACATGCCTGTTGCTAATCTTAAATTTATTTGTTTGTAAATATCTCACACCAGCGACAGAAAATAATGAGGATTAGGTCGAACCTCAAAAATATTGTTTTCATTGTCATTGTAAACCAGGTTGATCTGCTAGTCTACGTAAAAGTACTAAAATGGTTGGTTTAGTTCAATTTGTTACCGTAGTAGAACTGTCAGTCAGTTATATCGAACACCTTTTAGTCTGTTTATTTTGTTGCAAATTGTGTTAAGCATAATTTTATAGATATATCTAACTACAGTAGGCGACTGGTCATTTATTCAGTTAGCCGATTTGATAATTTTGCTGCTTCAATCTTGTTAAAATATAAAGCTGCCAGTCACAGTATTGTTGTTGCGCTATTTCTAGTTAATATTTGCCTCAATGTCAACTGTCTTTTAAATGTTATTACTTCTTAACACATCTTTAAAATATCACTTACATATTTGATGTGCAACATGCGATGATTTATTATTTGCACTTATTATTGCCGGGTCCGATTTCTGACTTTCTGTTAGTAAACTGGACGAGTTGTCGGTGCTTCCAACTGTAAAACCTTTGGTTTTGACATCATCGTTTACAATCACGTCATGTATGTGACTCGTTTGGTCTGATCTTGGCGTACTGTCTGACGCAGTCGTGACTTTCTCTGTTCCTTGAACTTGGTACTTGTTAGTAACATTGTCAGAGTAAATGTCGACACATCCCTTGTTAAACAAATCCTGTATGGCATCGACCTGTGAGTCGGTGAAATGACACTCCCACGGTGTGTAGGTGTAGTGCTGGAACGCCTCACTGATTACACCAAGGCATTGAGGAACATTCTCTCCAACGCACACGTACAGCTCATACACGGATCTGTCAGCGTTGAGAAAATATAAATCTTTCTTATTTTACAGTTGTTCATTTGATAACATTGAACTACTGAGTACTTAGAGCCATAAACTTCTTAGACAGCTAGTCTAAACAAAACACAAGTTATTGATTTTAGGATAATATCTCCAAATTATCGCAAGAAAATAAATTGTTTGGAATTTGGCCTGACGTTGTAATTGTACTGTTTGAAGATAACAATTACATCAGCACTACTAGAATATTGGTCTGACCTCTATAAAACTGATTCCATGTCATGACACTGTCTTAAGAGTTTGATTTAAAGACAGGACAATCGACAATGCTTGTAGCAAGAAAGAACGTGAAAGTGTGACTTCCATGTTGCCACATACACCTAGCATGGTATTTTGATAATTGTAAACTGCATTGAAAAATTCAGCATACCCGGTTTCTTTTGTGAAACAACACATTGATAAACAGCTGCTAATTTCTATTTTTTCCCGTTTCTCTTTGTTATATTTGCAAGCTACAATGTTAACCGTGGTAAAGTTTTTACTTTTCTTGAAAAAAAATATCTGTCCGAACAGCTTTCTTATTATTGATTTGATTGTCTCCATAGAACTGGTATTCAACAAGAGGCACCGCTCTGCAGAACTGTGTGTCAATAAATATAGACCTCTAACTTTCTTCAAAACAAACAAAGCGCAAACAAGCTTAAAATTACTCGGAGATTCATGTAGACTTTTAACCAAAACATTTATAAGAAAATTAATTTACCAGTTGATTTTCTTCACTGGTTATTTAAGAGGAGGCCAAAAAAGAAAACACTAGAGTTGGAACTTAAGTAAGACGATAAACTAAACCCATTGAATTTTGCCAGAAAAAGAAAAATCTTTGAGTGAAAACTTACTGGCAGACGATGCTTCTGTTGCCGGTTTTCTCAGCGTCCCGGATGTCCTTGGCCCTAAGCTGACAAACCTTCTTGGTAAACTCGCCCTCACTATCCGAGCATTCACGGCGGGAACAGGCCGTCTGCACTGAAAATTATAAAGAAAAGCTGTCTATTTTGTTTTGATATTAGTATGGCCATATTTATGGTTATTTTTTAAAAAAAAATATACAATTTACAGTGATTGAAGTCCTTTGACAACAATGTAAGCAAACAGTAATTACAGAGTAATGATTCCTGTTTTCATACTACAAGGCAAACGACAACATCAGCGAAACATCGCAATGTAACGCCATGATGGTTGGTTTTGTCGCCCACTTACTGTATTCTTGTAACATAAAACAGGGTTGTGTGGTGTAAGAACACTAACAATTATCAAACTCTTCATCAGAAACGGAATCTGTTGTAGACACCGTCTCTTACATATCCACCCAATATACAAAGTAGTAGAGTGTTTTGATAACTCGTTATTTATGTTCCTAAGATTCTGCCGAAGGAGAACTATTTTAATATTGTTTATTAACCAAGATTGTCCAAACATAGCAGGAACTGTTACAGTAACAATATCTGGACATATCTAGTGTTTGTATCGCACTTCTATGTACATATGCGGACTTTATTGACTTGTTTATCAGTGACTCCCTTAGTGCTACGAGAGACTGATACCGACGCTATTGTAAATATAATGGCTCTATCGGTCCTCTTACTGACTTTTGTATCAGTCACTCCCATAGTGCTACAAGAGACTGATACCGACACTATTGTAAATATAATGGCTCTATTGGTCCTCTTACTGACTTTTGTATCAGTCACTCCCTTAGTGCTACGAGAGACTGATACCGACACTATTGTAAATATAATGGCTCTATCGGTCTTCTTACTGACTTTTGTATCAGTCACTCCCTTAGTGCTACGAGAGACTGATACCGACACTATTGTAAATATAATGGCTCTATCGGTCCTCTTACTGACTTTTGTATCAGTCACTCCCTTAGTGCTACGAGAGACTGATACCGACACTATTGTAAATATAATGGCTCTATCGGTCCTCTTACTGACTTTTGTATCAGTCACTCCCTTAGTGCTACGAGAGACTGATACCGACACTATTGTAAATATAATGGCTCTATCGGTCCTCTTACTGACTTTTGTATCAGTCACTCCCTTAGTGCTACAAGAGACTAATACCGACACTATTGTAAATATAATGGCTCTATCGGTCCTCTTACTGACTTTTGTATCAGTCACTCCCTTAGTGCTACGAGAGACTGATACCGACACTATTGTAAATATAATGGCTCTATCGGTCCTCTTACTGACTTTTGTATCAGTCACTCCCTTAGTGCTACGAGAGACTGATACCGACACTATTGTAAATATAATGGCTCTATCGGTCCTCTTACTGACTTTTGTATCAGTCACTCCCTTAGTGCTACAAGAGACTAATACCGACACTATTGTAAATATAATGGCTCTATCGGTCCTCTTACTGACTTTTGTATCAGTCACTCCCTTAGTGCTACGAGAGACTGATACCGACACTATTGTAAATATAATGGCTCTATCGGTCCTCTTACTGACTTTTGTATCAGTCACTCCCTTAGTGCTACGAGAGACTGATACCGACACTATTGTAAATATAATGGCTCTATCGGTCCTCTTACTGACTTTTGTATCAGTCACTCCCTTAGTGCTACGAGAGCTGATACCGACACTATTGTAAATATAATGGCTCTATCGGTCCTCTTACTGACTTTTGTATCAGTCACTCCCTTAGTGCTACGAGAGACTAATACCGACACTATTGTAATATAATGGCTCTATCGGTCCTCTTACTGACTTTTGTATCAGTCACTCCCTTAGTGCTACGAGAGACTGATACCGACACTATTGTAAATATAATGGCTCTATCGGTCCTCTTACTGACTTTTGTATCAGTCACTCCCTTAGTGCTACGAGAGACTGATACCGACACTATTGTAAATATAATGGCTCTATCGGTCCCTCTTACTGACTTTTGTATCAGTCACTCCCTTAGTGCTACGAGAGACTGATACCGACACTATTGTAAATATAATGGCTCTATCGGTCCTCTTACTGACTTTTGTATCAGTCACTCCCTTAGTGCTACGAGAGTCTGATACCGACACTATTGTAAATATAATGGCTCTATCGGTCCTCTTACTGACTTTAGTATCAGTCACTCCCTTAGTGCTACGAGAGACTGATACCGACACTATTGTAAATATAATGGCTCTATCGGTCCTCTTACTGACTTTTGTATCAGTCACTCCCTTAGTGCTACGAGAGACTGATACCGACACTATTGTAAATATAATGGCTCTATCGGTCCTCTTACTGACTTTTGTATCAGTCACTCCCTTAGTGCTACGAGAGTACTGATACCGACACTATTGTAGATATAATGGCTCTATCGGTCCTCTTACTGACTTTTGTATCAGTCACTCCCATTAGTGCTACGAGAGACTAATACCGACACTATTGTAAATATAATGGCTCTATCGGTCCTCTTACTGACTTTTGTATCAGTCACTCCCTTAGTGCTACGAGAGACTGATACCGACACTATTGTAAATATAATGGCTCTATCGGTCCTCTTACTGACTTTGTATCAGTCACTCCCTTAGTGCTACGAGAGACTGATACCGACACTATTGTAAATATAATGGCTCTATCGGTCCTCTTACTGACTTTTGTATCAGTCACTCCCTTAGTGCTACGAGAGTCTGATACCGACACTATTGTAAATATAATGGCTCTATCGGTCCTCTTATTGACTTTTGTATCAGTCACTCCCTTAGTGCTACGAGAGACTGATACCGACACTATTGTAAATATAATGGCTCTATCGGTCCTCTTACTGACTTTTGTATCAGTCACTCCCTTAGTGCTACGAGAGACTGATACCGACACTATTGTAAATATAATGGCTCTATCGGTCCTCTTACTGACTTTTGTATCAGTCACTCCCTTAGTGCTACGAGAGACTGATACCGACACTATTGTAAATATAATGGCTCTATCGGTCCTCTTACTGACTTTTGTATCAGTCACTCCCTTAGTGCTACGAGAGACTGATACCGACACTATTGTAAATATAATGGCTCTATCGGTCCTCTTACTGACTTTTGTATCAGTCACTCCCTTAGTGCTACGAGAGACTGATACCGACACTATTGTAAATATAATGGCTCTATCGGTCCTCTTACTGACTTTTGTATCAGTCACTCCCTTAGTGCTACGAGAGACTGATACCGACACTATTGTAAATATAATGGCTCTATCGGTCCTCTTACTGACTTTTGTATCAGTCACTCCCTTAGTGCTACGAGAGACTGATACCGACACTATTGTAAATATAATGGCTCTATCGGTCCTCTTACTGACTTTTGTATCAGTCACTCCCTTAGTGCTACGAGAGACTGATACCGACACTATTGTAAATATAATGGCTCTATCGGTCCTCTTACTGACTTTTGTATCAGTCACTCCCTTAGTGCTACGAGAGACTGATACCGACACTATTGTAAATATAATGGCTCTATCGGTCCTCTTACTGACTTTTGTATCAGTCACTCCCTTAGTGCTACGAGAGACTGATACCGACACTATTGTAAATATAATGGCTCTATCGGTCCTCTTACTGACTTTTGTATCAGTCACTCCCTTAGTGCTACGAGAGACTGATACCGACACTATTGTAAATATAATGGCTCTATCGGTCCTCTTACTGACTTTTGTATCAGTCACTCCCTTAGTGCTACGAGAGACTGATACCGACACTATTGTAAATATAATGGCTCTATCGGTCCTCTTACTGACTTTTGTATCAGTCACTCCCTTAGTGCTACGAGAGACTGATACCGACACTATTGTAAATATAATGGCTCTATCGGTCCTCTTACTGACTTTTGTATCAGTCACTCCCTTAGTGCTACGAGAGACTGATACCGACACTATTGTAAATATAATGGCTCTATCGGTCCTCTTACTGACTTTTGTATCAGTCACTCCCTTAGTGCTACGAGAGACTGATACCGACACTATTGTAAATATAATGGCTCTATCGGTCCTCTTACTGACTTTTGTATCAGTCACTCCCTTAGTGCTACGAGAGACTGATACCGACACTATTGTAAATATAATGGCTCTATCGGTCCTCTTACTGACTTTTGTATCAGTCACTCCCTTAGTGCTACGAGAGACTGATACCGACACTATTGTAAATATAATGGCTCTATCGGTCCTCTTACTGACTTTTGTATCAGTCACTCCCTTAGTGCTACGAGAGACTGATACCGACACTATTGTAAATATAATGGCTCTATCGGTCCTCTTACTGACTTTTGTATCAGTCACTCCCTTAGTGCTACGAGAGACTGATACCGACACTATTGTAAATATAATGGCTCTATCGGTCCTCTTACTGACTTTTGTATCAGTCACTCCCTTAGTGCTACGAGAGACTGATACCGACACTATTGTAAATATAATGGCTCTATCGGTCCTCTTACTGACTTTTGTATCAGTCACTCCCTTAGTGCTACGAGAGACTGATACCGACACTATTGTAAATATAATGGCTCTATCGGTCCTCTTACTGACTTTTGTATCAGTCACTCCCTTAGTGCTACGAGAGACTGATACCGACACTATTGTAAATATAATGGCTCTATCGGTCCTCTTACTGACTTTTGTATCAGTCACTCCCTTAGTGCTACGAGAGACTGATACCGACACTATTGTAAATATAATGGCTCTATCGGTCCTCTTACTGACTTTTGTATCAGTCACTCCCTTAGTGCTACGAGAGACTGATACCGACACTATTGTAAATATAATGGCTCTATCGGTCCTCTTACTGACTTTTGTATCAGTCACTCCCTTAGTGCTACGAGAGACTGATACCGACACTATTGTAAATATAATGGCTCTATCGGTCCTCTTACTGACTTTTGTATCAGTCACTCCCTTAGTGCTACGAGAGACTGATACCGACACTATTGTAAATATAATGGCTCTATCGGTCCTCTTACTGACTTTTGTATCAGTCACTCCCTTAGTGCTACGAGAGACTGATACCGACACTATTGTAAATATAATGGCTCTATCGGTCCTCTTACTGACTTTTGTATCAGTCACTCCCTTAGTGCTACGAGAGACTGATACCGACACTATTGTAAATATAATGGCTCTATCGGTCCTCTTACTGACTTTTGTATCAGTCACTCCCTTAGTGCTACGAGAGACTGATACCGACACTATTGTAAATATAATGGCTCTATCGGTCCTCTTACTGACTTTTGTATCAGTCACTCCCTTAGTGCTACGAGAGACTGATACCGACACTATTGTAAATATAATGGCTCTATCGGTCCTCTTACTGACTTTTGTATCAGTCACTCCCTTAGTGCTACGAGAGACTGATACCGACACTATTGTAAATATAATGGCTCTATCGGTCCTCTTACTGACTTTTGTATCAGTCACTCCCTTAGTGCTACGAGAGACTATACCGACACTATTGTAAATATAATGGCTCTATCGGTCCTCTTACTGACTTTTGTATCAGTCACTCCCTTAGTGCTACGAGAGACTGATACCGACACTATTGTAAATATAATGGCTCTATCGGTCCTCTTACTGACTTTTGTATCAGTCACTCCCTTAGTGCTACGAGAGACTGATACCGACACTATTGTAAATATAATGGCTCTATCGGTCCTCTTACTGACTTTTGTATCAGTCACTCCCTTAGTGCTACGAGAGACTGATACCGACACTATTGTAAATATAATGGCTCTATCGGTCCTCTTACTGACTTTTGTATCAGTCACTCCCTTAGTGCTACGAGAGACTGATACCGACACTATTGTAAATATAATGGCTCTATCGGTCCTCTTACTGACTTTTGTATCAGTCACTCCCTTAGTGCTACGAGAGACTGATACCGACACTATTGTAAATATAATGGCTCTATCGGTCCTCTTACTGACTTTTGTATCAGTCACTCCCTTAGTGCTACGAGAGACTGATACCGACACTATTGTAAATATAATGGCTCTATCGGTCCTCTTACTGACTTTTGTATCAGTCACTCCCTTAGTGCTACGAGAGACTGATACCGACACTATTGTAAATATAATGGCTCTATCGGTCCTCTTACTGACTTTTGTATCAGTCACTCCCTTAGTGCTACGAGAGACTGATACCGACACTATTGTAAATATAATGGCTCTATCGGTCCTCTTACTGACTTTTGTATCAGTCACTCCCTTAGTGCTACGAGAGACTGATACCGACACTATTGTAAATATAATGGCTCTATCGGTCCTCTTACTGACTTTTGTATCAGTCACTCCCTTAGTGCTACGAGAGACTGATACCGACACTATTGTAAATATAATGGCTCTATCGGTCCTCTTACTGACTTTTGTATCAGTCACTCCCTTAGTGCTACGAGAGACTGATACCGACACTATTGTAAATATAATGGCTCTATCGGTCCTCTTACTGACTTTTGTATCAGTCACTCCCTTAGTGCTACGAGAGACTGATACCGACACTATTGTAAATATAATGGCTCTATCGGTCCTCTTACTGACTTTTGTATCAGTCACTCCCTTAGTGCTACGAGAGACTGATACCGACACTATTGTAAATATAATGGCTCTATCGGTCCTCTTACTGACTTTTGTATCAGTCACTCCCTTAGTGCTACGAGAGACTGATACCGACACTATTGTAAATATAATGGCTCTATCGGTCCTCTTACTGACTTTTGTATCAGTCACTCCCTTAGTGCTACGAGAGACTGATACCGACACTATTGTAAATATAATGGCTCTATCGGTCCTCTTACTGACTTTTGTATCAGTCACTCCCTTAGTGCTACGAGAGACTGATACCGACACTATTGTAAATATAATGGCTCTATCGGTCCTCTTACTGACTTTTGTATCAGTCACTCCCTTAGTGCTACGAGAGTACTGATACCGACACTATTGTAAATATAATGGCTCTATCGGTCCTCTTACTGACTTTTGTATCAGTCACTCCCTTAGTGCTACGAGAGACTGATACCGACACTATTGTAAATATAATGGCTCTATCGGTCCTCTTACTGACTTTTGTATCAGTCACTCCCTTAGTGCTACGAGAGACTGATACCGACACTATTGTAAATATAATGGCTCTATCGGTCCTCTTACTGACTTTTGTATCAGTCACTCCCTTAGTGCTACGAGAGTCTGATACCGACACTATTGTAAATATAATGGCTCTATCGGTCCTCTTACTGACTTTTGTATCAGTCACTCCCTTAGTGCTACGAGAGACTAATACCGACACTATTGTAAATATAATGGCTCTATCGGTCCTCTTACTGACTTTTGTATCAGTCACTCCCTTAGTGCTACGAGAGACTGATACCGACACTATTGTAAATATAATGGCTCTATCGGTCCTCTTACTGACTTTTGTATCAGTCACTCCCTTAGTGCTACGAGAGACTGATACCGACACTATTGTAAATATAATGGCTCTATCGGTCCTCTTACTGACTTTTGTATCAGTCACTCCCTTAGTGCTACGAGAGTCTGATACCGACACTATTGTAAATATAATGGCTCTATCGGTCCTCTTACTGACTTTTGTATCAGTCACTCCCTTAGTGCTACGAGAGACTGATACCGACACTATTGTAAATATAATGGCTCTATCGGTCCTCTTACTGACTTTTGTATCAGTCACTCCCTTAGTGCTACGAGAGACTGAATACCGACACTATTGTAATATAATGGCTCTATCGGTCCTCTTACTGACTTTTGTATCAGTCACTCCCTTAGTGCTACGAGAGACTGATACCGACACTATTGTAAATATAATGGCTCTATCGGTCCTCTTACTGACTTTTGTATCAGTCACTCCCTTAGTGCTACGAGAGACTATACCGACACTATTGTAAATATAATGGCTCTATCGGTCCTCTTACTGACTTTTGTATCAGTCACTCCCTTAGTGCTACGAGAGACTAATACCGACACTATTGTAAATATAATGGCTCTATCGGTCCTCTTACTGACTTTTGTATCAGTCACTCCCTTAGTGCTACGAGAGACTGATACCGACACTATTGTAAATATAATGGCTCTATCGGTCCTCTTACTGACTTTTGTATCAGTCACTCCCTTAGTGCTACGAGAGACTGATACCGACACTATTGTAAATATAATGGCTCTATCGGTCCTCTTACTGACTTTTGTATCAGTCACTCCCTTAGTGCTACGAGAGACTGATACCGACACTATTGTAAATATAATGGCTCTATCGGTCCTCTTACTGACTTTTGTATCAGTCACTCCCTTAGTGCTACGAGAGACTGATACCGACACTATTGTAAATATAATGGCTCTATCGGTCCTCTTACTGACTTTTGTATCAGTCACTCCCTTAGTGCTACGAGAGACTAATACCGACACTATTGTAAATATAATGGCTCTATCGGTCCTCTTACTGACTTTTGTATCAGTCACTCCCTTAGTGCTACGAGAGACTGAATACCGACACTATTGTAAATATAATGGCTCTATCGGTCCTCTTACTGACTTTTGTATCAGTCACTCCCTTAGTGCTACGAGAGATCTGATACCGACACTATTGTAATATAATGGCTCTATCGGTCCTCTTACTGACTTTTGTATCAGTCACTCCCTTAGTGCTACGAGAGACTGATACCGACACTATTGTAAATATAATGGCTCTATCGGTCCTCTTACTGACTTTTGTATCAGTCACTCCCTTAGTGCTACGAGAGACTGATACCGACACTATTGTAAATATAATGGCTCTATCGGTCCTCTTACTGACTTTTGTATCAGTCACTCCCTTAGTGCTACGAGAGACTGATACCGACACTATTGTAGATATAATGGCTCTATCGGTCCTCTTACTGACTTTTGTATCAGTCACTCCCTTAGTGCTACGAGAGACTGATACCGACACTATTGTAAATATAATGGCTCTATCGGTCCTCTTACTGACTTTTGTATCAGTCACTCCCTTAGTGCTACGAGAGACTAATACCGACACTATTGTAAATATAATGGCTCTATCGGTCCTCTTACTGACTTTTGTATCAGTCACTCCCTTAGTGCTACGAGAGACTGATACCGACACTATTGTAAATATAATGGCTCTATCGGTCCTCTTACTGACTTTTGTATCAGTCACTCCCTTAGTGCTACGAGAGACTGATACCGACACTATTGTAAATATAATGGCTCTATCGGTCCTCTTACTGACTTTTGTATCAGTCACTCCCTTAGTGCTACGAGAGACTGATACCGACACTATTGTAAATATAATGGCTCTATCGGTCCTCTTACTGACTTTTGTATCAGTCACTCCCTTAGTGCTACGAGAGTCTGATACCGACACTATTGTAAATATAATGGCTCTATCGGTCTTCTTACTGACTTTTGTATCAGTCACTCCCTTAGTGCTACGAGAGTCTGATACCGACACTATTGTAAATATAATGGCTCTATCGGTCCTCTTACTGACTTTTGTATCAGTCACTCCCTTAGTGCTACGAGAGACTGATACCGACACTATTGTAAATATAATGGCTCTATCGGTCCTCTTACTGACTTTTGTATCAGTCACTCCCTTAGTGCTACGAGAGACTGATACCGACACTATTGTAAATATAATGGCTCTATCGGTCCTCTTACTGACTTTTGTATCAGTCACTCCCTTAGTCCTACGAGAGACTGATACCGACACTATTGTAAATATAATGGCTCTATCGGTCCTCTTACTGACTTTTGTATCAGTCACTCCCTTAGTGCTACGAGAGACTAATACCGACACTATTGTAGATATAATGGCTCTATCGGTCTTCTTACTGACTTTTGTATCAGTCACTCCCTTAGTGCTACGAGAGACTGATACCGACACTATTGTAAATATAATGGCTCTATCGGTCCTCTTACTGACTTTTGTATCAGTCACTCCCTTAGTGCTACGAGAGACTAATACCGACACTATTGTAAATATAATGGCTCTATCGGTCTTCTTACTGAACACAGATACCGTGGGATGGATACCATTGTCTATAAACAGTTATTGTTCTATGTGAGGTAGCCACTGAATATGATATTTTTGTATGTATGCAACAGGTATAAAATATAAAGGTAAACGCACCCCCGCTCCAAAATAAACTGTGTACCGACAATTTAAGGTGATAAATTAAATATAATATATGCTAACAATTTCAACAACTTTTTGAGTGAAGTTATCAGTATATTTTTTCTGTTTGCTTGTTGTTAGCTTTCTATAAAATGGGCTATGTCTTACCATAGTGACTTGTTTAATTACAACGAACACTGTCTTAAATGCTAATTAATATTATTTATAAATTTTATAAATGTTACTTCTTCACATTTTGTTCCTTGTGTATAGGATCATAAAATCTTTGACGTTTACTTACGATAAAACAACCTAACGGCCAATTATGCACGTGGCTACAACCTCTGAAAACGGGTGTTTATCTAAGTTGGCTGTTTATATATCAATTTAGCAAATCTGCCAGATAAATTTAGCTGACACTGAAACTAGAGCACTTAAACTAGAGCACAAACCGCTCTATATCTCTCGCTGGATATGTTCTGCAATTCTTTCCCGCGTTTAATTTAATTATTTAATTTGTGATAACTTTTGCATCAGAAGTTCGTACTCGGAACGATACCGAAATACCACACTCTATCACTGTCATTAACATGTACAACGTTTAAACAAAGATCTTATATTTAAGATTAATGGTATTTAAACTATGTGTCGTACGCACGAATGTTTGCTGTAAAACAAAACACATTTACAGTTTAAATATTCCCTACCTGAGACAAGTGGCTTCATTCAGTATATTTCATATAAGTGTATGTGTTTGTTTTTATTTACATATTACATGTAAATAAAATGTGATCTCTGTAGCTTTCTCAAGATGTTTAAGCACCACAATCTGACCTTTTACCGGCTGACGGTTCAAAGGTAACTGTTGCTTTTGCTCTTTTTTATGTCATGTCTCAGCTGTCTGGTAACATTTACATTCGACTGGCTTGTATATACCTTCATCTTGTCCATTTTCAATTTTCATTTTAATTTATGTTGCAAAACTCACAGGATCTGTTCTGTTTTTCGTATTTAAGATCAATACATTTTACATGTGCAGTGAGGCTGTCGAAAAAATCTCATCAGACTTGTAACTTATGTTGTCATTGTGTTACATGTATTTCCATCGAAGTACATTGGACGTGGGTACTTAGATTTACTCTAGAATCTACAATCATATACACTTCTTCACTGGGGATTTTGTCCTTGATATAAATATGTTTTTTCATGCAGCTGTTTTAATAAATTTATTACTCCTCCGTTCACCCAAATACAAAATGGCTATTATTATTTTCTAACTTCACTATTTTTTATTTTATAAAACCATTACTTAAATCTGAGTATACGTCTGGAACTATTTTGTTTTAAATAGATCTGTTCTTCACGTCTTGTATTTGAGAAACCCATCAGGAATGCGACATTAGAGCGCTGTAAACCGGTTTAAGCATCAGATGTGTCTATGTATAGACGCATGGGGTCGAAGGTTGAGACGCCGATTTGTAACTTCCCTGATTCATCGGCTGCTCACCGCGTGGGTTCGAGTCCCAGACAGGGCAAGATACTCTATGTGTGGTCTTTAAGCTGACATGCGTTGCGCCCCTGGTTCTACCCAGGTATCTGTCTAGGGGTCTTTCTCCACTCCACAAAAATGGCTTGTCGTCGCCAGAATTACCATAAGTGTGTTGTTGTGGTGTATTTCTTTAAACCTAGTTTGAAAGCTGAAGGGGCTAATTAGACCTCTACAACTTAAGGCATTACTTGGGAAATGCCATAAGGGGGAGGAGTGGTTAATTGCCAGCAATACTCAATGAGTTCAGAGAATCATCGGATGCCATGTATTCTAGCTAATTGTCGGCTACAGTTGAGATGATTGCAATTAGTCTCAAAATAGACATTCCGAAATAATAATAATGGATCCATAAATATAATAAGCTATGTCGATTACTAACGAAGCAAGCATGGGAGAGTTTACCCTCCTCATTACGTGTAATATCTGACTGTAGCCCGCGAATAATAATGTTTAATGCGGCTGGAACATTATTAAAGCAGTCTTGAAGACTAAGTAAAAGATTCAAACAAACAAATGCACTTAGACTGGATTAAGTATTGAGCATAAACAAACCTATGCGGCTAATATTCAATTTAACATATCACCTTAAATTGATAGGAAACACGGTATAACTACAGATAAGTAACTTATTTTTGAAAGGTAAAATAGGCACATTGACTTTCCGGTTCATTTCACGAAGGAGAGACACCTTATTGTATCAGAGACACTTAATAAACTATAGTTCTGATGTTGAGCTGGTATAGAAATATATATTTTTATATAATGTTATAAAAATTGCCTCCTTACCAATCTTGGGTCAATTCTTTGGAAAACTCTGTGTGTGTGTGTGTGTGTGTGTGTGTGTGTGTGTGTGTGTGTGTGTGTGTGTGTGTGTGTGTGTGTGTGTGTGTGTGTGTGTGTGAGGCGGGTGGGCGTGTGTGTGTGTGTGTGTGTGTGTGTGTGTGTGCGTGTGTGTGTGCGTGTATGTGCGTTGCGTGCGAGTGTGCGTGTGAGTTCGCGCGCGCCTGCGTGTGTGAGTGTGTGCGCGCGCTTGTGTGTACGTGTAAAACTGTTTTATAAATGCAAAAAAAAAAAAATACAATGATCAAAAAGTGTTTTTAAATCCGACCGAAACTGCTGAAAGTTCTCGAAGCAATTTAACAAGCAATTTAATCAAATACATATCCTGTAGCACAGTTCTTAAAATGACCGTTACTCAAGTTGTCTGACCAGACACCAAACAAGAACATTCACTCTTTTCAATAACTTTTGAAGAAATGTAATGGCGTAACACAATATTGTGTACATGCCATCTCTATAACAATCACAGACTAGCATTCCAAATGGTAAAAGGTACCAAATTCAAGAACTGCATAGAAATTTCATTGCAACCAGTACGTTGCACCCTTAGCTCTTTTTTCTCATTTAACCGTCAACAAAAATAAATATACCAAACATTTAAATATGATGACATCGTATGGTTTATCAACCGTTTGTTTTTCGTGAAGTATATTATACTTTAAGACAAACCGGACGCTAGAATATCAATTTACGCATATATGCATGCATCTCTCAAACAGTCCATTTCACTTGCAAATTGTTCAAAATTTGGCAGATAAATAAAATGCACATTGCTAAAATGCCCACGTAAATGCCGATGTGCAATACATACCTTAAATATATGTTAAACGACAAGTTTAGTTATTTCCACAAAAGAGCAACCCACCCAGACCATATTTAAACGTTTAAAATATATAATTCTAACCACGCCCGCTGCCTATGTTTAATAAGTATATGGATAAGTGATTGCCGGAAAGTTCAAGATGATAATCACTAGACTCGAGTTATCTTAAACTGTTGTTACACTGTTTGTTTGATAGAAAACTCTTCAGGAATAAGAATATATGACAAAGTCCTATGAGTATTGCAACATATACCAAACTCCGAAAAGGCACAGAACAAATGTATTTTACATGCATGCCAAGCGAAAAGTAAGAACAAATTTGTGATGAGTCATTTAAGGAAAAGAGCAAACCAGACAGTTACCGCCTTGGAAGTACGACGTCGGAGCGCTCCACAAAGCAGGTTAAGGCACTACAGTCACTTCTTTCGTCGACTAACCGTTCCCAGGCGGTAACTGAATTTTTTTGTTTCTTTTCTGTTTGTGCGTTATGTATCATCTCTGTGTTTACTATCACTTTTACATTTACACTGTTTGCCTTTGCCTAGAGGTAGTTTAATTTTAAATATCAGTGGTAATTCTTATAGGACCTTTTCTTAATTACTTATGCTGCGGTTCCCTTACTCATAGAGTAACTGGACTTGAATTACAGATTTTAGCGCACGTACTATACTTGATTTTCCTTGTAATATACACATATAACTAACACCACGAATGTCAGTAGCATAGACATGGAAAACATAAAGCTGGGATATACAATTTTATCATATTACTTGTCACGTCCGACATTTGTTAGTGGAGTGAATTATTTATGTTGTCCTTCCTGCACATAAAGTGTGACCAGAACATGACATGGTATGTAAAGTGGCTATGTCAGACAGTATTATGAATAATCCATGTTCAAGCAGTGGAAATTCCAGCGATCAATCCTATATTTTATTCACAGTAAGGGTTCCTTATTCCACAGAGTATCAGACAGTTTCCGTTGCCCATATAATTTAGTTTGCCGTATATAATTCTATTGCATTCTTGTACAGTCATTTTTGAATGTGTGCGTTAAGCGGAACTATTCAGAAAGATAACGTCTGCGTGACACCGGAATCAAGCGATCAATCTGCTCGTGCAACCATGGAAACAGACAGTATTTCGATCTGGTGAATGGTGTAGCATTAAATTGCTTATGAGAAGACAGGACTAATTACTGAATGATAATATTGATTTTAGCATCCATTAGTTCGAACTTAAAGACAAAATGTGAAAGATGTGGCTCTGTTTACAGCTACTTATAGCAGTGATGCATCAAACTGCTTGTCATAATTTAAAAAAAAAAACTCAATGAAATTTACATTTTTACATAAATCATAATGAAGATTAATTCAGTAAACGAATATAAAAACACAAGTAAGTGTATCGTTTCCATCGTAAATCAATAACATCAAATTATTAACCTTTCATCAGTCAATATTGTACTTCTATACCTCGGGAGTAATACCGATATTGGTGTTTTCATATAAATACTTATCCACCTTACTGTCCTCACACTTACTAAACAATATTTATGTTGTAATGGCTTAGCATAAATTCGAAAAAAAAGAAGAAATAATTTACAACTTACAGTCAATTAGCAAAGCAACATCATAAATAAACATATACAAGTATAAAAAGGTGTTGGCAGCGCAGTGCTTGGAAACACCTACACCTCATCCCTCAGCACCTTAACTCGTCAGTTCCGGTTCTCTACCATGAAATGAACAAGTGTTCTAGCTGACTGTTGTTCTACCGCGTCTTAATTTACCAACAATTACTGAATATTAATGTTGGGTTATGTCGGCTCGATGTAAGAGTTTATTCTTGATAACAAGTGTTCAAATATCCATCCAGTTTTGACAAACATTTGACCTTCTTTTTCATAAGCTGGGTTGAATAACAATGATAATTGTAACATATTCAAACCAAATTCTATATAAATATGCAAGATCATGATATAACAGTAATGATTTATTCGTAAAAATAGATCACGCCAACCTTAATGTTGTTTATAACGTTGTGATAAAACAGCAATCACTACTGTACACCTACTGTGGCAGGCCGGGTGAGATCGTAAATTGTTCACAACTGCCTTTAGAATAACAATCGCCAAAATGAAGTAATTTCTGCGGATTTACCAAAAAATACAGTAAGAACGTTACGAAATTTTAACGTACGACAAACCTACAGGTTTATTATTCTTGATTTATTATTCTTACTCAACAGCAAGGTCTGCTTCACGTCTACCAGTCCAAAGTAATCTCTAAAAATGAGTCCAATTATCTTAACTACCCTTATCATTAATCAATTAGAGCCTGGCGGCAATATCAAAATGACAGGTTTGCTATGTTGAAATAAACCAACACCAAAGGCTTGACGTTGGTTAGAACAACATTTTATGAAGTTAAGTATGTTTAAAAATGTATCGCATGTTTGATGTTTATGGTCCGTGCTTGTGCTATTTATCTGATGTATGGTATCCCTTTGTATAATATTATTACTTTTTATTGTCTCTTTATATAACTAAAAGCAATACGTACACTCAGTGGTAAAGGTATGCGCAATTACCGTTCTTTGTTACTAGCACATAATTGTGCGGACAATCATAATTGGGACATGCATTTTCTTACTGATGCTTAATCATTCTTAACGTTTATTAAATTATATAAATTATATTCAGATGTCAAACAGGTGCAGTTATTTATATTTTCTTGAAGTAGATAACTTGCATCCCTTGTTTCGAAGGTTTAGTTCCGGGCATATGTATTCTCAAAACAATACACAAATGTTACAACGATGTACGGGTATGCACATTTTAATTAATTTCCATAAATCGACATATATAACAGGTGAAATGGTCACATATTTTGAGATAAACTTGTTTATCCTAGTAAAGGATTTAAAGTGTACCAGCAACCACGTGTACCACGTGTACCACGTGAACTGTTAAACATACGTACAAGGAGCTGTGCTATTCCGTATCTTCAGAATCGACCTAAAGCAGTTTTCGCATTTCTTGAAGCAATTGGAGAATTAACATTACGCCGAAATTTGATTGACAGGACAAGACGCCTAGCGTTAGCTAATCAGCGCGCTCCATTTGGTCACGTGATTCTTTTGTTTTCGGTCGCCATTTTCCTTGGACAAGCTGAGTGCATTTCGTTGACCAAGAAACGGAGGAATAATTCTGATTTTAATAACAAAAAAGCGAGAAGAAAATGGTTAAAATATGTCAGTGGGGTCTCTGTGATTCAGATAGTCGATATCCGGAACGTTTGACAGGCGGCATCGTTTTTATTCCATTTCCAAAGCCGAAACGTAACTTGGACAAATGTAAAAGATGGATAAAATCGTGTAATCGTGAACACCACCAGTTGAATGTTGAAAAAGTCGACGGAAATTACAACTTTTATCGTCTAACGCATTCTCGTTTTAATATATATGTATATATTCCATCTTTGTTATGACCTACTGCAGTAACTTCTACTCAGATCAAAGAAATAGATCCCCTTTAACTTGAGTAACATCGGACGATTTCGTTGTGATATATGGTAACAAAAATAATAAACACATTATCAAAGGTTAACTGCATTTATAAATCGTGGATTTAATGTAATAATGAAAATTACCCGGATTTACACGAACAGTCTGTAACGGAATCTAGGCCGATCGTCATGTGCACACTGTGTGGCTTCTCGCTCTTTCGTTGTGATCGGAAAACACTAGAATTAACGTCAATTTCTTCCTTCGATCTAAAAGTCAACCTGACTGATTGAATGTAAGATTCATTTGGTATCGTCTGGCTTGAATTCTTTGCCGAAGTGACGATTTTCTTAGCATAAAATGCTCACCAAAGTTCGCTGGTAGATCGCTTAAACAGGCAGCCATGTTTGTTGACAATGGGTCCTACGAGGATTAACATCCGATTAAAATATGGTGCAGAGTATACTATAACATTACATTTAATAGCATTTCAAATCTGGTGTTAATTGCAATAATTATTGAAGTTTGCTCCACTTTCATTTCAACAAGGAAGATGCCATATAGGTGCGAAATGTATTGCTTTAATTTTTAAACCTCCCGCTTTTGTTATTATGGATATTCCACATTAGGTGTTAATTATATGTTTTGATCAAGACAAATAATAACCACTTCAATTTTCAACACATTCTTTTCAACTGCACCTGTGTTACAGTGTTCATTGAATTTAATTCTTTTAGGTTGTGCTGATGCCAAACCATAGCTGTGATTAATGTAAATGATTATGGCTTCTGTCAATGGCCCATACATCAAGAAATAAGCAGACTGAAAGAGAATATAAATTATTCATTTTATTTCACAGGAATTTAATATAATTATTATACAATTGAGTGATGCCAAGATAATTGTGCTGTTCAGGTTAAAATTAGACTTAAAGAATTACATCTAATATACAACAATTTCACAAAAGCATGAATTCATACATAAAAAATTAAAGTCATAAATATACTTTGTATATGTTTGAATTTATTTCAACATCACACCACTAAACAGGTGACTCATAAGTTGTCTAATCAAGTTATAATCACATAAAGAACAATGATCCAAGATAATGTAGCATTTGAAATCGTATGTAAATTCTCTTTAAATCAGTATCATTTCTAAGTAATCCTCAGTCATCAGAAGAAAATATAAAATACTAATGCATATCTTATATACACACGTATATAACTGATGTGCAAGTTCTCCGGGAAAGTTCATTTAACGAAAGGTGTCAGAGTCAATATTATTTATGTTATATTTTTTGAATAAAATTCTTTGTTATGGCAGGAATTGCAAAGTTAAAAATTATATTATTACGAATCTGTATATTTACGTATTTTTGCCAAACGTTTTGTTCATACACAAGCATAAAATTATGCAGATAATGCGTCGGCTCCAGGTACGAAAGGCCCCGGGTTCGATCCCGGGCCGTGACATACCAAAGTCGTTAAAATGGAAGTGTTAAGGAACCATTGCTAACGCTCAATCAAATACATGTATAAGGGTAGTTCCACGACTGGTTGGCCCGGTGTCAGGATAACGTGACTGGGCGTGGTATCATGCCAGGTGTTCACGGCATGCTATACACAGTGAAGACATCACTATATCTGCTTCAAGTGGACATTGTCTCCAGATAACTGAAATACTGTTGGTGGGACCAACAAACCAACCAAACAAACAACACAAAACACTAAAAACAAGGTTTCTGTTTAGTTAGCTTATGATTCGTGCTTTAAACCTTGACTCTAAGTATCTGCATATGTACAGAGTGTGGCAAGAACAAAACTTAGGCTATCAAGTCGCGATGTCAGAAATGATTATGAATAAAAACAACATGTTCAGCCAGTTGAGTCTGTTCCGATCAATCATATTTTCGATTCTATGCCAAGTTTCAGTATTTTGGCAGGCCGGCAGACAGTTCCAGCTACATATATATATATATAATATTAATTTGATCACATTGCCATCGCAAACATTACTGTTTTGCATGGGTGATTCAAATAGAACAAGCGGGGACAATTCGTCTGCGAGGCTCTGTAAACACGTGATCAATTCCCTGGAGTCACTGTTACAGACGGTGGTACGACCCGGTGGATGATGTAAAATTGATTAGGACTTAAATACGAGAATATACAGGCATTACACAGTGTACAGTTCAGTCAAACAGAACGGGATAAAATCGTCGTATAGATATCAGCCTTTTATTCCAGGTAACAGACCGCCGGATCGGTGAATGATTCAAGCTTGAGGTCATAACAAGGAATAAAGCTACACGAGCTTATCATTATAAACAAAGATTGATTATGCTCGCTGCTCGTGTCAAACACGATAATAATATATCGCAGTTTAAGTTGTATTATTAAAGGTATGTCTATGATTATACATATTTCGATTTATGGGTGCATATATGATTAATAATAAACGCACGAGTGTGGTTTACTTGCGTTGTTTTACAATAACACGATGACGGAACACGTCGTTAGGATGAAAACATTGACTTAAGGCCATACTTTGGAATTCTGTCAGCTCATCACTCTGGCCATGCCATATAAAGTTAAGACAACTTGAGTGGTCTACATGCACTTTACGTAAGATTGCACAGTAGGTATAACATCGGAATAGTTGTGACCGTTATTATTTAATGTCATTTGCACATAACTCCTTGGCATATTACATTAATTTGAATTTCATTACCCATAATTGCTTCACAATACTAAATTATGCTTCGACGGTTGGGATGGTTTGATAAATTTCAATATTTTCATTCGTGTCAGATAATTGTACATTTATTTCTCACATTTATCTTGTAAGCTATTTCGTTTATAACTATCGATGCAGGTGCTTGCCGTCTGCTGTCTCACTTTAATGGGAAACTTTATTTTACAAAGTTTATCTATGAGAAAAAAAAATCTTAAGGAATTGCGAGGTTGGGGCCTCCTCAAACCATGATTAAGCACTCCATTCGGTCCTTTTTGCCGACTGACCGTTCCCTGGCGGTAACATTTGGCTTTTCTCTTTGTGTCTTACGTATCGTCTGAGTCTCTGTTTCCCTTTTATATTTAACATAAATATTTGCTAATTGTCAATTGCTAATTCAAATTTAAGTACACTGTTAATTCTCTTAGCAAATTTTCCTATTTTTCCTATTGTGATGTTGCTTCGAATAATTGGGATAGCTTTCTTTGAAATCATTTGTTTTTGCCAGGTTATAACAAAAAGCGGAAAATCAAATTACTCGCAAGTTGTCATCAATGTTATGAATTGCCTCATTATTAAATAATGCGTTACATCCCACTGCGACTATAAATGTGTCAGAAAAATGAAGAATTTCATAATTTTTAATCTCAAATGAGACAATTTGGTTCATATAAATCGATATGCACTGAAGCCACGTGTACTTTTCACCATAAGATTAGAAGGTGAGAGAGAGAGGTAGAGAGAGAGAGAGAGAGAGAGAGAGAGAGAGAGAGAGAGAGAGAGAGAGAGAGAGAGAGAGAGAGAGAGAGAAAGACAGACAGACAGACAGACAGACAGACAGATAGACAAACAGACAGACAGACAGAGACAGACAGAGGGAGACAGACAGAGACAGAGACTGACAGAGACACAGAGAGACACAGAGAAGGGCACAGAGAGACAGAGAGAGACAGAGAGAGACAGAGACAAACATACAGAGAGACAGAGACAAAGAGAGACAGGGAGAGAGAGAGAGGGAGAGAGAGAAAGAGAGAGAGAGAGAGAGAGAGAGAGAGGGAGAGAGAGATATTTTTTGTTAACTACTTTATTATTCTACACGATACCAGTGTAATTGATATTTTATTGATACGTTTATCTTACGAAGAATATAAAATAAACATAAATTGCATCTGTACACTTATTTTTTATTACATCTGGTCATCGAACATCTGTATCAGCTGTTGACTTTGCAAATAGACACAAACACAAGAATAGTATGCATCCAAGAACATCCTCGTAATTCGGTAGTGGTATAGTATGCAAAACGTCAATGCCATATTGCATAAACACATCTAGTGCACTGGTTTCTTGTACATAGCACTGCTCTGGAATCTGATATTGCTAATACACATAACTGTGACATAGATGTAAGAAGCATTTATCTCAGCCTTGGCGTTTTCATGAATTACACATTAGTTACACGGTAAGTGTATCTTTGTAGATGAATAAATAGCGAAGTGCTTTAAGAATACAGACGTATGTCTGTTTACAGAACAAATGTCAAAATATGACTAATTTTCGAATTGCAAATGTTGCTCCCGATCAATACAACACAATGTTGCATCAATTAGCATGGCTAAGGTTTTCCAGAAACATTAAAATGTTTCAGGTTTACACGAATTGTTCTAAAGGCCTAACATAAGAATTGTTTTTAATGTAAAGTATGCAATGCCACTTTTCCTGGAATATTCTTGCATTTTATCATTTTATGAGCTGTGTTTTTATGTTCATTTGAAGTTAAATATACCAAGTCTTTGTCCTTTGTATGCCAGACACGTATACTTTACAAACCAATGGTGGGTGGGGTGGGTCATTTAACCTCTGACGATGCTACTTTGCTGTAAACCTATCCATGTGCTACTGAATCATGTCAAATAAAACGACTAATGTGATGAATCCAACGTAACGGGCACAAGGCAGTTGAATGCTAACCGTACATTGCTGTTTCCTCGAAGCGCCGCACACAACCCCGTTAATCTATAAAACTGTCCAGACGACAGGAGTCTTACATGACATGCATTCAACATGTCGCGTTGAGGATAAATATTACAATCTTGTAGTACCTTTTATTTGTTTCTACGTTTTTCAAGATTAAAGTCTAGCCAGTTAAAATCGGATGTTAAGATTTGCCAATTTTTGATTGTGGGTTGGTACACTTTATGAAGCATCACATTTTTTGAAAGCACATGTTGAGAACATTTTTAAGAATAAAAACAACAACAAAGCACACAGCACTTAACAAAAACCGCCCCTTAGGTTAAATGGTTGAATGTGAACACTCTCTCACAGTTGCCACTGTTTATTTTTTCAGAAGGTAGATAAGCCTTCTGTTTTAATGATAGATATGTTCCAATTGAAGTTAAGGGCATAGTTCATATTGCATTTGTGTGGCGTCATATCAAGTGATGACAGCAATCACATAACCACTGTTGATTTGCAGGTTAATCTCGTTAAAACTATTGTATCCTAGGGACATAGCATGTTAATATTATCTGAATTTTCTCACAATAAATCAGGTACCTCAGCCGCGTATTTAATCTGACTGATGACGAAAACAAAATGGCCTGATCTCATTTAGCACTTAATGATGTGTGTGGTCTGTTATGTAAATTGGAGACAGTGAACCTAGATCTGGAAGTGCAACCAGCAAATTATGTCTAGAATACGCAGAATGTACCTTCTTGGCCAAGAGTTTCGGCTGATACTATGGAGTGTTAATTGCTGTTTAAATTTTTACTTACATATATTTACGTCAAATGAAGAGTATTACACGATAAAGAGGCCATTTCATGGAGGGTTATTTGAAGCTTTTTTTTATGGGCAAATTCCCGCCATCGATGTCGCATGCTTCCTAATTATTTATGAATATTAACGAACCAATCGTCAAATTACGTGTATGACTTGCACAAAAGAACTCTAGCCTCGGTGCTATTGGATTCATTTCAACCGATCGCTATAGCAACTGACGTCTGATATAATGTCATTACTCACGCGGATACTGTCGTAAGAATCAGCAGATACTTTTACAACAGATACAAACATTAAAATAATGCGACTGGCATTTAAGAATTTAGCAAACCGTTAAAATGTCAAAGATTATCTACGATTCTGTGATTTCATTATATTGAATGTTATAGCCGAAATAATTTATCTTTAACTTAGCTTCAACATGTTAATTAAGAGCGATTAAGGAAAAGATTATGGTTTTGGGTTAATGGACAAAGACATTCTTATTAAAATATTCACTGAACGTTATGTCAAACCCTTTTCCATAACAACGCAGTTGTGCTGTTGAGAGAAAATATTCAGCATTCGTTTGAATCTCTTTCCGATTGCATAACATCTCGTTAAATAAGTTATTTATAACAAGTTATCGTCAAACACACGTAATAATATAACCTAAATTCTTTCCACACGTAAGTTTTGCTGCACATGCGCTGAATGATTAAACCCCTTGGAAACCAGCGTGGCGCGCAAACAGTTCTTAATTACTGATCAGATTAGCAAAACAGAAAACAGGTAAACAAAATAAAGTCTTCTTGGATGTATGCCAACGCATCTCCATAAAATAAACAAAAACAACAACTGCCACATACACTACCCCTGTATATATGTATAGTACACGCATGCGAAATTATACATAATAAACAACTGTGTATCTTACAAACCGTTGCTTGCAGTTGTTCATTGATACATTTCCAGCATGTATAACCCGACCAAGTGTGAAAGGTGGTATCCGACAGTTACCAACATGTCACAATATATGACCCCTGTTTGGGGTATTCGACAGTTACCAACATGTCATAATATATGACCCCTGTTTGGGGTATTCGACAGTTACCGACATGTCACAATATATGACCTCTGTTTGGGGTATTCGACAGTTACCAACATGTCACAATATATGACCCCTGTTTGGGGTATCCGACAGTTACCCACATGTCACAATATATGACCCATGTTTGGGGTATCCGACAGTTACCAACATGTCACAATATATGACCCATGTTTGGGGTATCCTACAGTTACCAACATGTCACAATATATGACCCCTGTTTGGGGGTATCCGACAGTTACCAACATGTCACAATATATGACCCATGTTTGAGGGTATCCGACAGTTACCAATATGTCACAATATATGACCCCTGTTTGGGGGTATTCGACAGTTACCAACATGTCACAATATATGACCCCTGTTTGGGGTATCCGACAGTTACCAATATGTCACAATATATGACCCCTGTTTGGGGGTATCCGACAGTTACCAACATGTCACAATATATGACCCATGTTTGAGGGTATCCGACAGTTACCAATATGTCACAATATATGACCCCTGTTTGGGGGTATTCGACAGTTACCAACATGCCACAATATATGACCCCTGTTTGGGGTATCCGACAGTTACCAACATGTCACAATATATGACCTCTGTTTGGGGTATCCGACAGTTACCAACATGTCACAATATATGACCCCTGTTTGGGGTATTCGACAGTTACCAACATGTCACAATATATGACCCCTGTTTGGGGTATCCGACAGTTACCAACATGTCACAATATATGACCCCTGTTTGGGGTATCCGACAGTTACCAACATGTCACAATATATGACCCCTGTTTGGGGTATCCGACAGTTACCAACATGTCACAATATATGACCCCTGTTTGGGGTATTCGACAGTTACCAACATGTCACAATATATGACCCATGTTTGAGGGTATCTGACAGTTACAAACATGTCACAATATATGACCCATGTTTGAGGGTATCTGACAGTTACCAACATGTCACAATAGATGACCCCTGTTTGGGGGTATCCGACAGTTACCAACATGTCACAATATATGACCCCTGTTCGGGGGTATCCGACAGTTACCAACATGTCACAATAAATGACCCCTGTTTGGGGTATTCGACTGTTACCAACATGTCACAATATATGACCCCTGTTTGGGGTATCCGACAGTTACCAACATGTCACAATATATGACCCATGTTTGGGGTATCCGACAGTTACCAACATGTCACAATATATGACCCATGTTTGGGGTATCCGACAGTTACCAACATGTCACAATATATGACCCCTGTTTGCGGTATCTGACAGTTACCAACATGTCACAATATATGACCCCTGTTTGCGGTATCCCACAGTTACCAACATGTCACAATATATGACCCCTGTTTGCGGTATCCGACAGTTACCAACATGTCACAATATATGACCCATGTTTGGGGTATCTGACAGTTACCAACATGTCACAATATATGACCCCTGTTTGCGGTATCCCACAGTTACCAACATGTCACAATATATGACCCCTGTTTGTGGGTATCCGACAGTTACCAACATGCCACAATATATGACCCCTGTTTGGGGTATCCGACAGTTACCAACATGTCACAATATATGACCCCTGTTTGGGGTATCAGACAGTTACCAACATGTCACAATATATGACCCCTGTTTGGGGTATCCGACAGTTACCAACATGTCACAATATATGACCCATGTTTGGGGTATCCGACAGTTACCAACATGTCACAATATATGACCCCTGTTTGGGGTATCAGACAGTTACCAACATGTCACAATATATGACCCATGTTTGGGGTGTTCGACTGTTACCAACATGTCACAATATATGACCCCTGTTTGGGGTATCCGACAGTTACCAACATGTCACAATATATGACCCCTGTTTGGGGTGTTCGACAGTTACCAAGTCATGACTTGGGCTTAAGAATGGTTTGGGAATACGGGTCCTAGTCAGTCACAATATACGAGGAAAAATCGCCATAATCCTGCATCAAGCCATGTGTTCTGAACTATTTTACTTTTCAGTAAATTCAGACTGCAATTAAATCAATGTTACAATGTTGCATGGTGCATTAAGAATTACGTGAATTATGTTTTAGCGCGTACTTTTCATTTGTAATATATTCTAATGCTTTATGTAACCCGGAGATGGAGTTCTTTATAATATATGGTCGATAGCCAGCACGATCTGTAAAAGCTGCATAATTATGTGATGCTCCTTACATTAATATAAGGTGATAAGATACTGGCCGGACAATTGGAACTAGAAGGCCAATGGTCACTCGGGTTCTGAAAATATTGATTTTATCATTTTAAAAACAACAACAACATAATCACACGGATTGATTTTGTTTCGGGATGTTCAAAAGAAAAAAAGGATCTGTTCGAGTGTTCGTTTGTTCGAGTTTCGATCTTGCCTTATTAAAAACTTTCCTATTGATCTAATTTAGGTACAAACTGTTTCAGTTTAAAGAAAATTATAACACCTTTATTCCTAGCAGTTTGTTTGTGTTCCATATTAATCCAACAGATTATGCAATACACTTACATTTCTAGTCTTATTAAAAGAAAACAACGTATGCAACGTAGCACAGAGAAAATCCGGCTTTGATTATTTGGCCAATAGAATTCGCTACAAAATTGTCAACTTATTGACAACTAAAATAAGAAAAATATATAAAAATATATTTTAAATTTATAACATATATGTTTATTGTATACACAATAAATTAATTTGCACTTTGTTTTTTGATACTTGGAAGTTGTTTAGAATGTGTCTGTTTTAAGGGTTAACATTAGCGATAAATCATATTTACTCTGAGTCATGTTAATGTCGTTGAAGCACGATGTCAGGTATAAATATATAAAAGTATCGCTGTTGCAGTAATTCCAATACCGTCGAGTAGAAACAATAACTTTATACAGATCAATTTGGAACAGTGAACAATTACTACATAAACAGAGATCTCTTTAACGTGGATGCTGCTGATAAATATTTCAACGTTCTTCCCGGCTAATGCATGGTGTTTTAATGATAGACATCCGTGCTTGTGAGTAATAATTGCCAGTTACCACGAGTGGATTTCTTAATGCTTCCGCCATTTCCTTCACTATTAAATACATGTACATGTATAACGACTTTAAAATACCAGGTTGGTATGTCAATGGTAAACTTGCGTATGTGTGGTTATTATATTTATTTATGCTGAAAAGTGTCAGCTTTTAACCATTGATTAGTACAAGCAACCTGGTCGTAATTAAAACGACTTTTAAAACAAATCTATATAACAGACACTTCTATAAAACACGTGCTAGATCTGCTGTAGTTGCACCATATTTGTCAATAAACCACCGCCAAGCAAATGGAAAAGGCAACTGTAAGAGACATTTGTTTTTGTTTTAGAAACCATGCGAAAAAATGAATTATATACATATTTTTTTATGTATGTCTATTTTCAATTTTAACTATATTGGATAAAAAACAAAACTTCGGGGCATTCTTCTCGTGTATCCAGATACCGTCTGACATCGTTACAAATGCCTACAGGCATTGATAAATTGATATTACTCATGTTGGAGTAGTAAATCAATACATCAAGACAATTCAGTCCAGCAGTTATAGACATAGTTGAGATTTCTCTTGAAAACATTGTCTTTCTTTAGGAATTTTACAACAAGCACAAGCAACATAAATAAGCAAAAAAAGCAAACGCAAATTCCAAAAGCTATCGATATGCTAAGTACGTGTTATGAGTTATGAATCAGTGGCTTGAGACTTACTGAGAACCCGTCAATTAGCCTTTCATCGTTGAAGGACTAACACTGCATGGAAGAGACTCTTCCAATTAAGGACGTTTGTAGTGCTTCCCTTGCTAGAAAAAAGTTTCTTGCCAATGTTAAGGGTTGGTCCTCACATGTAGAAACATTTCCCAGTTGAGATTTTATTAGAACTTTCTAATCTTTAACTTATTAATTCCTTATTGTTTACCCAGTCACTGTAATATCATTGACATAACAACATACAGGATCATGTTGTGACAAGATACGGATTCTCTTAAAAGAAAGTCAGTAACATGGTATCAGAATCATTTTGGCAGTGAAAAAGATGATTGTAAGTAAGCAAAATATTAAATAAGAAATGTTTCCGGTCAGTCCTCATCAAAAAGGAAGTGGCGTAAACACCCTAGCTGTAGGTTTAGTATAGAAGACAAAAGCCCTCTGTTTATTCTATACAGTTTCATTTTAACCACGAGTAACTAATTAGTCTTAATGAGTGCATGCAACCATGGATACGATGGAACGACACACGTTTCCGGCTCCATTTACTGTCCAGGATTTGATCTTGTGAAAAGTACAGCTTTGCTTGTCACTGTATGTCGATTTTCAGCAAATAACCAATTAAAACTAAGTTATATATGCACGTAGTTTATTTCTTTATTTGACTGTCGGCAAAATAAACTTTTAAATTGTATCTCGTGAGAAGCAAAGTTAACAAACAATATTACATATCATGCCCTACATGAAATTATATGCATGATTACTAATATAACATATATGGCGAGACCTTGAAGGTAATTACAAGAAGTCATGCAGAGGTTTGTCTTTATTTGACAAACCAAGCAAAAAGGAAACAAAATATATTTTGCCGATCAATATTGAAATATTATACACATTTATTTTTGCATTTAAACCTAACCGTCCTGGAATGAATTAATTGGTTTTGCTATGAATGAATGTTGGGCACGCAAAACAACGTATTTCTATGTCATATCAAAAAGACTTCCACTCAAGAAGAGATCCTTGCAATGATTTAAATAGCATATCACATGAAGGAAGTCTATTATGTGAAGATAATAAAACACATTTCATGGCCTCTTTATTATATAAAAACCTTCAGAAGAGATGAGACCATGTTTACATTCCGACATTGGTTTCTTATTGCTGATACTATGAAAGGACATGTCAGATTAACACAAAAGATGGTATGATTTATTTATCTGAGCTCAAATGATTGCCGGAATTTCGATCAAAAGAATAGACATTTAATCGGAAGTTATCTCTAGAGCAGTAGATAAGAGAGTGACATTAAATCAAGACATTGTTTACAATAAAAATATACAGCGACTGTGTATACCTTAACTATAAATATAAATTGCACCCTTATACTCGTTTTCTGTGTGACAAATATTATTTCTTGAAGCAATAACGTTCAATAGCATTCACTAAAAGTGAATACAAAAATCGTATTTTGTCACCGATCATTACACTAATAACATAATTCACTAAAGATTTAATTCCTATTGTTCAAACAATCATTTCAGAAATACGACGGTCCTAACAATTCGCCCGATAAATGCCATAACACCCGACCTGTTGTTCATTCTAAAACCATATATTATTTATACGGCATCGTTAATGTTCTGGATGAATAATGATGCTTGTCTACTATTGTAAATGTAGACAATGCACTGAGTTCGTGCGTTCTTTTCTCAATACAAGGACGATTATTTCCTTTAATCGATAAATGAGTTTGAAACTAAAACTTAACCAAGATTTCTTCTGTCTCTATAAGGATTTGATCAAACAACGAAACATCGATTTCTGTGCCTCTTACGCGTGCAAGAATTTGCTGACCACATGGAGTAGTCTAGCCATTGCCACGAAGAACAGCGATAAGGTCAAATATTATTACGGTTATAATCGGGTTCTGACAAAATGGGACAATTATAGCCAATGTTGTGGCTTTTATAGTGAACGTGTTTTACGTAAATGTACATAAACTTCAGCTAGCTTAATGGAACCCGCTGACATAATTGGGAGTTGTATAGAAAATACAATTACATGTACATTGTAAAGTTGTAAAAAATGTTATGAAATAATAAACATTTGCATCTTAATTATAAAATATCCGATAATAACCTATGTGAATAAAAGTACATGTATACACATATTGTAAAAAATAACATTGAAGCCTTAACATACTTTCGAAATAAGTATGCATAAGACGGTTTTATAACTAATACTTGGTTCCATATCATATATATTAAAACACATATTAGAAAAATAATGCAATGTGGTTAATGTTGGTAACCGGCTTTTGATGTGTTTTATTTGCTCTAGATTTGTCTGGCCAATTCGGTACAGCTATATCGAAATGTTACTATATTTTCTTTTAGTCTGACCACCTGTTTAAGTGCGTTATAAACGCAGCATTGTTCAATGAAAAACTTAATTATGTTTTATAGCGCGTTCTTTTTCCGTAGGACACTGTTTGTCAAAGGCGAGCACATTGTGTACATAGTTTATCAACAGGCGACCACATTTTATACATATCTAATGGAGGGTGATACATCTGATATCAACCCGCGAATGAGAGAGGCGTATGTCTGATATGGATTCTATTTATACCAGCATGGTGAGAAAAAACATAATGTGCATCTCATTACAGAGAACTTTTTATGCAAAATAGGGAAGTAAAGTAACTAGGCTACTAAAATATCATTAGCATCGCTCATTTAGAAAATGGGAATAACACACTTGAATCTGATCCCTGCCATTGCAAATAAAACAGTGTTTTATTATTTTTTCTCAAGACACGACTTGCTCCAAAACAGTGCAACGAAGTATCGCATATTTTTTTTAGAGTTGTAAAATTTGCTCTCGATCAAAACAATTCAACCAAACTGTAACACATTATGGCTGATGTCCAGCAAAAAAATGTTTGGTTATAAAGTTCCATTCGGAATTGTTAACGTTACTTCACTTAAGTAAGAGGGTACATTTTTATATTAGAATTAAAGTGCCTAAGAGCCAATACATGCACATTTAGTGTCAATCTAGAATTTTTGCTTTTTGAACATATTTAGCCACACTCATGAGACAAATGTTTATAGCAGAAACTGTTACATGTCAAAGCTAATTAAACACCACATGTTATTTAAATTCCATTTGTCTTATATAATTAATACGACGTACAAGTAGTTTTATAACAAAGTATCTCTGAGATTATAAAAATACCTGATAAAATAAATATTTCATCACAATTTATGTTTATATGGCCTCGGATTATCTGTCAATAATCTCAATGGACTTTTGTAACGATTCTTTATTACAGAGTGAACAGGCGAGACGGATTTATTTTTTTTTTATAAGAAAAGTCAAGAACCCCTTGGACCATTAATTGAAGGTCCCGCTGTAACCAATCAAGCTTCAAAATATACGTTCTTATCTTGGACAACCCCCCCCGCCCCCAGTTCAGACATGCTGTTTCGTTTACAGACTAATCGGCATTGTAATCGGTAGATATGTTTTATGTTCTTACTTCTACATTTGGCTTGCATGTGAATGCCTCTGTCCTGTGCCTTTTCAGAGTTTGGTATATGTTGCAATGCTTATAGGACTTTGTCGTATATTCTTATCAATATAAATGGAGTTCATCATCTTGTCTGTTGCAAAATATATCATAGATGAGTGGTAATTAAAAAGTATATACTAATGAAACTTAAACATATCATTTAAACAATGATATCATTTTAACAATGTTTAGGGAACTGCTGTGATTTTGTCAGCCAACAATGTTATCGTATAAAAAATCACGTCCCCGTACAAGTAAAATCCAATATTCCACACAGAAACTACTTAAAGAGTTCTAATTTAAACCAAAATAACCATGTACCTCGGACATTGGCTACTCCAACAACTAAATCAAAAAGCAAACAGCGGCAGCACAGATGACAAACAATGATGTATTATGTTTGAGAACAGATGGAGGTTAAATAAGATGCAGCATGTGAGTATGGCGTACATCTGCTAAATATTGAAACACATCTGCTAGGGTCGTATGATAATAACCATCCGAGAAACGTGTTTGATCAGAAAGCCAATCAAAGGTATAAACCAGTACATATATAAAGGGAATATTTATCTACGTTTCTCTTACTGCCGAAAAGAAATTAATTGAGTTTAAAGGTAGAGCAAAATGTAAGAAATATATATCGGGACTGTTTATTTTTTAATGTACATGAACTTGTGGACGTTCAACTTTAATATATGTGGTAAATGTCATGAGGCCTTTTTATATTTTCCTTCTGTAAATTATAATTTACCAGCTTTGCATAATCTAAAGTGATTCGTTTACAACTAATCCAACAATAATATACTTAAAAGAAACTTCGTGACAAGTTCAGGCTTGTATCAAGAACCTGTTTTGTCTATCAAACATTCAAGGTCACGATATATTGATTATTAAGTACGTGAAGTAAAATTAGTACATGCAGTATCAGTAGCTTAATAGATGAAGTCAACGATTTAACTCATCCAATCCTTGGTAAATCGTTTTAGGTAAACAACACTTTCAGACGCTTCCTAAAAGTGACTTGTAGAATTTACACAGCACCACTGTCTATGCCTTGAACTCCATGTATCTTGCAAGATAAGCCTGATTTTATGGCGCCTTGCAATAGAAACTCTGCAGTCCTGCAATATATTGTCCCATAATATTATCCCTCGTTACATCATTAGGTAGTTGGTTTAAGAAATAATTAAAACTGACGACGTTTATATCACATTTTAACTGAACTCAACGAGCTTTTAAAACAAATATAAAAATAATATCACAAAGTAAAAGTGTAATACATGATTACATTTTTATTTTAATAATCAGACTAATAAAAGAAGGCCTAAAATTATTAGTATCAACACATAGTATAAATCACACTGTATTCATTTAAGCACAACTAATTATAACAATAAATCGTCCTTTGAAAGTCAACGTAATTGCAAGTGTATGCATACTTATAGTGTATGCAAAGTTATGTACAACACTTTAATTAGTTAAATTAAAATAAAACTAACATTACTTTGATAACTAAAAAGGTATAATTGTGATAATTGTAAGGTATGCTGTTTTTTCGTTATACTTTAATCTAATTGGTGCAAGTTTTAGTGAAAATTGCTTACTGTGTACAGAAGCATTATAAAGACTTTACAAAACGATTGTCTAAACCTGTACAGTTCATCGTATGAGTTGACTGTGAATATTTGTTGATTGTGTCCCTTTTAAAATCCCCAGGAACTATAATAGTTTACCGATAAAGCAACTGTGTGAACAGAAAACTGTCTAGGTAGGAATGCTGGTACATTTATTATGCCAGCAGTTCCTATATGTGAGATTGTCAGAAAATAAATCCAATATATTGTCTATTAAAAATCTCAGTAATAAATGCTAAACATAGAGTCAAGGCCTAAAAATTGTATAAATTAAAACACATTTCTTGAATATATCATTTATATCCATTGTTTCTCGGTTCTTAAAATAACTTTAAACGCGTTTAACTCAAATCATTGACACAATTCGCCATAAACATCTCCAGTATATTTTCGAGCATGTTAAGAACAATATTAAGAACAACAACATAACGGCACATAACGGTATAACAAAACGCCACTTAAAATACATCTACAGACACTTGTCCCATGCAATCCTTCGTTGTGAGTAACTTACCCTGGTGAATAGAAATATTCCATAACACAATTATCATAAATGTAGCAACCAAGTCGTTCCTGGGAACATATTTAGGCACCCAGCTGTCCGCACACATGTTAGCTCACTTTACTGACACACTGCAGCCATCACTTGCTGCTCGTGTTGATGCTACCACTACCAACAACACTACTGCTATTGATGCACGACTGTATCTAGCAGCAGATGAAGTTCCTCTTCCTTCCGCTACCTCACTGAGAGTCTCTAGCATCAGCCATCGATCTGGGATGTAGACATTAAAGGAGGGTTCTGATTTCAGTTACAACTTGGACTACCACACTCACATAACCATTTTATATGTTTCTCGAAGTAAAATAACGCAGCTGCTTAGACTTAAATTTGTTTTTTTTTTTGGGAAATTGTTTTTTTTTCTTTTTTTCAAAATTAAATCGTTGAAGTATTTTGCAAAAATTCATTTCATACTGAGACTCCAGTGTTTGATGGTAAAACTTGATATATATTCTCTATATAACCAAATGGAAATCTTACATAAAGCATGACTGGCCGATCTACAAAAATTCAAATAAATTGGCATTTAGAACATTATAATATACAATGTAACGCACATTTAATGTTCAGACTGATTAATCAGTTGTATAAGTATTTATTGTTAAACTATTTTACTATTCAGACTGATTAATCAGTTGTATGAGTATTTATTGTTAAACTATTATACTATTCAGACTGATTAATCAGTTGTATGAGTATTTATTGTTAAACTGTTATACTATTCAGACTGATTCATCAGTTGTATGAGTATTTATTGTTAAACTATATAATATTCAGACTGATTAATCTTTGTATGAGTATTTATTGTTAAACTATTATACTATTCAGACTGATTAATCAGTTGTATGAGTATTTATTGTTAAACTATTATACTATTCAGACTGATTAATCAGTTGTATGAGTATTTATTGTTAAACTATTATACTATTCTGACTGATTAATCAGTTGTATGAGTATTTTTTGTTAAACTATTATACTATTCAGACTGATTAATCAGTTGTATGAGTATTTATTGTTAAACTATTTTATACAGACGCGAAAAATAAGGGAAACTGACGCAGCATTTTATGTCTCATTAAGTTAAGGAAAATATAAAAAAGCCCTTGGAGAATTACCATATACTTACTATATACTAATTAGTGAACTACTACTATACAAAGGCACACACGTGTTAAAGTGTTGTAAAAGTGACAAAAACACTGAGACGAGACATTGCACTCAAAGACCAAAAACAACAATTATGCCTTGGAACGGTAGGTCGGCAAAGAATAGACAAAGGTGCGTAAACCTAGTTTACGGAGCTCTCTTATCTCGCCCTTAATGAAGATTACCCCCCCCCCCCCCTCCCTTAAAAAAAATCTAAATATAAACATCGTATAAAATTGAGAAACTAACAGTTAGCACTTGCATTTAACATGATGCTGGTTCAAACTTTTATTCTTGTCACAATTCCCATTTGACATTTCATATATTTCATATTGATAATAACGACTTTTAAATACCGAAAAAAAGTAAAACTTTAACTATTAAAATCCATGTTGAAAGCGATATAAATTATATAAGTTAATATATATTGATAACGATATAATATTTTAAGACTTCGCAAATTTATTTAAACAATGAGGTTATGCCCCTTTATAATTATCAATAAAAGATTAATACCGTCTGGCCTTCGGATTTTCATCAAGGGATCACGACACAAGAGCTGGGATGTCGCTTGTTCAGTAGCTGTTAGAGCACGGGTTAACATGCACTCGTATTGGAAAATGTCTACGATTGATTTATTAATCCCACGTGGAAACGCACGTGTTTTACACGCTGATCATGGTGTATTACGGGTGAAGGATGACAGCGCTATGGTTTCATCTGATTAATTTATAACTTGTTGGAGAAACAGTTTGAGAGAAGGTTATTACCTCAAATCCTAATGTGTATTGAAACATTTGGAAAATATTTGAAAATAAGTCGTTTATTATACATTTCATTACTCCATTTCGGGACTTATTGTAATGTCAAGTATTTCTTTTATAAGAGAGATAAAGCAAACTGGCAAATTTGGGACATAGACGGACAGAAACAGTAGTGACCGAACGGTCGAACAAGATAAAAGTAATTAAAGTAGCAAAGATAATATAAATATTATTAATTCCTTGTCTGTTGTCTAAATTAAATAAATATAGATTTGAAACTCATCTGACTGCTTAACATTTGCTTAACCGCGTGGATTCGAGTCCCGTTCGGGGCGAAGGACTTAATGTGAGGTCTTCGAGCTGACTTGCGGTGCGCCGGTAGTTCTACGCAGACATGTGTCCAGGGTCTTCCTCCACCAAAAAGCTGGACGTTGCTATAATTATCATAAATGGTCGCTGCAATGTATCTAAAAGAACAAAACAAAAAACAAATTATATATAATATATAAGACCACTGCTTTCCAACAAAGATATATTAATCTCAAGATTTTTAAAGATATATAAAATTCCAGTGTATAAAATGACCGTAATTGCTTATGAAGGTATAAATATGTTACGTTATTTTTTTTATCAAGTAACAAATTGAAAGGAAAGCAAGGCATCACAACAAACATTAAACATCAATCATTCAGATCAACAACAAATTGAGGCTATCAAAGCACATGCAAGTGTATCAGCGGTTTTTTAAGATAAGAGCCATTGCGGGCAATGGACCGAATTGATTATGAGCAAAGATGTTCGCAAAGCTAACGCCGGCATTCTACAGAATGATCTTTGTTTCTGCTTTCTTTTTCTTATACTAAAACAGCCAAGTACAACTAGACAAATGCCAGGAAAGAGAACAGGAAGCTATCATAACATATATCTAAATATAAAGTGTTCACCTTAAAACATTTCTTTTTCCATGTCGTAACCATATCATTAGTGTTTCGTTTAGTGTTATAGATAGTTTCCACATCAGTGAAGATACCTTGGCTTTTGTAATTTCTTCATTTGTGATTCAAAAATTAAAAGCTTTACACCATTGGAAAGCTCTTGAAATTAATATTTTTAGAATAGAATATCTTAAAAATTGATAAATGTACAAAGAATTCATATATAGAAATATAAATATAATTATTGGTTCATCCTTAAACAAAATTAACAGGGTATCTTTTTGGTTACATTTTTGTTACCTTTTAAACTATCAAAGTATAGTTTTGATATTTAAAATACTTCCTAAAAGCTGTTAAATTAGATACAAAATTAAACACAGAGACGAGACATTTCACAAAAACAGAAATAGAATAATTTCTGAACGCTCAAAAGTTAAAATAACAATGACATATAAAAAGAGGACTAGTTTATTTGTGGCTAATGAGATTCAAGATTGAAATCAGGAAACGGAGAATAAAATCTCATGGCATTAATGCAATCCTTTATCGTATACTAATGGCATCGTTCGATCGCGTATCCTTTCTATGAAGACTTTCTATATGAAATCCGCTTTTCAATTGACCTTGGTCTGGCGTTTCAGCTTTAATGAATGGAACTGCCAGCCAATGAATTTGATATGATTGATTAAACAAGTTTGATAGAAGTGTCAGATATTGGTCGACCTACAGCGCAAATATGGTACAAGGACTTCACTCATTTTACTGTAAAATAAATGGAGGTAAAGCATATGTTATAAAGTACATAGGTACGTTTCCATGCGCTTTGTGGCAATGAAAAGTGCCCTTTCACACGACTGCTGAGTGATTTGGTCAAAAGCATCGGAGCCTTCGGAAGCAATCGCCGGAGAATCCCTCCCTCCCTGTAAATAGTTCAGTTTCGTATTTTATCGCTTTTTTACAGGTGCCAAACCTAACCTATTGGTTAAGTTTTGATTTTATACCTTTGACACTCAAAACTTTTCAGGTACGGCGGTTCGAAGTATTTGTCGTTTAATTGCCATACACGTGTGTTACCTGTGTAGCAATATTACATTTGTATTTACACCATATTCTTTTGTATCTAAATGAAAACTGTTTATCTAACTGCAAATGTTTGTACTTCTGAATTAAAAAAAAATATCAAAACACAGACTAAGGTTAACTTATGCACTACCGTATTCACTCGTGTAATGGTCGCACCCGTGTAATGTCCGCACCCCCAAAATGACCGCAAAATTTGAAGAAAAAATCCTAATTCAATGTAATGGCCGCACCCCCAAAATTTGAAGAAAAAAATATGAAGGCCGCACAGTTTATACAGCGGAGCTCCGCTATATCGTCAATACTGTCGGTCAACGATTAACTGTCTCACATACATTTCCCTTCGTTCTGCATGAAACACAGATTATTATCCGTCAGTAAACACTTAAACAAACTTTCAACTTCAGTCTGCTAAATACACAAAGCTGTAATTTACTTGGCGTTTCTGTGTAGACTTGCCTCATTACACAGGTCAAGTGACTCTGAGATAAGCTGTTGTCAAGGTGATATCGATCGGAGCAGTTTGAAAGTGAGGGAGTGAACGATGTGTTTTTATAAGCAGCTGCCGATTACATTTCTCCATGAAATTATTGATTGGTGGAATGTACACAAGGACAGTGCACTGTTCCCCGATATATCGTGTACTGTCATACCAGACTTGGTGACGTAGATCAAAGAAATTAATTTCATGCCGCCACGAGCTACAGGATAGCAGTGCGACTGAGACTAGATACATTCGCAACGTGTCAAAAATATAGTCACTGTTTACCAATTAACCCTTTTGTTGAGACAGCATGACTGGTCGACGCTCCTGTTCATTTTTCACCTCGTCAAAGAGATTGTCGCCTCGTATTAAAGCTGTGTTGTTTTATCGGCTCTACTATGAAATCCTTTGATCTGCATGGTAGTGTGCACATGACAGCTGGGTGAAATTGTTTGATGATGCAAACATTCAGAAATATGATATAAGAGATAAAACTAGGAAGTCATTTATAAATTATGGAATATGTTCGCATTGGTTAGACAAAAGCATAGAACGGCGCTATCTCGTTCATATCGTCCGTCAATCTCCTACTAAGAGAGCTCATCTAGACGCATGGCGTCCCAAAAATCGGCAGAATCGTTCTAGAAAAAAATGTCCCGAGGCCTTACACCTATAGAATGGCCGCACCCTCAACTCCTTAACGATAAAATCGGGTAAAAAAGTGCGGCGATTACACGAGTGAATACGGTAATTAATGTCAATGTTGATCTTCAATCGATAATTGAGATTGAGATTGACACTAAACGAAAGGTTAAAACTTGATATATAAGTACCATTTTTCTGAACCGCTAAATGTACGCTTATCTTATAGCGACATCTGCTGACTGTGATGTGATTATTCCTAGCTGATGTCTTTACGGGCAGTGATAAGGTCAAATACCATTAAGATTATTACCTTATTATGACACAATATGGCGATAACTGGTAAAAGGGTGTCTGGTACAGAGACTTATGTTTATATACAAAAATACAGAAAGCGAAATGACACTTAGAGCAATACATCGAGTTTAAAGTTACATAAGAAAGGTTTGGACCATTAAGGAATAGAAATTACTTATATTTTAATAACAAACGGTAAAAATAGTGTATTTCTTATCAATTACTTAATAAATTAAAGACATAGTTGACGCATCAGCTTACCATCTTACATGTATGCCACTAGATACAGTGTTACAATACCTGGTAAATATATTTTACCAATCATGTTCTGCTCATTATTTTGTTTTCAACAAACGCATCAGGTAAAAATAATGCTATCAATTATTATGAGGCGTTTTTGTCCTTTTAGAGTCTTTGTTACAATTAGCCTTTTAAGGTTGATACAAATTGTTAACATAGAGAGTTATCACCACTTGATAAAGGCTCTATAAAGCCTGCTACTAGGCTTGCTCAGTGACATGTATAACTATGTTTTACATGCTGCACTTCCACAATCGTGTATGTTTATCACCAGGTGAGCACAATACATTTCTCATCGATAGTGGTATAGGGGTGAATAGAGACCCATGAATGTGTATAACAATCAAGTGTCACTATTTCACGCATTACAGCCGTTACACAGAAATCTTTTAATTAACAAAGCTTTAAATCAGAATAAAATTATGAATTCTATTTTGGCGGTTTTGATTTTTGTCTGTTTTCACACACTTTCCTCTCTTATACCAACAAAGTCTCACTTTACCTACTATCCAGATACATGGAAAATTAGCAAGATGTGAATAATTTTACGGATCAAAGAACACGGCTTTGCACATAACTCGTAAATTGTCATGGAATTCTCTAAGACGTCTCTCTACAATGCATCGTTTTTTGTTGTCAAAAATCAATTAAAGCCCGTTCTTGCTGTAAAACAACAATAACTTACAATGATTTATATCTAGATGATATTATCATAACGTGCATGGAAACCATCAAGCAACAGCTTTATGGTGTAACCGGAAGCGACTAGAAAACATTAAATATTTGCACCATCTCTAAAAGAATTTTACAGAAAATGTTCAGTTTATGAATGCTTGTTTTTCCTATACACCTTCAAAGGAACTTAATAAATATAGTCCTTGTCTAGTTACTGAATATCGTTTCTGTTTTGTTTTCCTATTTAAAAAGAAATAAAATGTAGGAAATTCATAGACGTTTTAATTGTGTTTTAAATAATTCTTGGCAACAATAGGAGTTTTGCAACAATAGGAGTAAATATCATGATATTTGTTAAGAAAAGTATTAATTTGCTACAAAATAACTTTTCTCCGAGAAAAACAATAGCAACCAGCCAAACATCGGCTTCTGACACCCTCCCCCCCCCCCCCCCCCTCATCCCCCACCCCCCACGCGGTCTTCTCGCTTTCATCATTTTCTGTCCAAAACGCCATATCTGCACGTATTAGTTGTGTAAAGATAATCGATACTAAACTGTAAAGACTGCAGCTGGTTACTTGGGATACAATGTATACAGCACCAAGAAGCAACAAACGTGATTTTGTAACGGAGACCTGTACTGAATATTAATCACAGTCCCCAGCGTATTACATGTTGTTATTTAATACGCATAGAATCTCTACAATCTGCATAGCTGTAAATACTGCTCGCGAGCAACACAAAGGCATCTAAATAGCCAAACCTTACTGCTCAGATTTCCACAAACACAAACACAAAACGTGACCCGGAAAATAGTTCTGCATCGGCAATGTTCAAAATTACACCACTTTTACATCTACTTGCGGCCCATTTTGTTTTTCTGCAATCTTGATTTGAACACTGGCATTATTAATCGCTAAATAGCGCTTACACCAAACCTCAATAGCAAACGAAGAGCAACCGATATCGCAAACTCTATTACGACCGCTCGCTGGTCTCCACCAGGTCTCAGTAGACTCGCATATAGTTCAAGAACTAACATCGGTCTTCAATAGCGGCTCCGATGCAACCAATAAAGACCATACTCACCCATACGGGAACGACTTACTACCGAACGAGGGTGTCATGCGATCCCGATGGCGAACGTTGCGATTGTCGGCGAATGCAATTGCTTTTAGCCCTATAAAGGATATACCAACCTTATAAGAGGATATTGTAACCTTTCAGCAACCTTTTCAAGACTTAATACGCGAGCTTTAGCTATAGTGGCGACCAGCTTGTTAAAATGTAAAGTATTAAATTGAATGTAACCACTGCTAATTCCGCCAGTTCTCTTTTATGACAATCTTGAAGTAACATGGAACCTAACATTGAAGATATCGCACTGGCGGTTTTGCTATAGGATGAGGCTTGAAAAAAGCATAAAGCTGCCATGAACATGTTTCAGGGAAATCCAGACAAGGAAACATAATTATTTTTGGGCTGGTTGTTAGTTAACTGGCAAGATGCTTAAATATTCTCATTGTATGCAATCACCAAGGCGTGTACAAATTGTTTTATGACTGCCCAGACATCATTCGAATGCCGGGAAACTGATGTGACTATTATAGCAACCGGTCGCGCAACTTTTGTGGGTGTTCTTAACACTTTAATGCAATCTTAGATCTCTGTGTTAAGTAGGCTAATTTAATGAGAGATAGTTTTTCAGAACGTGGGTTGAGAAAGCTTTCTATCCGAATGGGGGAAAGGTGTGAGGCCAAGCGGACGCTATTTAGTCACAAACCAGGCATCAACAATACGGAAACCTGTACGTTTACATTCAAATAACGGAATTCAAAAAGGCTAATATTAGGATTATAAAACTTAATTTCGCCAATAAATACATTTAAACGCAAGAAATACAGTTACAAGTTTTAAAAATTGCCTCGATGTCAATCTCAGAGGTATTTGATAAGATTCACCATCGCTGACAACCAGAACAGATGCAGCATGTTAACATATTTTCTTGGTAAGTCAAGAGCCACTTGAACCATTAAGCAATAAACATTAATAGCCCACTCATACTACACTATGTCTTTTCTTTCTTCAACATAACAAGCACTACCGTTGTTAAAGTCACGTGTTCTCGCTTAGAGATCAGTCGGGCATTATAACAGAAATATTCGTACGATTCTATTACCTTATTTATGTCAGTTCTCCACATTGTATAGTTACCTTGTACCTGGAAAAATAAAGTCCTGTTCTGCTTACCTGTGTTGGTGATTTGCTTTCTGATTGATAGGCGTAATTAGACCATTGCGTTTATTCCGCGTGTAACGTGCGTTCTTTTGTTTATTTTTATTACAAAACATTGTTGTTTGTGTTGTTTTAAACTTGTATCTAAAATATATGTTTATAACTAATATATTCGTGTAAGCTTAAAACTTTGGTGTGATAAATATTTAAGTATTTTCATACGAACGAAGTCCAGGGAAAAAGCCTGCCTAGTTATCATGGTAACCAATTTTAGTTTCTGAACATTCCATCTAACAATTGGACAAATCCTTTTAAATAAGACGTTTTCTGAACTGACGTTTACTAATCTACTAATAACTCATTTGATCCCGATGGCAACTAGTCTGGTGGTCCATCACCTGTTCACTCTGCAATAGGTTAAGGAAAACGCAAATAACAGCATTCCTCGGTGGTCTAGAGATTGTATGGAGAAATGCATTATTTATGAGCACGCGAACAAGTTTGGGCAATCATTTGCTATTAATAAATACAACTCAATCGTGGATTCGGTTTTTGAACTCGGTTCTTTTGACTTTTAAAAAAATGTCCTAACTCTACTGGACATTAATATGCGCACAAGATTTGCATTTTAATCAGATTTGTAATTATTTAAGTAAGAGAGAGCGAGAGAAAGATAGTAATGAGAGAGAGAGAGAGAGAGAGAGAGAGAGAGAGAGAGAGAGAGAGAGAGAGAGAGAGAGAGAGAGAGAGCGAGAGAGGAGAAAGGAGAGTAGAGAATATATATATATATATATATATATATATATATATATATATATATATATATATATATATATACACACACACATATATAAATATATAAAGTGCAATAAACTGATTTTCACACAAACAACGTATTAAGATCTTACTAAATGACCCCACCTCCTAACCCCCGAAAGTCATATAATGTAGAAGTACTATCGATTTATAAAGGGATTTTATAGAGGGATTCGTATCCACTATGACTGTTTATATGCTATGCAGCCCAGAGAATTAAACACGAAAATATAAAGCTGCCATTTTTTATTTAATTAAGCTAGTTATAGACAAAGAGTCATTCGCATAATCAACAAATAATTTTTACCTAAAATTTTATATAGGATTCATGGGGCAGACATTATTTGCTTTTTCTGACGTACAGATGGTCATATCAGTCCCCAGGGAACAATACTACAATGGCAACCTACGTCTGATATCAAGTCTATTGTTCGTCCTGGTAACTTCGTGTAGACGCAGCATGTGCTTTTACACAGTTGTAGCAAAAACAACAATAATAAAACAAATATCTTGCAGTCCTTATTGGTAGCTTGCAGTCCTTACTGGATAGTAATGTGTTATTCTTATAGAATCAAACAATAGGTTTCGGATCCTGATCAGACAGATCCCAGCATAGTGCTTGTCGATCTGGATCGACACTATTTGCTTTAGCCTTATAAATACGCGTTTAGCAAACGATGTGTTCAAAACAGACATAAGCTTACAGCGATGGCATCAGGTAATAGTTTTCCATATTAATATTTGCAGTATACTATCTATATGAAGTCGACAGACACGCGTTACCTGCGAATATATATTTTCTCAATACAGTCCATAGTCTTTTAAACAGAAGACTATCTAAAACTGTGTATTAAATGTAGTAATTATATTTACTTCATCCAATTAACAATCTGCCTCAAGCAGTGCTTACTGATTACAATAAACCGTATGATCAAAAGGAAACAATCACCTGTCTCTCACAATTGGGAAGGATGTAGCTGAAAGAACCCAATTAGGCTGCAACTGATGAGGACAAGAAACGTCTAAATATACTGAATTGTAAAAAGACTAAAGTACGCTGCACAAAAGGGTAAAACTACTCTTGAGTACAAGAAACCACAAAGATGTAATAAACCATTAATCTGTCGTCAATCTGTATGCGCATTAGGTGTCCTGCCCATAACTATTAAAGAAAGATATAACCACTTTTGTCTGTCCCGAAAAAGTAAAAGAACGTGTACATATTTTGACAATTGTGTAAAGGGTGTTTATCACTTTATCATCTTTGTCTAGATGTACAGGGACTCGTTTGTCAATAATAAGTTAATATCTATACGAACGAGTACGAGAAGAAACCCATATGTTTTGTCAAATTTTCTTATTTCAGTGTAAGTAGACTTTCGTTCGATATATTTTCAGTTTCCTAGAAATATAAGTCCCCGATGTCTGGGAATACAAGTTATTTAGCTCGCTTAGGAATATTTTCCAAAGCACATCTGGCATCACCATACATAACCGTTACACTGTCTGTTTTATGGAGAATCACAAATGCCCTTTGTGCTGCTGAGGTTTTAATAGATCCCAGGCATTTTCCCCAAAAATGTTTTTGTTTGTGATCACCACAAATAAAAAGCCGACATAACTAAATTTTATAGAAACTTTTATCCGAACAAAGCGTCTCTGACACTAGCTGCCATTTCATGCCATCGTGTACTAAACGAATTCAGGAAAATTGATAGTTATCGAGCCTCTGCAAACTATCATTTTCCCTGGACAAGTGTAAGCTGTAAGATGTAATCGGTGTAATATATTATGGTTGTTTCCAATCTAAACGAAATAAATCTTGTGATAAAATATATGATTGCAAGAAGCCTTGCCGCGTGAAGTTCGGGCACCAGACGATCAAACAATGTCATGAGAAGCATACACGCCCTCTAACAACTACATGTAAACATACCAACTTAACATTGCAACAAGAGATGCAAGCTTGGCATTTTAAAGATTATTTAAAAATATTTAAATTTAATGATCTTTATCTAAAGATAACATTTCAAAGAAAAAACACTTTTTTTCAAAACTTTCAAATTCTTTGCCATCCTTGAAATTCAAATGACCGGTTCAGGGTCAGTCAGGTTTATGAATATACAGCTTTTCTAGACGGATTCTTGAGAAAGTTTATTGATCTCACATTATCAAAGAGCCAATTGTCTACTTCACTTAGCACGAGTGTATAACGTCTAGCAATCTAGGCCTGCAACACATTAACCGATGTGTGACCTTATATGAGTGTTTCTTTCTTATTACCTCAATAAACATGCAGTGTAAATAACAAGATTGGACTGTGGTTCTTTATGAATTTTTACTGTATTTAAAAATACAATCGACCTAAGCTAATATTATAGAGGCAAAAGTATAACTATGTGACGTCCGTTTATCTAAGAAACAGAACCAAAAGAGAACCCCACACCCCCCCCCCACCCCAAAAAAAAAACAAAACAGAAAAAAAGAAAAAAAGGTTTTTGAAACAAAAGTTAACTTTGATGAAAACCTTTACCCTGTTCAAACTTGTATCCGTTCAATTTAACAAAACACTTTTTGAAAAATAAACAACACATCAGTGGACAGTTTTAATATCAATCCAGTCCGCTGAATCGGGGAGACATATCAAATTAACTTCAATTTACAAAACAGAACCAAAAGTTCCTAAGAGAACGGGTTTGATATTAAAATATATTGCAAGAGTAATCAATAGCAGCAAGCAACTCTTAAAAAATAACAGCTGAACAAATCTATAGGTTTTGCAAACCCATTATAAATAGACTACAGATTTGCAAAATTGTTCCTGACCGGTATGGTATAAATATGAATTGTGTTCTTTATGTTTAAATAGCTTGAACAGCGATAGTCATTTAAAAACAAGAACCTATTAAATTAATGATACAAATTTGACAAGATTTTAGGGTCGTCTAGAGTAAGACCAAAAATAAAAGTATGATGTAATAATTATATTGGTTTATTTTACTCTATAGCATTTTAGAGTACTTATCTAGATTTTTATTGCTCAAAATAATTCAAAGAGGTATTTGAAATCGAAGTGTTCACTGTTAATCATGTTTAAAAATGAGATTTGTGTAGTCAAAAGTTTTTGTCAGGGAAGATCTTCAGTCATACATACAATCATACATATGGAGGATATCTGCCTAGCACTAACTATAAACAGGCGCAGTAAAGTGTGAAAACACGTACAGATATGAGACTTACCATGATGTAGAGAAATATTCCATGCGACAATGATCACAAACATAGCAATCAAATCGTTCCTGGGAACATATTTAGGCAACCAGCTGTCCACACGCATGTTAGCCTACTTTACTGACAAACTGCAGCCATCACTTGCTGCTCTTTTTGATGCTGCTATTACCAACAACACCACTGCTATTGATACTCAGCTGTTTTCACTGTTGAATCGCTGGGACGCACGTTTCTAGCATCAGCCATCGATCCGAGATGTTAACATTAAAGAGAGATCTCATTTTGGAATTGCACAGTCCCTTTATAGAATTTTTACATTTGAATGTTTACTAACATTTAGGTATGGGTGTGTATTAACATTGGTTCATATGTATACCGGGCATGTAATAGTGAAGAACATATTGTTTGCAATTTACTTTGAATATTCAGTGAATTAGAATTCGAGCTTTGCAGACCAACGGCAGAACAGTTGGCAGCTCAATGTGTAACTAATTGTGTTATTACTGTCCCCTAATATATTCATGTGTATAGTACACAAATTTAGTGATTTATGTCCCTTCTAGCTGTACTCTCACGTCATGTTTTATGTGCTCTTAATATGCAATTTTAAATGCATTTAAAGAATTGATTACAAATATCAATATTGCCAACGTCTGGCTTACGTATTTCTAGTCTGAGCTTGGTTGTCGCTCTTAATTAAAACCATAGGACTTTTAACGGTTTTAGAAAATGCTTTCTTAATCTGCGGAGACGATCGTGTAGGCGACTGTACTGTGCTACAGGTGATGTCGGACAGCGCGATGGTTGCAGCTGTTTTCAGCTGATGACTCATTGTAGGAAAAGTTTACATAGCTTTCTTTGATTTATTTAATATTTTGCGTTTGAGAAATAAAGGTTTTACTAGTAAATGAACAGCATGACTAATTTTATTAGTTGTTGTTTCAATTGTATTCGATGACTTCTATTTTCATTATACAAAAATAAGGTTACATGTTAATAGTTATAAATGCCAAAAGTGACTCACTCATTTTAATTGAACTTACTAAGAAATGGCATAGACTGAAAAGGTTAACATCAAGAAGATAATGGATAGTAAAGGAAAAAGAGCAATTGTCTGGTAATTTATTAAATGATTTGAGTAACAAAAATTGATTTAAAGTACAGACGTATGTATAATCTTGTGTTATCACCCAACACCTGTTTTGCCAAGTAATAAACAACATTAAAAGAAATTAACGTATATTTTCCAAACAACGCTCACACTAAAATTTTCAGCAAATTGCAATTTTCAAGAGTTAACCACAAAAAATGCTCTCTCAATATATTTGCAAACGATCATGGGCGTTACCAAATTAGAAATCAATTGTATGGGCTTTTTTTTAAAAAAAAATATACAATTTACAATACTGAGTTTAAATAGACTTAAATATTCCAGAACAATGGTTATAGGTAAGGAAATTTGACAAAGTCATATGAGTATTGTAACATTAATTAAAAGTTAAAACGGCACATGACAAAGATACTCAGATACAATCAGTTGTGAAAGTTACAACAAAACTATGACGAGTCATAATACAAAATAGAGCCCACTAAAAAGTTACCGCCTTGGAACGGTCAGTCGGCAACAAATGGGTCAACTGGGGGGATAAACCCGGTTTTTAAGAGCGCCGACCTCACACTTTCTGAAGCTTTTTTAGCAATCAATGAAAAGAATAGGTAAATAAGAAAAGGTCCTATCAAAATTTCCACAGATATTTAAATTTTATTTACCTAAATGTAAATGTGACAAAAACACAGAGAACGTCATTTTGAAACATAACTTACGACGTATTTCTAGACCCAAGTGATAACGTCATTAACAAGAAAGTGGTGACGGTGTTAAACAGGTCAGCATTGTTTTGGGGTGAGGAGATAAGTATTGCTTTTATTAGAAAAAGACACACATTCATGATTGCACAGGACACAAGTATTCAAATGTAAAAGTAAGAACAAATACGTGATGAGTCACAAGGGACCAACTTGAGTGCTAAAATCGGTTTAACAGAGCGCTAACCTTGCACTTTCTGAGGGTTTACTCAAATGCAAACAATAAAACGAAAAAATATATTTGAATTATAAATGTTCAAGCGCTGACGTTTTCTTTCATATGTTATGACGAAACTAGTGACGAGGTTGAAAAATAGTGTCTGAATAGTATTTAGAAGAGAGAGAAGAATTATTTCTATAAGAAGAACTACACATAAGTGTTGATTGTAAGTGAAATTTATTTTTTGAATCAAGAAAAGAAAATGACCAGTATAGTGTAAATGTTTGTTGCAAACTATTCATGTGAAGGTAGAATTGAGGGACCAAAGTCCTATGCCCATCAAAGAAAATACACGTAAGTATCCTTATAGGATGAATTAATAAAAATATATATGAAAAAGTTTTAAACGCATTGCAACATGTACAAAAGATTGAAAAGGCACAGGACAAAGGTATTCACATGTAAGCCAAATGTAAAAATAAGAAAAAATCTCTGATGAGACATTTAACACAAAGAGCAAACCCGACAGTTACCGCCTTGGTACGTTCAGTCGGCAATATGGACCGACTAGGGAGCTTAAACCGGTTTTACAGAGCTCTAACCCCGCACTTCCTGATGTGTTTCTCAAATGCAAGCAATGAAAAGAAAACCGATCCATATGAATAAATGTCCAAGCGCTGACGTTTTGTTTGACAAGTTATGACGAGAGTAGTGACGTCATTTAAAAACAATGTCCACATAGTGTTTAGAAGAGATAGGTATTATTTCGATTTGAAGAACTACACAAAAGTGTTGATAGTAAATGAAATTAACTTTTTGAATCAGGAAATAAAATGACCAGGGAAGAGTAAATGGTTGCAGCATCCTGTTTATGTGAAGATGGAATTGAGGAACCAAAGTCCAATGTCTATCAAAGGAAATATACGTAATAATCCTTAAAGGATGAAATAAATTACAACATAGATGCACCAGGGCAAGATAACAGATAAAAAATGTAACTTTAAAACAAATATTTCTGACAGTAAGATGACCATTTCTGTTTTTAGTTTTCGCAAGAAATGCTTAAAATTATTGGTAAAGAAAGACACCTTAATTGCTATTATACATTGACTAGAAGATAAAAGAATAGAATATAACAAATGCGAGCTACTAAGCACTGGAGAAGTCGATGACTCCCATCAGCTTTGTATGAAATCGGACGTATTTTCCTTACGCCAAATTTGACGCTTGTTCGCAGATAGTGAAAGTTTGGTTTGTTTCATCGGTTTAAACATCTGGAATAGATTGACGTCAACAATGAAACCATTGTGTTACTGAATTGTCCAAAGTTGAAAGTAATTCTAATGTGTATTAGTGCATATTAGTAAGACGGTTAGCCTCACACGTGAACAATGTTAAAACTATTTAAATAAAGTCAAACCAGACACGTTGGTAGTATAAAATTATAATCGGTAGCATCAGGTGTTGAGTTTGTGAGCAATGACCGCTCAATTTGAACGGCGGTATTTGGGAATCGTGGGTGTGGTCTGAGGCCAAGCCGTTGATAGCATTATGGATTGAGGTGTGGTACGTTGATTGGTGGCATGATGGAACATGCGTGTAATTATACAGTCAGACAATACTTTTTATTTCGTCCCAGGTACAAATAAGGATAAGGTGGTGAAGAGTATATACATATTATGTTAACAAAACGGTATTTGCTGCCGTCAATAAAGCATGTTACATTGTAAAATGATGGAAAGAAAGTGGATTAGGGTAAGGTAGTGGAGATAGGGCAGGGAGGGGAACACACTGTGTGCTCTAAGTAAACATTTCATTTTAAAGGCAGTAGAGAGCACGCCATATATGAGATGCCGATTTTAGGGTTCTGTCCTTCCTAGTAGAAGACTACAGCAATAGAACATTGTCAATTTGACAACAATGTTAACATGAAAATATGCGTTATTACAAAACAATCGAGTCATTTAAAGTGATGAATATATGGTCGACTATCGTAAACGATAAGATCCAGCCTAGCATTTTGGTCGAGGGTTTATCTATGCACCCGCAAGCGGGATGTGAGTTCAAAGTCATATGTACAGATGCGACCACACACTTGACACGCTATAGGGGATCCACTACAATCACCTCTGGCCTTAATTGCTGCACGCTTCTTGGCATGTGCCCTCCGCTTAGGCTGTTCGTTAGTAGCTGCTGCCTACCTGGTACATTGTCTCCAGACGCACCTGTTCGAGGCGGTGATTTCCCAGAAGGCCGTGTCGATGCCACAATGGAGCGATCTTTTCCAGGGTATCCTTTGAAACGAAGCGTTGGTTCGTGCCTTTTCAAATGTTGGTATATGCTGCAATGCTCAGAGGACTTAGTCATACACTCTTATTCCTCTTAGCCTGTGAGCTTCTGAATGTTTGCTAGAGAACAGTTGTTTTGGCAATCTGTCGTCAATCTGTATGCGCATCAGGTGTCCTGCCAATCTCAACTCCCGATGTATGTTGATTATGACCTTTAAATTGTCGGTGTGCCGTTAAACCTAAAATACAAATACTCCCGATGTAGGTTTTTACTGTTAGTTGTTTCACTTTGACGAAATATTGTTATTTACACTATTTGTTTAATAAAAACCTCCAGGAGGTGCGAGGTTGGAGCGCTCCATAAACCTGGTTTAAGCACCCCAGTCAGTCAATTTGCCGACTGACCGTTCCAAGGCGGTAACTGATGGTTTTTCTTTTTGTGTGTTATGTATCGTCTCTGTGTTTTTGTCACATTTATATTTGCCTTGTCTAGAGGTAGATTAAATTTAAATATCTGTGTAAACTTTAATAGGACCTTTTCTTATTTAACTATCTGCAATCTACCATAGGAGGCACTTTGCAATTCGTACAGATATTTCCTTGTCAAGGGAGTTGCTTTCAAGATATGTGAAGGAATCAACACAGTTCAGGATCTTGCCGTCAATTTTGATCTTAGGTATACTGGCTATGGGTCCTCTTGCAGGCTGAAACAGCCACAGTTGTCTTAATACTGATCGTCAGCCCTTCTTTGTATTTAGATCATTATTGGGATGTACATGATGCTTTATGTGGAAGTGATTACTTTCCCATAATACTAAACAATGAATCTGTAAACCTACGTGACATTAATACTAACTGGAGGATAAACAGAGCAAATTGGGAATTATTCTCAACGTTCTGTACTGAAAAATTGACTACAGCAACATTTGAAACTGCTGATGATAAAATACATTCATTCTCAAAAATTCTTCATAGCATAGCAGAAAAGTGTATACCCAAGACCACAAAAAGTCAAATCGTAACAAACCTTGTTTGTTCATGATTCGGAAAGTTAATTTTATTTATAGTCAACCATTTTTGTGTAGTTTTTCAAATCGAAATAATACCATATTCTTTTCTAAACACTATGTGGACATTATTATTCAATGACGTCACTACTTTCGTCATAACTTATAGAAAGTATCAGCGCTTGGACATTTTGGATTCAAAAAGATAGTTTTCTTTTCATTGCTTGCATTTGAGAAAGTCGTAAGGAATTGTGAGGTTAGAGCTTTGTAAAACCGGTTTAAACATCCCAGTCGGTGTAAAATGACGACTGACCATTCCAAGGCGGTAATTGTCGGGTTTGCTGTTTTTGTTAAATGACTCATCACAAATTTGTTCTTACTTTTCGCTTGGCTTGCATGTGAAATTCCTATGTTTTGTGCCTTTTCGGAGTTTGATATATGTTGCAATGCTATACAGGACTTTGTCATATATTCCTTTTTTTGGTTTTATGATGAATGAAAAAAAGTCCATTAGAAAACGTACAGCGGCACTTAGAATTTTAATATACGTCCTACTACTGCTAATTGAAATAATGTAAAAAATGAAAGGGCAAAGAGCAGGCGAATCATTAAACAAGCCAAAAAAAAAACAACATCTTGGCAGAAATTTGTTTCTGGTATAACCAGTAAAACTTCGGTCAAAAATGTCTGGTCAGCCATAAGGAAAATCAGCGGTAAATCTACTTCATCAACAGTAAATCATTTAAAATGAAATGACTCAATACTAACAAACCAAAAGGAAATTTCAGACACTCTTGCTTAAAGTTTTGCAAAAAAATCGTTTTCAGAAAATTACTCAAAAGCATTTCAAAATGTGAAGAATCGGTAAGATCAATTTTAGGTCGAGGGATTTGGGATTTGCCGGCATGTTGTCGATACTGTGCAGCGACATTTCCATCATTATAGCACAGGGACACTTATGAGGTGTCCAAGGACTAAACCCGGCCGGTCCATTATACTGACACCGACAAGTCAGGCGTAATGCTGTCCCCTAAGCCCCGAGCGTTAGGAGGGAAGCCACTACTACCAACTTTTAAGTATTTGGTTTGACCCGGCCGGGGTTCGAACCTACGACCTCCCGATCCGCAAGCCGACGCTCTACCACCTGAGCTATTGCGGCTGGTGAATTTTAAGTAGAACAAAAATGATAAATGACAACCAACCCTTTTCATTAAGAGAACTTAGATAAGCACTGAATACATCTCATAATACCGCTGCTGGACCAGATGATATTCCCAACCAATTTTTGAAACACCTGCCACATACATCGTTAAATTTACTTTTGTCTATTTATAATGAAATTTGGTTTTCGCGAGAAATACCAAATTCATGGAAAAATGCATTCTTCATTCCAATACCTTAACAAGGAAAGGATCCATCAGATCCGTTAAATTACAGACCAATTGCTTTAACAACTTGTATTTGTAAAACTTGTTAAGGCATTGTTGCAATTGCCTTTCAATTGTGTTATTATTTTTGGAGCGATATCATATAAGAAAATCGTGCACATACAGTGAACAATCGATTCCATTATTTAGAGTTTTTAAAATGCTTTTTATTTTGATGTTTAAGAGAGTAACTGACAATATACTACCCTGAGGGACACCTTGTTCCTGTTTATGAATAGAAGACAAACTAGACCCAATTTTAATTTGAAGATTTCTGTCAGAAAGAAAACTGTTCATAAATGTGGGCAAACGAGCTTTGAGACCAAGGTCACCTAAGTCTTTCAAAAACCGACGTTTCCATGTTGTATCGTATGCCTTTTCAAGATCACCGCTACAATGTGTACCTTTTTAATAAAGGAATCTCTTATAAAATTGAACGGGATGATCGAGTGTACTGCGTTGGCTTTTGAATCCACTTTGCAATTCTGTTAATCAATTATTTGATGCTAGATACCAAACGAGTTTATTATTTATCATCCGTTCTAAAGTTTTACAAACACAACTTGTAAAAACAACTGGCCTGTAACTTACAGGATCTGTTGGATCCTCGCCTTGTTTAGGTATTGGAATGATGAATGCATTTTTGCAAGAATTTGGTACTTTTCCTGAAAACCAAATATCATTATAAATAGACAACAGCAAATTAAACGATGTATGCGGCAGGTGTTTTAAAATTGATAAGGAATATCATCTGGTCCAGCAGCGGTATCATGGGATTTATTCAGTGTTTCTCTAAGTTCTCTTAAAGAAAATGGTTCTTTTTGCAAGAGTGTCTGAAATTTCTTTTTTGTTTGTTATTATTGAGTCATTAGATTTTCAATGATTTACTGTTGCTGAAGAAGAGTTATCGCCGATTTTGTATATGGCTGACCAGACATTTTTACCGAAGTTAATACTTGGGTTAATAGGTTAGCTCCGACACTACCTCATCGTTAGGTCATAGTTGTATTATAGTTTTCTTTTTTTCGTTTATACGATTTTGTTAGAAATCGCAAATGATTCTGTAGGAGGTATCATTCAAGCGAGAGGCCCGTGCAGCTTGTTTCTATGTAGTGTCCGTAAAGTAAGCGAAGATGGGACGATGATGGGACGAACATTTCCCTGTCGGCAAGGATCCTGCCTGCGCTCGAGTCGTGTAGAGAAATGTCAAGATAATCTCTATTACACACCGTCTCTGTTGTTATACACGGGTCTAAATATTTCTGAACAACCTGTGGGAACAAAAAGATTCCTCGTGCACAGGTTTATATATTATATTATATACCTATCAACCAGGATATTAGGTAACACAAAATACAACAACTGAAAATGTAAACATATAATCTAGACATATTTTCCAGGATATTCGGTAACACAAAATACAACAACTGAAAAATGTTTACATATAATTGTAATATCAAGTGATTAAAAATTAAAAGATCACAATTTTAACATATAATTGTAATATAAAGTGATTCACAAAATAACAATCTTACAAAATTAATACAGAACTCGTTTTTCTTATTTCATATGAATTTCAGAATTTGACATGTTGAACATAGGATTCGACATAAGATTTTATAAAGTATTGATAGTGGGTAAACCAGTAGTCGCAACTTGATTATCGTATGATTCAGTTGGGCTATATATCCCTCGAAGCGCACTTTACACCTTGCGTTTCTGATCGGCACTAGCTCGTTTGTACGAGTGTATTGCGGTGCTATGATCCCCCCTTTGTTCCATTATAATCTGTTCTGGTTTATAAGTTGTTCTGGTATGTTTTCACTAAAGAGACGCGTGGCAGTAGTAGCCCTAAGAGAATGGTTCGTAAAATACCCCTCATATTCCCCGGAAGACATTATTGTATTTACAAGCCCTTTAAGTTTGTTGTGACCCACTTTCTGTAAAAGTGAAATAATTAAACCCTGTGGATTTACAGTTAGAAGGAGACAGAGACAGAGAGAGGAGAGAGACAGACAGACAGAAAGAGACAGAGTATGTAAAAAGTTAAGTGGTACACGGCATATAAATTTACCACGAGTTATCTATCTTAGACAACGGATATTGAGTGACAAAATATCTCAAACCTCACTATGCATGGTATGTGTATCATACCAAAGAATTTGAGTTTTCTTTTTTACCTATCACAGTACAATGACGACTGTGTACGGCCTTTAATGTTGATGCGAATATGGAAACGTTTTTTTTCGTGTAGAGAAACTTTTTTTTGATAATTCAACGTTCAAAGTTGACTAATCTTACATTGTGTGAAATTTTTAAATCACGACCCACACTTAACATTTATTTTAACTTGCTTTATTGGTCCTACATGCAAAATGCAATAGCGGTCAAAAGTTTTAGTAAGGCCAATGACTTATTGGTTCGGATAGCATTGCAGTGAGACGGGCCTACATGTCCTGCTCAGTGTCTTTCAAAGTTTCCTTTTTATCCATCTATATGTATTGTGATTTTTTTTTGCATTAATTTCTCATTATGAATTCTAGTTGTTTATTATTTTCTGAAATATGATTGAGGTATTTATTTACATTGACGCTCGCTGTTAGTCTTTGTGAGATCTTCATCGTGTGGTTCAACCTTCCGCTTGTTAGATGTTTGGGAAGAGTAGAATTGGACGCGTTTCCCCAATCTCAGATGCTCCACCGTCTTCAAGCATATCGCTAACATCAGCTGCACAGTTCAGAATGTCGTGGATGTTTTCCTTGTTTTCGTCTGGAGCATCCCTGCAATGTATAAAATAAACATATGTCTTGAAACGCTAGGACATCAGTTATAGAACAAAAGAACGTTGAATGTCATGCAAAAACAAAATAAAATGAAAAAATATGTAGCAATTTTTGACATTGAAAACAGCTTTGTGTAGGAGTCTTACTTCCTATACTTCCACTGTTGGCTACAATTACAGCCACAGGAAGACGGTAAACAATGCGTTAGATGATAATTCATTAAGCTCTAACAGAAATCTAGAAACAACTATCTCTAATTGACTGCAAACTACAATTTTACATACGTATTTGTTTACTGTACAAAATAGGACATAACTTTCCATTTCATCTAAATATCTCCTTTTGAAATGAAGGTTAACATTCCAAATACTTTTATACTTAAAACTGTCTTTGAAATGTGAGAAAGACAAATGATATCATTATCTGTAAATATTGACAAATATATTGTTAATGTGATAACTATAAATATTTGTACGTATATATTGGTATGCAAGAAGTCATATGATAGAAACAAGTAACTGTGTTATACATTCCTGATTTCTATTCGTCTAATAAAATCCTTTAAGTTTATAAAAACTGAAAAAACACGTACATGTATTCTAATTGATGATTAATTTATATTATAACACTATGTAGTCAACTATATCCTGGAATACCTTTAATAAATTAATGTTACAGATGTAGTCATATACATAAAAGGTACACAAGATACAGTTTCTCCACAAATCAGTCAGGAGTATTTTTCTACAAAGCATGAGGAAGCCCGTGTACATTTTACTAATTTATATATTATTTTTATTGGACACTTATTAAAATGGATCAATTTTCTTATCATTGCCTGCATTCGAGAAACCCATCAGGAAGTGCGAGGTTAGAGCTCTGTAAAACCGGTTTAAGCACCCCAGTCGGTCCATATTGCCGACTGACCGTTCAAAGGCGGTAACTGTCGGGTTTGCTTTTATTGTTAAATGACTCATCACAGATTTGTTCTCACATTTACATTTGGCGTGCATGTGAATACCTTGGTCCTGTGTCTTTTCAATTTTTGTGTTGCAATGCTCATAGGACTTTGTCTTATATATTCTTATTCATACATTTCAAATACATTCCATTTATTCATTAAAAAATATAGCAACTTTCTATTCCAGCCTTCACTTTGAAAGTCAGATACATTTACAACATTGTAAGTAATTTCCCATTTTGTACACCATACCATGCATTATGAACTTACTTAAGCTAGATATGTTAAAGACCTTCTACAGCAGCCACGCTTTTGTGTTTGGTTTTAATATGATTTTAGGAAATTTGAAATGGTATTGTTTTTTTCTTTACTATTGAACATTTCTAAACATATATAAAATAAAGATAACATAAATAACTATTATTTATGCAAAAGTCTATTGAACTGCAGTCTGCCTATGAGAGATTTTGTTATTTTTTTTTATTGGTGGAAGTGAAGTGATAACTGCGGATGGCCCTAAATGTTATTGTTAAACATGGTTATTACTTGTTAGTATTGTAAATTTGTACATAATTAATGAAATAGATATTTACAATATAAGTAAACATTGGTCTATTCATACTTGAGCTATTTAAATTATAGCCCTCCACCGATGCGAGTTCGAATCCCTATTGGCCAAAAGAGTGTACGAGTAAGAAAGGAAGCAATCTCCCATGCAGAGTTGTCGTTCGTTCCTCTCTCAGACAACTCTGCAATGGGCTCACGTCAAGATTTTTGACGGAAATTTTAAAGTGTTATTTTAAGGATTTTTTTTAAATTAAAATAATACTTCTACATAAAATGAACAAACATCTACTAAAAAAGACATATATTGAAGTAAATAATTAAAGATATTTAATTAATTCAAACGCACTATTTTTGGAAGAATAACATAGTGATATTAATGCGCATTTGTAAATAAACATGGACGTGATCCACGAGGCAGTCACGTGGATCGAAAGTAGTCCCGACATTAAGTGAGCCAATAACAGAGGTGAATGTATGAGCCGATGGTAGAGAGTGGAAAGGAAGCAGTTGGCTACTGGGTTGTTGTTAGTACTAGTACTATCCATATTAGGCAAACTGCCCGCCTGAATATAACTAAACTACCCATGAAAACGGACATTTACCCAATCCAACCAACTTCTTGCGTAACGCACATGAAATATTCTTGTTATTTTGGCATAGCTTAGGCTGCCATTGTTTTTAAATTCACGATAGAGATTTATGGAAATTTACTCTTAACTTACCTGAAGGTATTCTGAGTAGCGCTCTCGGATTTTCATGAGAATCCGTGGCCAGGTTTTTCTACCACAGAATACCCTGGTACTCGACCTATATCCTATAGTTACCTGCTGCTGCGGGTTGGCTAACGGTCTGTTTGGAAGGAAAGCTTGGGGAAGCACGTAAGGATTTTATGGAGGGTTTACCTGTGCGTCAATACATGGGTTTGTCGGATGGATACGACACTGGTTTCATCGCGAGGTCCTTGTGCCGAAACGCTTTCGCGTGGATTTTACCATCAACGATAATTTTCGCTGGAAATGCCATCTTAACCTTTTTGTTTGGAAATGCTTGTTTGAGTTAAAGTAGAAGGTATCATTCAAGCGAGAGGCCGGTACAGCTTGTTTACAAGTGTCCTTGAATTACGCGCAGATGGGACGAACATTTCCCCGTGGACAAGACCCCTGTCTGCGTTCACGGGGTGTACTTGGCCATGGAGAAATGTCAATTTCTAAGAAATTTGCTTACTTTTAAAAAAAAAAATTCGTTTTGGGACTTTAGATATGCCAAAATATTAGGTTATTTCTTCGGTTTCTGGCCTCCCAAATCAGGCGAGTTATACTCAAGAACTGCGAGTCAGTCTTGAAATGTGTCTGCTTTGAGTCCAGAGTCATTGAGTGAGGCTTGCTATAATATTGGGTTTAAAACTACACAATTTTTATAATAAGTTTTTGATCAGATGTCAAGTTTTCAAAGTCGGATAGTTTTAAAACTTCTGAAATGCTAGAGCTGGCTCTGGGCTGTTTGTTATCGTTCTTGCTATTGGTTACAGTTATCCATTTCATTATCGATGGTATTTGATGTGGTAAACTTCTACCGATTTTGGTCGCCATGTTAGTTTGAGCTCTGAATACCCATATTTACATCAGTTAATTGTGACGAACATACCTGTGGGACAGTTTCAGTTCCTATCCCCTTTGCTCAGTCATGTTAAATAATAGCATCAATGTTGATGTAGAGGGCTGGTGTGATTTCGCGATAATTTATTTATTTAATTACTATTTAAGCGAGAACGAAATAAACATCAAATATCGGTAGCATCAGGTGTCGGGTTTATAGAAATTTTTCTTGTCAGGAACACTAGGTCGTATAAAAGTAATTGCACTTTAATAATTTGTTATTTATCTGTCAAAATGGGATTATATAAATTGCACACCTTTAAAAACAATTTGAAAACAATATTTCGAAACCTTGAGCAAGCTCGAGTTTCGCAACTGGATATTTTGTTGTATATTCGTTAAGAAGTACATGTATATCCATTTCCACTGACGAGTTGCTAAAGCAGCAAACAGTTCTGATATGCCAGCGGGTGAGGTTAACTGGCCGGTATGGATCTAAATACCACGCATTTATACAGAGACTTTATTCTTGTCCTTGAATAAGTGAGATGTCCTTTATAGAATAAAGTTGACTTTGTGAAATTGTTGTTATAGCCTTTTGTTTGATATCTCGGACCACTTTAGAGTCATAATATCTCAGGAAAACAGTTATTGGTTCAAAAAATTCAAAACAAGAATTATATTGCACATATAACAGACGAAAACATTTATAGCGATTGACGATTCATACGGTCCGATTTTAATTCATATATACGATCATTAACTGATTTAAATGCTGAGCAAATACTCAGTAAAGATATATGTTGTTTATAAAAAAGAACAGCTTAAGCACCATTACATTAACTAGGGTAGAGACCGGGTAGCCCAATGGGTATAACGTCAACTCCAGATTCGCAACATACCAAAGTCGTAATAAATTATAGTAGTTTTATAGCTCCCTAGCTGACGGTAAAGCAAATATAAGGGTAGTTCCACGACTGGTTGGCCCAGTGTCAGAATAATGTTACTAGATGTGGTATCATGCCAGGTGTTCATGGCATGCTATACGCAGTCAAAGTAGCACTATATCTGCTTCAAATGGACACCGTCCCCAGATTACTGAAATATTGTTGGTTGGACGATAAACCCAATAAACAGACAACCAAACTTTGTCAGAAAGACATGTGTAACGTAAAAGACAAATGTATTTTCTTCTATACATGTGTAGGCTATTATATAATCTCACGTTACGCCACACGGGACAATATAGTAAATAAGTACCGATGCCTGTGACTTTTGTAGATAGCAAAGTAGTCATGAAAAAGACGATATCGACAACACGGAAAACATCGCGGATGAAGTACAACGCAACCTTAAGGCTACAAATATCCGCATAAATCGAGGAAATCTTGGTCGCCATAACGCATGTTTTCGCAGAAATCATCAAAACATATCACTACAACATGTCGTAGAAACAGTTAGCTGTTACATCAGTTCAAGTTGTGTTTTTTTGTATACAGTTTATGTAAAGATTAAGAATGTGCACACACGTTCTTGGAGCCCTGACCGAATAAACTAATTCTCCTGAATTTAACTAATTAAATGATGGCCAAACGGGATATTTTGCTTCAGTCCAGTAGTAGGGGTGGGCCAATCTGATTTTTTTTTCTAAATAGTATTTTTTTTCTATTGCCATTTAGTGTATTTAGAATAAATTTGGTCAAAAATTCAACAATTATTTTTTACTTCGGTTGGAACAGTCCATTTTTATCAAAATGGCCGACAAAAATCATAATTTATATGAAATTTGCTGGTATTTCGTATTTTTTTTTATATTTATGTAGTTTCTTGTATACATTCTGCTTCTTCTTACACCTATAATATATAGATGCACTAGATATGTGCCAATTGGTTAAATTTAGCCATTTTGAACCAAACAAAATTCAAAATGGCCGTCAAAATGTTCTTAAAATGAATAAAATAAAGGAATATTTTTGATAACATGTGGATTACCATGAAAACAACAGATGTTTAGGAAACATTATTTTCAAACAGAAATGGGTTGCCCACGATCGCACATGTGATAATGAATCTGAGAATGCAGAGAGCAGTGAAAGTAGTGAAGAGGATGAAAATGATGAAAGGCATGATGAAACAATTAAGAAAAGGCAACGTCGACAATCAGGTGATTTGATTTATGTGTTTCCAAGAGAGGATCAATATATCAAGGTACCTAGAGAATGCTTCCTTCTTGAATTTGGAACTGGTAGCAGATCATATTTTGAATAAAGGTGAATCTGTAGTTACTGTTGGTTTGGATGATACCACCAAGGCTGCTGGACACAAGCTATATGACGTTAAAGCAGATCACATCACAATATCTCGCCCTCCAAGATGCGAAAACCTTGACAACTGGCTACACTGAAAACATAGGCCACTCTGGAAAAGATGGGGCTAAAGCTTATGAGTTTAAACTCAACTGTTTGGCTTTACTGGCTGACTCAACTGTTGATGATTTAAAGGAACATATAGATTTTTGGATGTCAGATCGTGCCGGTGATTGTAACATGTTGCTACAGAATCTTGGCGTCAGTGAAGAGAAAGCCATCAAATGTTGTGCTCATTTGATATTAGGCGTGGACCAGCCATGTGATAAAGTGTTTAGGAATACCGAGCAACACATAGATATCCAAAACCTGATCAAGATAACAGCTAGTGAGAAGGTATTCTGCTCTCCAAGTTCAAGCATCCACACATTGAGGTTGATAGCAATTGCTAAACTCCTATCTCCAAGCCATGCAGCGCATTCCGTGTCACTATATAATGAGTACATAGCATGGATGAGTGCAAATGACATTTCCCATACAGGATTCAAAGGCTTTGTTGCGAATCGGTTTGGGAGAATAGCTGAACTTGCAAAATAATACTAAGCTAGACGTGAGTCCATTCTCGAATTCTTTGATGCAATAGTGGACACAAATTCAAACAAGCTTGTGTTAGCTGTCTCAACATACATACAAAATGAATGGTTTCTGTGTTGCACGGAAGTGTATTCATTCATTGGTGATTTGATTATATTCCCATTGATGAAGTTACTGGGAATTGATGATCAAAATCAAGATAAGAACACAGAGAGAAATTGGATTGGTGTTAAGAAAGTCTTTGATGAAGAGTGGAAGGAAATCAAACAGGAACAGGAAAGCAGCTTAAAGTATGATACAGGAAAAGGGAAGTTAATAGCTGCTGTGCTTGATGAAGTATTGGACACACTTGAACGTCAGCTATCTGAAATGGAAGATTTCAACACAGAGGAAGTCCAGAGTTTGAGGAAAGGTTACAGAAAGCACCACTGACAAATCTCGGTTGTGAATCTGAATTTGCAAAACTGGACAAGAGAATCAAAGTCAGCCGGGGTTCAGCTTCAGTCTCGACATTTTCAAAGAAGAACGTAGTAGTTACAAATGGGTTACTTGTTGACTCATCTTTCTGCGATCAGCCTGAGGATGAGCGTAGAGGTCGTTGGAAATAGGCGAGGAGTTCTGAAGCTGTCAAACGAGTACAGAAGCTAGAAGCAGACCTTATTGGAACGGTAAAAGCAGCAAAAAACTGTCAGTTCTCAAAAGGGAAGATTTAAAGAAAAAGAAAATGGAGAAAACAATGAAACTGTTGGAGGCTTGTAAATCACATTCGGGACCAGTTACCCCGAATTCACTGGGATTACTTGATAAACTGAATGAGAAACAACTCCTAGAGGAAGTAAAATACCTACGCGCAACAATTGCTCCTGACATAAGGTCAATGAGGCGAATCAAAACAACATATGAAAGATTCAAAATGTTGACATTTTCAGATAATGAATTAAGAAATTCAATTAAAAATGCCATAAGACCAGAAGACAGTGTTTACAAGGATGTTGATGCACTACTATTGAACGCTTTGTGTAAACCTCTATAATTCTGACACTGTTAAATATAACAAAATTCAGCCAGATACTGTTTTAGATGGTGTTATATGGATATTAAATAATATGGATATAATTAATAAAAGTTGATGACAGAATGTGATTTTAGTAAAAAAAATGACGATTTTCTAGTATTTTGGTGGATATTCTGCTTAAATTACACATATGAACTAAACATAAAGAGCTAAAATATGTTTTTAATATGCCCTTTGTATTTTTGAAGTCAATAAATGCATATAAATCTACACTTTATTGGAAGAATTTAATAATTATAAAGACATATGTCATTTTTTATCCTATTTTGGCGGCCATTTTGAAAAAAATGGACTGTTCCAACCGAAATACTTAATTTGAGTCCCTGGTCTTACCATATTTGATTAGTGTGGACCTATTGGCAATAGAAAAAATACTATTTATAATGATTTTTAAAAAAAAGTATATATTGGCCCACCCCTACCAGTAGGGCTGATTGTATGAGCTAGCAATTCCACAAACTGCTATGGTCATGAATCTAGGGCTCGTAGAACATCAATTAATAGGCTGTTTTTTTTATTTGTGTTATAATTTAGAAATTAAGTAATTATGAAAATCCACACTGTTGTAAAACGTTGTGGAAATTGCGGATAATTTGGAAGGAAAGGAAAGGGCGTCAGCATGATTAAAGTTAAAAATTTTTTCTAAGTTTACCAGTAATGGCTGAAGAGAACTTGGTGGACGTTTAATGAAAATAGATTCGGCTGACCTTTTTGCGAAATATTTTAGCAAATGCTCGGAGAAGTCTAAAATGGAGCATATTAAACACTATCATTAACATTAATTCGAATCTGCTCGTTAGGAGCTACGTATCTGTTTCAAGTACAGATTAAAGAAAATTAAATGAAATCAACTTGCCAAAAATCCCAAATCTTTATATGAATTTTCCATATGAATTTATTACCATTTATTTAAAGCATTTAAATTAACAGCCCTGGACAGAATTTGTATGATATTGTACCTAAGAGTGATGAACATTTTATCTGTTTCTTTGTTAAGGGCTTCCACTAAAAAGTCGCACTTCAAAAGACACTGAAGATCCAATCGTCCGAAATCGATTTGTGTTCCGAAACCCTTCGGTTTTAATATACAGTGTTCGGTTTTGTCCTGACTCGGAAACCAATAAGCAGAGCCAATATAGTTCCGTCAACGGCAACAGATTTTATCATCTATAATCTATCATCATCTGTCTTCGTAATTCTTCTTACGGCCATTGTTTTGTCATATTGAAAGAGTGTGTGTAGAAGCAGTTTTACGATGTTTTAGTTAGAGTTTGAAAATGCACGCTTAGATTTGCACTCCTTCATATAACTGGTTACTTTACTCTCTTAAAGTTTAATACTTATAGTTCAATATGGATAACCTGTATTGTTAAAGACCGCATTGTCTTATTAATAAAGAAAACTGTAATCGACAGATGTATCTTAGCAAGCTTGAGCTGATGAAATTAAAAATTGCACAATCATGTGCGCAAGTTCAGAGTTACAAGCATAAAGTACCAACATTTCACGACTCGATGTTTGGTACACACCGGGCAGTTTGATAGATGCCCTTTTTTGTCAAGCGTCAGTTTATCCATATCTTTTTATATATAAAAACATTTTGACGCACTTTGATGTTTTTCATCAATGTTTTTCTTGTACACACCATTAGAATGATCATTCAACAAAGACAGAACAAGACCAGATACGTTTTTTATTAAAACAACGGTGATAACCGATACACATGACGCAAAATTGAAAAGGAATATTTTGTTGTTTTCATACACTAACAATCAAATACATTCTAGACTGTTACACACTATATAGTTGGCATGTGTTCTGAATACAAACAATAAAAGCAGTGAACAGTTGTAGTGTGTAAATGTTAATGGATAACCGGAAATGTGCTTTTTGTATTCGGCGCCGTATGACCTGTTGGATGTCGGTGTGCCGTAAAACCCAAATAAATAAAACAAGTGCTTTAAATTCCGTGTATTGCACCGTTTTAGCATGGACCAAATGTTACAATAAATCATCATTTGATTTAAACATGAAACCCAATATCAAACTTACTCGAAACTCTTCGAAATGGTGTTATTATGTTGTTAAACAAAGCTTATTCATAAAACAAAAGCCTTAAAAAGTTGTTCAACTTGAAGATGTTTTAATCTACTATATGTACATGTATAATTGCATACCGATAAATGCGGTTGCAGATAAATTAAACTTCATTGTCACAGAAACACTTTATGACGGGTTTTACTAAAACGTCACACAGAATTACTTGGCTTCTCAAATAAAAAGGTGGACAAAACAATAAATAATAATACGACATATTTGAAATTTATCTGATAAGTTTGCATACCTTTCCATATTAACCTTATAGACGATATGGCACAGCGTTGTTAAATACATCACAGTCTATAATACAACCTTTTTTTCAATTCACAATGGCACAACACTGATTGCATGATCCATAGTATGTAACATAAAATCACAGGATTTGTTTTCTGTATGAAATGTCATTTTCTAGCGCGCTGCACAGACCGTTGAATGCAGGATAAAGATTGACCGTGATTTCCTCGATGTTGCCGTAGAACTCGGACTGCAGGAGGATATGCAGATTGCTGATGGACATAACGGTAGGGTGTTGCTCAAACTGATTGTAGGTATACACCGCGAACGACGACACGTTGGCCCCTTGCACACAGCAGGCAGTCATCCAGAAGACATCAGGCACCACGACATCGTTGCCCATTACCTCCATGTGGTTCTTAACAGCAGCAGTCCCCGCCATTAAATAAAGCTCTGGAAGTTCATGCCCGTCTGTTCTTCTGTCAGGGCCCTTTGGGAACTGTTTCTGCAGGTGGCACTCATCTATGGCAAACCTCCGAACCATCCTGATGGCGTTCTGCCACTTGGCGTAGATGGTTGGTTCCATGGGCGCCGTGTTCGTCATGGTAAAGGTGGCCAGTCGGGCACCAATGTCGGCACCCACCAGTTCTGGTGGCAGCAGGTGGGCTATACGGTAACCACTGTACACATAATCCTGTTCTAATGCCTGTCTCTCGCCATATGTACATGCAGGTAGGCCACAGTCGGACGAGATCTCGTCCGGACGGACAATACCCTTCTTTTTATCTTTAAAGAACCAAGATACGACGCTGGAACTGTCTTCATTGATTAGGCCTAGAACAAAGGAATCAAGTTTGATCATTTGCATCAAATGTTAGCTTTCTGTCAATGCAACGGCATCTTAACTATTAATTTGACAAATAGATAATAACATGTTTTTTTTTCAAATGTAATTTTAATTAGTAATACACCAGTGTTTCTAGTCATTGTTGTAGAATTATTGGCTTTATTTTTTGATAAGATAAATATGTCATGGTTTCATTCAGAATATTCCAGATGTGCATGACTTATTATGCTTTATTCATAATCATGCATGGTTTATAATTTGAAATGTAAGGAATCTGCAATTACTGGATTGTTATATATTATATAATTTTCCGCTTGCTTTGAAAATAGCACAGTAATTACTGTGGAACTGTAGTAATCTTACGACCATTAGAAACGACAACGTCAAGGATGATGATTCTTCAGACAGCTGAAGTATGGCGATAATAATTTAAATTGGCATTCTATCCGCGAACGTATTATTGCTCAGTTATTGACTGCATTATTTTTGTTTAGTATATGTTTCAGAATTTTAAATGCACAAATGAGTAATTCCAGCATAACACATTGGATAAATGCTCTACATTGCTAACAAATGATGATTGAGGCAGCTACTGTTATTATGTCGTGATTATGAACCATAACTACTTGCCCTACTCATGGGTTTGACCTATCAAAAGACACATCAGGCGATGCTTATATTTATCTCTAATAATACCGCACCTCTTTCGATCATGTATGGAACCCTCGGCCATTTTTCATCTCCCATATTTCTCACATTGACCATAGAAACGATGGGCATGCGTCTCTTGGCGTCATAGAGTGTGGCGAAATGCGCCTTCTTGCTGGAGAGTGTCTTGCCGAGTTGACTGTCCTTGCTGAACCTCTGGCATATCATCTGGTTACCGCCGTTGTCTGGAATCCCTGCAGGCAGCGTACTTCCTGGCAGTGACAACACAAAAGCAACATAAGGATTGAGTTAACCGGTTAAATTGTTTTGATTAAATAAAAATGACACTGTAGTATACCATAAATCACATGCTGTTACTGTTTTTATGGTCCTGTCATAGACAATATCATGATACAAGTTGTCACACATATTATGTTCAAAGTCAGATGGTTAATACTACAATTTATAAAAAACAGCTTATTTTTTATGAATTAAGCTTTATTCTGTACCAGAAAGTTATAACTTTGCCCCCAAAAGACACGAAAATGATTCACAAACATACACTTTTTTATTGAATGCCAAAATGTATCACTGTAAAGAATGTAGCAAACATTGTGTACATTTATTATACGTTTATAATGTTACTACTAAAGGACATGACAATAATATTTTTTATAAATTTTATTTCTACTGGCGCATATTCCTCATTCTGTTTGTTACACGTACCAAGAACAAATTCTTTCCAGCAGTCCTTGTGTAAGTCGCCTTTATTCTTGATCTTCTTCTTCTGTCCGCCATACTTGCAGGTCTGGGCTGACTTGCAGAAGGACTTTAGATTGTCCAGACATTTCTGGGTCGGCGTGTGGAACGCCACAAACTTGTCGTCAGCTAAGCACCACATGTGAGGATCTGACGTCATCAACGTGTCCGTGGTAATTGGTTCTCCGATAGGCATATTGTACGTCATGTCATATAGCGTGTACTCGCAGTCGTCTGAGAAAAAAGTTTACAAGATGGTAACAGGCCGTTTATTACTGATAGTTGTGCTTTCAGTTTGTTAACATCTTCTTAATATTTGACTTAATTGTAGTCAACGTATTTACAAGTAAATAAGTGTGCGAAATGTTGCTGTCTTATGTCATTACAAAAAAGTGACTCTTTGCTGGTTAATGTTTTGTACCTGAAAAGTATGTCTGCTTTTTTAAAATGAAACAAACAGAGATTCTTGAACGAGATTAGTTTTCTTAATAAGTTATAAATTTTTGAACTGTTTATTTAGCAACCCTTATACATTTTTAAACAGTTTAATATATTCACCTATTTTCGATTGTAGTTTGCATTATTTTAACCTGATAGATTTTTGTATTTTTCTATATTTTACTAACATTTGTTTTCACCTGATTATTCTCTATTCACATTAAACTTCTTTGTATTCGGCGCCGTATGACCTGTTAAGTGTCGATGTGCCGTAAACTCCAAATGAATAAATAAATAAATAAATAAATAAATAAATAAATAGGTAGCCTCGGCTTCCCTAAATTAGTTGCTTTAACAATAATAAAACATTTACCTTTTCGATCGTATGGGTTGCGAATCTCCTCTGAAATATATAATAATGTAAACAATGTATTAATAACGCATTCATCTGTTATAGTAGTACAATGTTAGCGATAACTTATCATCGAGAAATATATTGCAAACATATAGCTACAATTTTGCATGTTTTAAGCTACCAATCGCGCATAATGGTACGTCTTGTGTTTCCTCTTAACTTAAATCTTAACTGAAAATACTGAAAATGTTGAACACGCCGTTGCTAAAATTAGGGGGAAAAACTCTCAACGACATTGCTAGCGTTTTATGTATTCAATAGTTACCCTTACCAATACTTTTGACATCGTCAAGCTTGATTCCTGAGCAGCCGACATTGAACTGCTCAGTAATGTCCCCTGAACCAGTCCGACATACGGTCTCATCGCGCCTGTTACACTTTCGCGTCTCAAAGAAATCCCCTTCACATTGTTTCAGATTGGTTTTAAAACCTTTGGCGGCGGGACAATGCCTAAACCGGAAGTCTACGTCACCGGCTTGTATCCATGGAGACCAGGAAGTCCACGTTATGTCTACAAAGATAAACACATCATTTATTTTTTACAAATTTTAATGAACTTTCTCCAAACGTCTTACCTAAAGATCGGACCAGTATGCTTCTATTTTATTCAAATTGACAAAAGGCTTTAATCAACAATAATGGAGTAAAAGTAGTGAAAAATCTGTCATAATACTATGGTATCTTTTTCTAATAATAGACACACATTTTGGGTACAAATGGTTAAAATCGCGTCCTAAACAGACAGTTTTATGTTAACGCTTAATTTGCATTATCAATTCGTGTATTGTTCTTCAGTTTTACTCAAGGATTATACTTATTTATAGCTTATATTACCAAAGCCTTTGGCTGTATGGATTAGAGCCCTTAGAAAGGCTTATACTTATTTATGGTTTATAGTACCATAGCCTTTGGCTGTATGGATTAGAGCCCTTAGAAAGGCTTATACTTATTTATGGTTTATAGTACCATTGCCTTTGGCTGTATGGATTAGTGCCCTTAGAAAGCCTTATACTTATTTATGGTTTATAGTACCATTGCCTTTGGCTGTATGGATTAGAGCCCTTAGAAAGGCTTATACTTATTTATGGTTTATAGTACTAATGCCTTAGGCTGTATGGATTAGAGTCCTTAGAAAGGCTTATACTTATTTATGGATTATAGTACTAATGCCTTAGGCTGTATGGATTAGAGCCCTTAGAAAGGCTTATACTTATTTATGGTTTATAGTACCATTGCCTTAGGCTGTATGGATTAGAGCTCTTAGAAAGGCTTACACTTATTTATGGTTTATAGTACCATTGCCTTAGGCTGTATGGATTAGAGCTCTAACAAGGACGAAACCTTCTGTGGAAAGACCTATCAGCTTAACTGCGACCCGACTTTGGTTCTTTTAAGAAAACAGATGTTAAAGGTTTGTAAACGGAATGAAACTTTACAACATCTATCAAGTGACAACGGTTGCAAGAAAACAAGGCTGAGAAGCATAAAGTAAAGACAAACAATCGAAATCTAGGACTACTTCAGACTTGTAGTTTAAATTTAATATTTTGAACACACCGTCGTACCCTTTACAATTATCGCAGCGATGTTTGTTTCGCTTCAGTACTTGATCTGAGTATACGCCTATTTGGGTTGACGAGACATAAGTCATTTGCCTTATCTATAAGGGCCTTTGTTAACAATTGATGGAAATGGGTGAGTGGATCTTTCTAAAACATAAAACACTATAACCTTTAAGGTTTGAAAATGGGCGTTTCTTTTGTCTATGCCAATTCATTGTACATGACCAATGTTTTCATTGATGAAGCAAACTTTGATTTTGTATTATTCTTTTATAAGCAGAAAATTCGACAAAATGTATGAGCTTCAAATCAGACTTTTTACCGTTTCCGTAATCTTCAAACGAAAGTATGGGCAATGGCTGTCATTCAGCCTGAATAATTCACCAAGATGAGTAATGAATGTTGGTTTATTGTGTCAACTTCTCAACAATGTTTTGTCATAGAAGTCATTATACACATATTAAAATATGGTATGTTTTGTGGATGTTCTGGGTCTGATAAGAAAACATTTAATTTTAGCTAATATATGTTTAAAACGAAGATCATAAGTTTCAAAATAATATGACTACTAATAGTTTTGTGTTCAATAATTTCGACTTTTCCACCTGATCTGATCCCTTAACCATTTTAATTTGTGATTAAGAACATGGCTACACACGGCTATTGTTTAACCAAGTCTAAAAGCCGTACAACTCACTTGTCGGTTCCTCGCAGTATGGTGGGAGGTCATGTGACTCTGTCGTTGTAAGAATTCCCACGTGATTGTCTGCAAAAACAAAAATCAATGAAAAATCTTTGTTGAAATATTCATCACCATCTCGGAAGAGGTTAATAGGCATTTTGGTTTTGTCTTTTATTACAACGAACGGAAGCTTAGTCGTCCAGGTGACTCAACATGTAATATGATCGCCTGCAGCACAATGGACGAGTTGGCATTGCACCAGTGACACTAATGATGCGGAGCAGATCAAAGGCTCTGGCAGACAATGTTTCTGGATGTAATTGTCTATTTTATCTCCATCTGAAGTTGTTTATGAATTAAAACCGGTTATTTGAGCCACGACAATGCACAGATTACGCTTTATGGGGCTGAAAGAAATTGAATAACAGAGAACATACTGCAACAGGATATGTGTGTGCTTTGTTTCCAGCCACTGCTTTACCACAAAGAACTTATAGAATACAATATTAAGCATCACAAAGATTTCAAAAGATATAGGATTAAGCTACAAATAAAGTAGCAATCTTGTTTTATTAGCTTTAAGAAATAGCAAAGGTGCATTTTATATGAGCTATTTTCTCCACTTGGTTTTGAGACAAACAACACTTAACTTTATTCTGCTTGTCCAATATTACAATTCGCACATACATGATTGGTCACTTCTTCAATTGGCTTTGTGTTCCATACAATATTGTTATTATTGTATTTGAATGGCAGTCTTGAGATTAGACGTGAACAGATCTGTCTCGAGGGAATGCCAATCCTCTATCTTCATTGGTCATTATGGGTTTCTATTGGTTTATCTACTGGCATCTTGACTAGTCTTGACACAATCGGTTTTATCCAATTGTCCGAATACAACATTGCCTTTTGAGATAGCAATATTGGAAATTCGTCATTTGGCTACCATAAGAGCACCTCTTCCTCTATCCCCGGGGATGCGAAGTGTGTGTGAGAGATTAATTAAGAAGATATTGCCGTCTGGACGATGGACGTGTCCACACGTATCACAGATACTGGGACTAGTCGGCTAGACACCGGACTAGAATATTATGATTGTCTCAGATACGCGGACTGGTCGGCTAGACACCGGACTAGAACATTATGATTGTCTCAGATACGCGGACTGGTCGGCTAGACACCGGACTAGAACATTATGATTGTCTCAGATACGCGGACTGGTCGGCTAGACACCGGACTAGAACATTATGATTGTCTCAGATACGCGGACTGATCGGCTAGACACCGGGCCAGGCCATTATGATTGGAAGAAGCTACTAGTTAATCTAGGCAGGAATGTAAATTGTAGATCTAAAATGACGCAAGGCCACCCAGGGCAACAGGTAATCGAGTGATCTAGGTTGTGTAATAAGTCAAATGGTATTTTCTTTCCAGACGACCTGTTTCACAGATTATTCGAGTACAAGTTGCAGATTGACAAATCAAAAACGGATTATACTTTAGTAAAACTTAATCATTTAAAGACGTGTGTACGCCAACGGTAATACCACTCACCGCCTATAAACCGTATAATTATCAACGACATACAAATGCATCCGGCACGACTTTTGAAAAGGTCAGCGTTTTTTTATAGATCGATTTTCTGTTCATTGCTTGCATTTAAGAAATCCCTCAGGAATGCGAGGTTAGAACTCTGTAAAACCGGTTTAAACACCCCAGTCGGTCCCTTTTGCCGACTGACCGTTTCAATGTGGTAACTGGTGGGTTTGCTATTTTTTGTAAATGACTCATCACATATTTCTTCTTACTTTAACATTTGGCTTGCATGTTCATACCTTTATCTTGTGCGTTTTCGAAATTTGGTATATGTTGCAATGCTCATAGGACTTTGTCATATATTCTTTTTTAAATTGACTGCTAACGGCGCATATGTGGAACAAGTCCTACATGCATTAATCATTTCAAATAAAATGCCCGAAAATTATTAGATCTGAAATATGGGTTTTGGCGCATAAAGCAATTAGATTTGACGAAAATCATTGCCTTTTTGCCAACGATTTGCCATGTAAATGAAATGTCAAAATTCACAACAAGTGAAAAGATTGTAAAAGTTGTTTATAGATCTGCACAACATTGGTTGAGTCTAACAGGTAAATAGAAATTATATTACAAATGAAGCAAACAATCGAAATAAGAACATAATCCATTTAAATCATTCGATCATTTGACATAACGTTTATCATTTTGGTTTTTAGCATAAACTGACCTGCTCTGTTGTAAGAAACAACAACACAACAACAGCGGTTTTGGTAAAATAGCAAAATCTACAATAAAAAATATGCATTTTGTCAATCTGACCAAGCTCTTTGTAATCGCCTGATTGACCTCCATTGTTGTTTTAGCCAAATGCAGAAAACAGATCTTTACAATACAATTGTTTTTACAAAAATATACCACAAATAGTAAGCCTCGTTCTAATAATTAGAGTAAATTAAAATACATCATTTAATTTTTCCCCTTCTTTCCACCGGAGCATAAGGCACGAACTATTATTATTCATGATTTACTGTGCTAAATACGTAGATACATCGGATTGCAATCTTAAATACCCACCAATTATATTTAAAAAACAACAGCAACACTATCAGATATAAGCTAAATCCATTCCAAATAGAGGCAACAAAGCACTTATCACTGTCGTTGTCAGATCTAGCAATGGGTAGAGATTCAATATATTTTTTTGCAAGCTATCTGTACAAATCACCACACACCTGTACAGTTGCTCGTTTATCATAATTGCATTTGCTGCCAGGTTGCTACAAAAATTGTATGTGTGTGTGTGTGTGTGTATGTGTGTGTGTATGTGTGTGTGTGTAAGTGTGTGTGTGTGTGTGTGTATGTGTGTGTGTGTGTGTGTGTGTGTGTGTGTGTGTTTGTGTGCGTGCGTGCGTGCGTGCGCGTGTGTGTGTGTGTGTGTGTGTGTAGGTGTGTGTGTGTGTGTGTGTGTGTGTGTGTGTGTGTGTGTGTGTGTGTGTGTGTGTGTGTGTGTGTGTGTGTGTGTGTGTGTGTGTAACACGTCATAAGTACCTTGCATGAAGTCTTGGAAGAGGTCAGTGGCCAGGTTCTTTGCTGCGTTGGTCTTATTGGAATCACGACTAACAACCATTTCAACGTGAACCCCATCTGTTTGATTGTTCTTCCCTGAAATAAAAAATAACGTTTTATAATTAAATGTCAATATGGTATATTGCTTGTCTATTAGTAGAATAAGATTGCAAGAGCAAGAAAATACAAAGACAGCTGGCGAACTAAATTTTCAATTTGATGATAAAATATATTTTTATTAAAATGAGCGTCTAATACTTCTATGCGATTACACATTTTCAAAGACTTAAGTTAAAAAAGCTGTATATATCACACAGCAGCATAAAATTAAGTTGACGTATTGATAATCTAAATTAACATTCATAAAAATATTCTCATAGAAATATAAACATGTATGGCTATAAAGAAACACAATATGTAAAACTATTGCAAGAAAAGTAGATACTGTGGCAGCAGGATGTGACAGTGCATAACAAAGACAAATCAGCCATAGGTCTTATACGTAGGTAGAGTTTCTTGCTATGTGGATGACTACGTCGACAGGAAGTACATGTCTGTATATGTCATGCCAGTAGTTCAGGATTTTATCGCTCCTCGGTAAATAGATTGGATCGATTGGTTTGCGTGTGTACTGGCATTACGTCCCGCCTTATTGTGATAAGGTCTCGGAAAGGAACTAAAATCACAGGATGTTAATCGAAACTATAGCCCTTCGCGATAAATTCGTAGAAATAATTAAATCGTGCGCATTTCCCCAACCAATTGGCAGGTCTATTTATTGATTGGTTCACGTAATAATACGTAATAAGAAGATTTAGTATTCTGTATAGTATAATCCTGACGGTCGAGTTGAGGCTTTGTACTGCTTTTGGTTAAAATGAAGGTCATAATGTATATTATTCGCTTAATACTACTTTATATAATAATTATATAAGTTTTTGCTCAGTGAAAGGTTGTGACTCAGGATAAAATTGTTGAATGTCCAACACCGTCTTTTATTTTAAAAAATCACTTTCAATTAATGTCTTCCTGCGCACATTTGTTTTAATCAAGTTAATGAGATATGGATAAAACAATGACAATAAGACAAACCCTTTCCGCATTCATGAACGAAACAAAGAGACTATATACGGGGTTTAAGGCCAGTCTAGACGTCCCCTGAGACGCGTGAACCATCTGTTATAGCTGTCAGCCTTCAGACAGGACTAGTCACAATGTGTGAATTTCTCCTACCCTTCTTTAATTATTCTTGATATGCTGAAACCTTTTTTCATGACCTCTGCTCGGTACTTATACATCAATTATGGTGATGTGAAAACAGTTCCGTATCAAATAACTACTGTACATAGTTACGCACGATTTTTTTTTAAAAAAAAATTTCACCAATATCATCAAGGAATTGACAAAATTTATAAACGAATGGATCTATTAAGTGTAAGACCTTTTTCAGATAGAAGTAGTTAGTTTTAATTTAAAATTCACTAACAAATGAAAGGCCTGAAATACTTCTTTGTGGATTTATTTCTCAGTAATTTTGTAGAAATTAAATACAGGCGACTGCAGTCTTCACAGGAAAAAGCAAGAGCATTGGGTTGAAACTAATACCATACATACATCACTTTTATTGGCCTATAAATTCAAACACAGAAGTTACCATTGAATGTAGGAGGAATATTAATATTTGGATGTTAATATAATGAAACATTTTATTGGGAGAAGTGATAAGAAACGTCTTTATTGTCATATGACACGCTGTCAAGTCTAGTATACATTGTCAAACATTAATTGTCAAGTCGCTGACGCGCATTAATATTTTGTGAACATACATGTACATATCGCATATGGCGCTCTAATTTTATTGCAGTTTTATGAATGAATGTATGGGTTTCAATTTCAGTAAATTAATGATATGCTTATTTTACGGTTAGTAATGAAAAGTTTCTCGATTTTTATAATGACAATAACTGTTAAAATGACATTAATTGTTAGTTACATGTTACTGTTTTACGACAGCAATAAATAAAAAGAAAAATATATACTTGAAATTTGACCGCGTTTTAAATAGTTCATTAGTATATAAGGAGACAAGACTATCGGACAGCTTTTGCTTATTTTATTTTAAAAGGGTCTAAATATAGTTAAGGGTGGTATCCGAAAGTTTGCCTTTATCAAATACATGTAACAACATTTCTTCCACTGTGATGGGGGAATTTCGAAAGATCAATTACGGCAAATTTTCCGGATGGGCGTCCCTTATTACATTTTGGTTCACAAATATAAAAGCGAACCGGACTCCACAAGATGAGAAAAAAAGTTAAATAGTTTTAAGGAAGAAAGATAAACTATTTGATCGCTACTGTTCTAGAAAATTATTTTAACAAAAACATTGTCCCAAAGTGTGCCAAAAAGACCAATCATCACTAAAATAAAACTTCGGATCAGGATGTATTTTATGCGTAAGAACTTGCTAAAACAGCAATAAACAAACAAATGTCGGAATGCTGTTTCCCATTTTCCTTCCCAAATTTAGTATAATCGATCGTGGGTGAAATATAACATTGTTAGAAACGATGATCACCATACGTCATCATTTAACTATTATAACGGAGGTCCATGGTTATCTTTGTTTCAGTTTGATATGACTACACCTTAAGGCTGCCGTAGCATTGATTTTGTATACACGATATACAAATTGTAGATAGTTCTTTCCATTTTCTGTTATACTGATACTGTTAAAAATAGTTTTCTATCTTTACACATTCCTCCTGATGTTTTCTGTTTGTTGAGTCGCTATTTCTTTTTTTGGTATGACTTGTGGTTGACGTCCCAGCTTTAAAAAGCATGTAATTAGTGGTCATTTTCAATCTACGATCTATTTCAGTAGTCATCTGAACACATTATAAATCTGTAAGTTGGTTTTTGATTCCTTTAATTCTTTAAAACTTTAAATTCTCAAAAATCTAGCACTTAGATCTGGGAAAAACAAGAAATAAACTCGTACACTAATCAGTTGTAGGAAACTTCATACATATATGATGACGGCAATCATTCGTTCACAATGTCTTCATTGTCATGATAATGGTTATTTCTGTAAATGAGATGTATTGTTTTCTTTTATAATAACCACTCTTTGCATCTTTTGGCCTTTTCCAAAACGTTGTAAAATGTTTTGGGAGGCATATTGGTCAATCAAAAATTTGCAAGTATAACAACAATAATGTTGTTTTGGATTTGGATAGACTGCACTATTGTTAATGGCACACTTCTTTCGTTGCATGCAAGTTGTGAACTATTTATACTGTATTCAAGTATTGTACGGATTTAAACTTTATTATTTTACTATTTATTCAAGAACATTGCTGTTAGATATATACTGCGAAAAAACAAATTATTTCTCATACCTACACATGTTTGTGGCGTGCTGTACAGTTTTCCTGCCAAACGATACTAAGCATAATCCTCCAATGCAGAGTTATCGTTCTTATGACTCTTGTCATAATTCAACATCGCAAAAGAATGACGCTTAATTGGCTTTGATTGCAATACACTGATTTGGCGACTTTGCTGCTTTGCATCCACCTATTCTTGTTGTGTAACTCTGATGGAATATTTTATTTACGTCGTTTATCCCTGAGAAAATCCCATAGGAAGTGAGATGTCGGAGGTTCTCAACCCTGTCGCAGCATGCAAGTCGTGCTGTTTTGTCGACTGAACATCCGAGGCTTTACATCTTGGTTTCTCTGTCAGTGTAATGGCACCTCTTAATGTTCTGTTGTCAAATTAACATTTCTGTTGCATGTTTGTAACTCTGTCTAGTGCTAGTTTAGATTTCATTTTTTTTTAAATTTCTCATTAACACCTTGTCTTATCTTCATATCTGTAGTTTCCATGTTGTTTTCCGTTGTATGGAAAAAAGGTTTAGTAATAATTCTCAATTTGGCTACTGCAACATATGTTAAAATTTGAAAAGCATGTTCTATGATCTATTTCTAGACTTCCTATAACTTTAAGGACATTATATTGGGACTATATTTCAAGGAAATGTTTCACTGTTTCCTCCTGTGCCCATAATTGTCTAAGATCTTTGTTACACTGTTGACAAGCACGTTTCTCTCAGAATGATACACGTGGCAGTAAGTAGGAGACATTCCCTGATGTCAACAAATAGGAGCTTTCATATTGTTTATCGTAAACAAAAAGTTAACGTAAAAGCATAATTTCCTTTTATTTTCATAGGGTATGCAAATGAATTTAAATATGAAATTTTATAGAAAAATATTAAATTGCACAATAACTATATGCCACATTGTATATGTAGGCAGGAAGTCCTAATCCAACTTGATATTTCAAGTAATAATAACGTTGCTTTTAGTCATTATTAAATGGTGTCTCACAAGAGTGCCATATCGGAAAGTCATGCATTTCAACTTCACGATCACATAACATGCAAACCCTTGCAGTAAAAAGGCGTTAATTCATTAACAACAAAATTACTTACCCGACCATTTCATGTTAAAGAAAAATAACATTCTAATAACGATTATAACGTAGCGGACCAATCATTCACTTAAATTACATTACAACGAATGATCTCTTACCTACAAAACATCGTCATTATTCCTATCTTTCCAACTGGTCATTAGTCTAATGTAAATTAAGTCTAAATTAGTGTAATGCAGTCAGTTTATGTTTCGCCATATACCAAGTGTAAGCTTCGAAAAGCCCCAGACACGCCAAGCATAAGCTGTCGTATACCAGAAGTCTTCGGAGATAAAAACTTTTGAAATGACTCCCTCTTGCTTTGTTTTCTCCTAAACTTGAAATGCAAACATTGTAATACACCTCACTACTGGCCGTTTTATATTTATATTGTTTATACTCTGTGCCACTTTAAACATATTGCGTTGGACTCATGGAAATATGTTCATGCACTGATGATAACATTCAGATCTTGTTTCTACTTTGCACGTTACTATTGTCTTCATGCCGTAGTCCATTTTTTAATTGTCTTAGACAAGAAAGAACTGCAATTGAAAAGGTATAATAAATGTTAAAGAACAGTTCTGTTCTGTTAATAAATATTAAACCAATCAAATCACAAGAAAGCACGACGTCATTGTAACAGATGCAATTACTGTGACAAGTAACAATGTATGGCAATTAGGTTTAATCAGCTTGTCTCGCTAGAGCAATGATGAAAGGTTTCCAGAAACTCGCAGCACTAATTTACATAATCAAGTATCTTAACTTGAGAAAAAGCAATATTAAATTTCACACGTAGTGTTTTTATGCCACTTTTACACCAGAGCTTCATGGTTTCTTTATAACGTCGTATGTCATATTTTGGCTTAGGAAGGCAGCATTAAGATTCGGATGATGTCCTTATAAGGTATAGTTTGTCAAATGAGCTTAGGCAATCATAGTATTTTAGCATATAAATAAAGGTATGATTAAAACAATAACACTAACAATAACAAGCGTAATTAGTTATAATTCTAAGTTCATGAAACAACATGAGTCAATCATTTTATTTCACTTTTATGTTTGTCCAAACAGCGGAATTATTTTACTAAGTGCATTTGAACATTACCAGTTCAATCAAGCGAATACTTAATGCGAAATAACACAAGCTACGTCTGTAAAGTAAAACTGCATTAAAATCATTCCAAGAAAGGTGAAGTCGGATAGCCAATCATAGTATGCTGACTTTTAAAAACTTGACTTACAACTACATAGGGACATCTGCTACTCTCCTCTGACTGCTTAGACTCCCACTGCGTGGGTTCGAGTCCCGTTCGGTGCGAAGGACTTCCAGCTGATTTGAAGTGTGGTTCTATCCAGGTATGTATACCGTCCGCAATAGCTCAATTGGTAGAGCGTCGGCTTGCGGATCGGGAGGTCGCGGGTTCAAACCCCGGTCGGGTCAAACCAAAGACTTTAAAGTTCGTAGTAGGGGCTTCCCTCCTAACGCTCGGGGTTAAGGGGACAGCATTACGCCTGACTCGCCGGTGTCAGTATAATGGACCGGCCGGGTTTAGTCCCTGGGCACCTCATAAGTGCCCCTGTGCTACAATGATAAAAATGTCGCTGCACAGTACCGGCAAATCCCATCCCATCCCAGATATGTGTCTGGGGCTTTCCTCCACCAAATAGCTGGACGACGCTATAATGATTATAACTGGTCACTGCGAAGTATCTCAAAAATAAAGCAATCATCGGCTACTGGCCTCAAAGAGAAAACCCATTAAATTTGTAGTTGTCTGGCACACTACTTTCAATGTATGCGAACTATGTGGTCACGTTGTGTTGCACTTTTATTTTAAAACGACTAAACCAGCATATCACGCGACATGTAATGTTTTTGCCTTATACATTTATGGGGCGGAAAATAATGTTTTACCGAGATAAAAGTTTAACGGTTTTTTTTTTATCCAAGGCTGTTAATGAAGGGTCGGTCGTACTTATGGATAATAATACATAATTTAGTTTGCACTAAGATAAAATAATACAAATAAAAACATCTGTTGTTTGTACTTATATATCACACTAAATGACACACAATAGTTCTTCTATCGGACGGACACATATTGATTTAGACAAACATTGGACTAAAAGCAACCAGGATGGGTTAAATGTTGTGTTTTTTCATTGCCTTAATTGTTATCTGGTCAACAGTGTAGTATTTCCTTCTCATAATGCAATCAGACCTGCAGAGATAGTATCCTCGAATTTTTGTGCACATAATAACCGGAAACCTTCAATATTGCATTGTAACTATGGTCTTACTGTGTTCTTTCTAATATTATACGATAAATAAATTTGGAGCAGGATTTATTTTACTAATTTTTTTAACAAAGTATAATGTAATAAAACAATGCAATAAGGTGGTGGGATTTAAAATACCTAGTAGATGAAAGTTAATTGTATGTGTTTGTATTGTTAAAACTCAAAACAGATGTAAAGTGTTTTTTTCCTTTTCCTTTAAATACAGTCAGTAATAACGGTTTCAAAATTCTCGGGAAAGTTATGTCGGCCAATGGCTGACTATTATTGAGCGTTTTCCCACTGGGTTTGATTTGGTTCCTTCCCATACATAGTAAAACTATGTAATTTGAGAGTAACGTCTTTAAGTAATCCCAGAACGACCAGGAGGAAAAGAATTATATAAAACTAGATTGTTTTACCGTTTAGAATATATGTTCCATTCTATTGTGCACTGGTAGACTTGTTTGATGTTTCATTCAAATTGTTAAATCAGTCCTCAGTTTTAATTAGGAAACAAAAGTAAGCCTTCTACTGTTACGCCGGCTCAATTATCGCAAATTTGTGTAAGCATTAGACTCGTTTCAGCGATGCTTTTAAATATACATGTATTCATTTGTTTTGCACGTAAATGATTATTTGTTTATTTAAACAGAAAAATATGTGTGAAAACGTGAACTACAAAGCAAACTTCTCAGTTATTTGTTGCTATATGAAACAGAAAATCACGCAGGTTTCCTTTTTATGTTTTACGGTTTTAATAAACGAAAAATTTAAGTATCTAACAGGACCTTATGTAGTCTTAATTACTGAAGAACGACATAGTTTTGAGTAGGTTAACTAAAACACATTTCTAACTCAAGTGACCACCACTTGCTTGCTAGGTAGTCGCAGCTTGCTTTCGAACAACTGGAACATGTCTTATCAACGTTAATTATGTATACGAAACGTGACCAGAACATTAAATATGCAACAATTCTGGTGCAGATTCGTCTAATTAGACAGAAATGTTGCGATAATGGCCATTAATGCAAGAATTTACATTGAGATGAAAATGTAGGCACGAAAAATACCAGGATGATTAATTATTAAATCTATACGAATCTTATAAGGTCCATGAGTATTGCAACTAATGTCCAGACTTGAAAAAGCATAAGGCAAAGTTATTCACATGCCAATTAAATGTAAAACTGCAAAATAGGTGAGGCGAGACATAACATATAATAGACCAAACCCAACAGTTACCACAGTAGATACGGTCCGACAGCAAAATTACCGACTTTGGTCATTAAAAATGGCTACAGAGCTCATTTTCTGACGAGCCTCTCAAAAATGTACAGGGAAATGAAAACAAATTTCAGTTTGAAGCCAAGGGCGTAGCTGGGCGTGATATGATATGTGCGCATGTCCGCTAGCAGAGTCCGTGAAAATTTGGTTTTCTAGATCGTATGTGGCGGTTTCTTCGGCGGTTTCGGTCTGAAGATATAACTAAATCTTACATAAAATATATATTTTTAGACACTTCCACGTTTAAACGAGAACTGAACAAAATCATGACATACTTCTTTTTTTCCAGTAGAGACGCTATTCAAAAACAAGCTCCAGTTCTGGTTATGATCATTTATGTAAAACTTGATGAACGCTATCTGTATCAAGACATATTACTATTTAAATAAGAATTGCAATTTATGCCTGCGTGTCGTCAAGCAAAGGTTCGTTAAGACATTTAAAGAACGGTCAAAGTTGAAAAGCCGAATTGGTATAAATCAACAGCAAAACCAACGACAATTAAGTCACTAATTGTCTTTTGGATTTATGTATGTCAGACATAGTCTCGTTACTACACTTATGTCCATGCCTATGAAGTAGAGACTAGTGCGTCGTCCGACAAAGATATATGTTGTGTGTGTCAATTAAATGCAATAACAATTGCATATCTTACACAACTGAATAGAAAAGTGGCAAAAGAAGAATACAAGTTGCAATTCTGCACATATCCCTCCACCAGATGCTACCAACGTGAGAGAGTCCTTAGGTCAGACATATTTGAAAAGTGCTGACTTGAAAGATCAATGTACAAAACTTGCCACATACCAGGAGCTACAGAAAAGTTACCTGATTAATATAGCAATTTTCCATATTTTCATGGTGCATATAGGAATAATAGTTAATCGCAGTCAATATACACCTAGCACATACTAAGAAGAGATGTTTGGTGTTGTTTTTTTTTCAGTTTTTATGTTTCATTTTTAAGTGTTTATTATTTGTGAACAATTTATACGCAGCTGCGTCTTCTGCGTACAGGCAGCTACGCGTCTGGAAGCAATACAGTCTAGTCAATAGCGTGTACTAATATCTAAGTCATGACGTCATAAAGACAAAAAGTGACGCAATTGCAAATAGTAATGTTCATACGTGAACATCACTAATTGGTGAGGTGAGAAATTATAACTGTCAGTGGACCAGCAACACACAATGAACACACTACAAGATTGTCAAACATATATTTAGATCAGAGACAAAATCCAATAGAATTGTAACAGCCGGTTCATGTTTAGATGGAATTGAAGAACCAGAGTTCATTTCATGTCAAAGGAGAATAGACGTAACCATCCTGATACGATTATCAAAATTATTAATGATGCCCTGAGAGATTTGTACGGCCGCAACACTGCACAGGTTACATTGTTGTTATCATGAATACGAAAGTATGACAAGGTTCTATGAGTATTGCACGGATAGAAAAAAAAAGTAATTGCATTGGTGACATAACTGATGAAGGCAATATTTAAAATATTCATTACAAACCCGCATTAAAATGTTATTAACATCACCCATGGATATAATAACACCGGTACCGTTGAGTGAAGTTTAAATTAATAATACAGATTGCTTGCAGATATTGATCAAGAGCGCTAATCATTTAAGCGCTGTTTCTCCTGAAGTAGTTTTCGGAACATGGTCTTTCAAATCAATAATGGCT